>CM010316.2:8321454-8693320 GCA_001923025.3 Taenia multiceps
TGAGGACACATGTGTTCATCGAATGACCTAATGACCCATGCCTCGTGTAACCCTTCTTCGATCTGAACTGAATTTCCTTCTCGTGGCGGTTAAATTTCACCAATATAAGGCATGCATTAAGGCAGAGGTTAGCTATTGCATTACATCGGCTTTATGCGTTTGTTAAATTTTGGAGCATGGCATTTGGTCGATTGTCATGTACAACGATCTTATAGTCGCTTTGTGTATACTTTAGGCTCTGAAGTAAAGATGATCGTCTTACTGTATCTGGGTCGCATGTAGTTACAATGGTATTTCTGCCAAAAAGGACTTGAATTTATGCTGAACCCGTAGTTTGAAATGCCTGAATAGATGTATTTGGCAGTTCCTTTCATCACCACTTCTTTCAGTTCGTCAGTCCACCTTTGTGACCTTGGGGCAGTTTTCTTCTATGGGACACGTGGCTCGATGCTAAATTTACGCTTTAGAAAGGCGGAGTTTGTCTAGTCACCAAGTAATTGTCAGTGCACTAGTTACTTTGTTGTTTTCGGTCTGCTTGCACTGGCTTCGCGTTTTCCAAAACAAAATAAATTATGAACAATTACGCGGGGATTGAAGACCTCGCCAAACGATATTATCGAGGGCGAGAGGCATGCATTTATGTCACTTATTTGGAAATTAGTTTCACACGTTGTCCTTGTCGTTGTTGAATTGGTGAAACTTCTTTGCTTCTGGTGATACGTCGCCACCACTAGGCTTATAGGCGCAGTCCTAATTGTATCCCTTATACATTTGAGTCGCCGTAGGTCAACCTTCCTCTCTGAGGCTCACTAGCACCACAAGGATGCCCCATTAATCGGTGTTGATATGTAGCTTCTCAGAAGTGAGTTCGACAAGTAAGTGTTTTCGTTTGAAGATTAGATCACTAATGATTTACCCATTTGTTATTGCTCGCGCCCCTTATTTACGTTTCCGGTGAACTCAGGTGCCACTGTTGACCTTGGTCTGTTTAGATCACAATTGCATTTGCTCTTCTTGTTGCAACCCCTTCCATCGTGAAGCCATTGTTTACTAGATCGAATGTGTCTGTGTAATTTGGGGTTCAGAAAATGCATCTACATGTTCCGATCTGTCGCTAAATTGAGTTTGTTACCCGTCACCGAATGCGTGAAAGGTGCAGGTAACATTATTGCATGTCATTTCCTTGCAGGATTATCTAAATCAGTTGCACGGCCTCCATGAAGACTGGCTTTTGGGCGGCAAAAGAGACTGCGCCGGGGCTCCCGTAATGGTATGTTGTCATGACTGCAGAGGGAAATGAGTCAAAATAGACCAAGTTATAAGATTTATATTATTTTAAATTGTTTTATAGTGAGGTAATACGCAATTCCATTCCATATTTTCTTTACTTATCCCATAGTTACTTGACTTATTTCTAGACTTTTTTCTTGTTCGATTACGTTTTAATAAATCAACGGACGTGGACTGTCTAGCCCTCCATAAATAGCAATGTCAGGCCTTATTGATCAACTTTTGCCCTCGTGACCTTGGTAACTTGGCTGCCAGTTGACTAACGGTGGTACGGAAAGGGCATATGTAAGTGGAGCCTGCATATTCGTACAGTAAACTCAAAAGTTGGAGCTTCATGACCCCATTTCATTTACGCATGCAGCGGTGTCGAAAGTTTGTTCGTTGTTCTTTGCGACTCGTTTCATTGTCCCCCAACCTGTTGCAGAGCAACCCTTGCGATAAACGAGGTAGTCTGAGCTCGTCTTTTGGCACTCGTTTTTTGCATTTTTGATTAACTGTCTGCACAGTCAGACACTTATGGCAGCAAGCTTGCTTCAATGTTGATTGTAGGATGTGAATTGCAGTTGGTCTTCCTTAGAGCACCATTGAAATTGACTGCAAAATTTGCCGAGAACGCATCATGAGGTGTACGAATCTGAGGGCAGCTTGTCTATTGGCATTTGGAGGGGCTGACAGTCTGCTAGCCTAGGCGGCGCTCCATGCTACTGTTGCAGAGGGCTGTCCACGGGGGGGAGACGATTGAGAAGTCTGATGTTGCTTCAAAGGCAATGCACTTTTCCATGCCGCAAGGGTCTGCAACTGATAACTCTTGTGAATGGAAATGAACGGATGCAATGTGACTCCTCTAAACGATGGACAAATTTTAGAGTACTGCTCTTTTATCATCTTCCTTTGTGACAGGTATTTGACTGCAACAAGCCATTGGAAGTTCTGACAGATGTCTACTTTCAGCGTCGAGACCAGGTGCTCTGTGGTGTCCGCGTTTGAACCGTGGGGAATGTTTTCACTCTTTCGACATTTTTACTTGACCATCGGTGCCACTTTTATACACTATATCTTTGTAATGCACTTTGTACTGATTCCTGTTTTACTGCCATGTGCATCCTTTTTATTTAACGCTGAGTTTGGGTGAGGAGAAGGGATAGTGGCTCATGGGATTACGATTTCTACCTCATTGCAGAAAGGCAAAGGGTGATCGGTGAGCCGTTGGGAGGGATCACGTGTTTGCGTAGCTTAAATGCGAATAAGAAAGTTTATCCCATTTACAAGAAAGTGGTCTTGAGAGCGATTTCCTATCCAAAATTTGGTTCATTACATTCTGTAAATTTGCCTAGAGATGCGTACACCAATGTTTGTCGAGGCCACGATTTCATAGAATGTGGGAAGATAGTTAATTCAAGGTGGAGGTGGATTCTGCTGTTGCATAAATGCGCGTCGAGGTGGCCATCGAGTGCGTTCTGTCACCACCGACGTCGGTGGTGCTCTCATGCAGTGTCAGTCGAGGGCTGGACGTGTTTTCCCTTCGACAGCGCTCGACTTTGTGTGTCGTACGAGAGTAAAAATGTTATGCACCATTCTATTTAGGGGTGGGTGAAGTCTGGCGAGGCTAACTGATCACAGCGGGGTGTTTGACTTCAATAAGGACGAGCGGCATGTAAAGGAGGAGCCGTGTGACAGCCTCTTGAGCTCGCTACCCTCTTTCCTCCTCGGCTTTGATCTATCAATTTAGGCTGCAGAATAAATAGGTGAATGGATTTGAGGTTGCGGATTGTTTTATCTTCCTACTTGTGAATTTGAAAAAAAAGGGGAGATAGGAAGTCCTAATGTGGCACAATTGTTGAGATCACTCCCTCACCTTGACAATTCGATCCTGATCTTGATGCGCTCCCTTAATGAGCGTTCTATACAACTTTGGCACTTCATTTCACAAGACCGGAACTTCATTCTTGCGTGGATGTCAATCCATCACTCTTTTCTGCACTCTGTGTTTCAAATCTTCCATCACTGGGTAGCAGCAAGTCCAATCTCGAGAACAGATGTTGCATTACTTATTCATCACTCAAACCGCTAGTGTCCCAGGGATGACTTGTCACAGCACTGTGCTCCGATTGGTCAGTTCTCCCTTTTTGGGACGACTGGATGGAAATGCTAAATGCCTCCTTCATTAGCCTATTTCCAGCCTTGTCGATGATGACGATGGAAGCGTTGGCCAGTAACAGCCACGGATGCATGTGCTTCCACCTTTTGTTAAGAAAAAAAATTTTGCTCAACTTGACTTACTCAATTACGGCATTTAAAAACACCAAACGAGTCCCTGTATGTAGCTCCTCGAGTCCTTCCTGAGTTCGTAAAAGTTGCAACAAAATGATGAGAGATGTGCTACCAACATGCGGAGGAACTGAGAGCCTACTAACCTGATCCAAAGGTTATGCTGCCAAGCGTCGTAGTTAGAGCTAATTCTACAGGCAAGAAAATAAGTTGTATGTGTTACGTCCCTTTTCGGTTTTTTACCCATTTCAAGCAAACTACCGACTTAATGACACATGATGCCGCAGTCTGTTGTTGTTTACCTTTCAGTATAAAGGAGCTGAGAGTAAATAATTTGACTAGTCCAGGAGGAGGCCTATCTCGAATAGATAGGTATCAAGCATAATTGCTTCCTCTTCAGGAAGTGAACAGATTGGACTATGGCTCACCTCACACGCACATGCTAGCAAGCTGGGGTCCTCCGGCAATGAGGCAATACCTGCCTTGAGAGAGTAAGTTAGTGGATCGGTTGGGGATAGCAAGGAAAACATTGTTTTTTTCTCTCTACAGGCAGAAGATGAAGAACTGATGCACAACGACAGTTTCTAACCTTTAATCGGACAAGTCAAGCAAAATGAAGTTTACGCTGTAATACTTAATTTTTGTTCGAACTGCCAGTTTTGGTCACTTGGGTGACCATATTGTATTAGCAGGTTGGCCGGCCTCCGGGCCGTACTAACAGCCCTCTAATCCCTCCGTTTCCAGAATATATATTCTGTCCAAGTACTATGCCTTCCTTTGCCTTAAGGGAAGTCTCGGGACGCTACACTGGTAGCAGCGGAAAGCGGACCCGACTTTTATGGATTTTATCCTGCTTCATACCGCTTCTAGCAAAATTTGGCGGTGTAAAAGAAGTGTGTGCACTATGGATGGGAAAATCTCTGACATCCCGTAACAGAAGGGCTGAAATCGACGTCTGTCTTCGGCACCTCTCTCGCCCTCGTGTTCTGCAGGAAGGCTATTAACAACTGAAGCGACACTAGCTGTGAACTCCAAGTTCGATGGAACTGCCAGAAGGGATCAGCGACACCGTGGTCAAGTATCCTCCGTAATCTCTCTCTCTTGTTATTGGACAACCCACTTCCCTACGCCAAAATGCTTATTTACAGATGTAGAATGCGCAGGACGCCATCTGATAGCATCGTTTTACGCTTTGCACACTTGAATTGAGTGCATTTTGTTCCCATGAGGTCCGAATGCCCCATTTGCCCTGAGTTCTACGACAACCTTAATTTTCTCCCACGGCATCAAAAAAGCCTGGAATCACAATTTTCAATTATCTTTTAAAGCTCAGCTTTGATGCATAAGTGAATCGAACGTTTTTTGATTTTTTAACCAAATTTTGCTTAAAAACCGTCTGCATATTTTAAAGTGAACTTAGACAACTATGTTTTAAGGTGCTATGTCGATGTTCTTCAGCGTTGAGTATCAACAGTATATCCGGTGCTGGCACCGCGCCCGCTTTGATACTGCGATTCTTATGACCACGGTGTGATGGAAAGGTACGACCTCGGGCATGCTGTAAACTACACGGTCACTTGTTCTAGAACCTTTAGAGTTGCTGTTGAGGGAAATATTGGTTGCGGAAAGTCCACGTTCCTTCAGTATTTTAAGAAGCTGTCGCCCAAAATTCAAGTCTCACCTGAAGCCATTGAACTCTGGAAGGACGTGAAAGGATTCAAGTTGTTTGTAAGATTGTCCCAACTCGTGTTCTATCTTACTTACAGGAAGCATATTATTCAGACTCAAAAAGGTGGGGCGCGACTTTTCAAAGCCAAGTTATGGCGACAATATTCAATAGAGAGGCTGAAAAACAGGTAAAATGAGTTTGTTTGCTCTATTGTTGCATTAATGCTATTATGCGTTGTTTTTTATCTGCAGACTGCCCCTGTGCGATTGAGTGAACGCTCAATCTACAGTTGCCGACATTGCTTCTTTGAGGCGATGATTAGGAAGTAAATGCTGTCAAATGATTCCGGCTAGTTTATATTTACTCTTCAGCCAGGTTTTATGGAACTACCTTTATTGCATCTAAGGTTGTCTAGAAATTGGTTGAAAAGGTGGTTTCCTTTGAACTTAATAACTTTCAGCACAATGTACATGAAGTATTTTTTTTCTTGTTCCAGCCGTCAGCTGTCCGATGGAGATGTGGAGACTTTTAATGCCTACTACGAGTGGGGTTTAAATTTGCCCATCTTTCAACTTGATCTCATTGGTGCGTAGTTTTTAGCCGATTGTCGGGACCCTTTCGCGAGTATCTTTAAAGACAGTTCCAATTTTTATGTCGCAGTATATCTCCGATGTTCTCCTGAGATCTGTGCTGAAAGGGTACGGAAGCGCAATCGCAGAGGCGAAGACGCCATCTCAATGGTGAGTTCCTTACTAGAGTAACCACAAATTTGCGTTCCACTTTCTGCTTTGCGTATCTTTTGTCGATGCTTATCGGAAATTTTTCTGAATTAATTGTCTATTAGCTGTGTTTCAGGTTTATATAACGGGCACTCAAAATGTTCGCAAAACTTATTGCACGTATTATTCCCGCGTAAGTAGCTCCAAATGCGTTTGCTTCAGTCCAAAATGAGTTGTTTTTTTTTGGGTGTTATAGGGATCTCATTCATCCAAGCTTTTTTATTCGTTTAAAAGTTATCCATTTTGCGGTTAATTGTTCAAATTCCGACAAGTTGTTTGCTTCCTTGCATTTTAACTCCTCTCCAAGGGCATCCAGCTAGTTTTCGCTTTTGTATTCATTATTTTGTTGTTCTTCGGTCGGCTTGCCCCAGTTATATGCTTCCCCAACCGCAGTTTGTTTTCCAAAGCAGCGTAAATGATCAATGTACTCTCCTCTGTTTTCCATATGCGCGCGGCATCTGTTATTTGGTTCGGCGTACTTTGAAGACTTCGCCGAACTTGGAAATTTTATTCGCTTTTGATCTATTCCCTTCAAATTAACGAATACCCTTGTTCCCAAATGTGTCTTGCCTCTAGTAGTTGTGTGGACACTTTATTTCTAATGTCTCATACTTTTGGACCGCCATAGCTCCGTGATAAGTGATTTTTTTATTTATTTGGTCTAGTGGACTCGGGCATAGCCAGTAACCTCGGCTTGCTTAGACTACACCCGCACGTATTGTTGACCTACAAAGTCTTGTGTCTAAGGCTTATCTTCTGCGATATTCTTGACCCTGTGATGAATTTCCAAATTCACTAACCGAAACCTCGCTTAGTAGTGCTATAATTTGAATGTGACTAATTTCCCCGAGTTTTACTCATATTTACCTCCCTTATTAACGTTTTTAGTGAATTGAGGTGCCTATGGTGACATCCGTCTCTTTACACTAAAATCGCGTCTATTAATGCTTTTTGTACTGACAAAACTAACTGCTCCTTATGAAATTCGGGATCCTGAAAACACTAACAAATGTCGATCCCCATTGAGCTGAATCCTTTACCTATCAGCAAATGCATAGAGGTGACCGGTTGGCCTTCCTAAAGTTTGTAACTACTGCGCATTGCCAACAATTTCCTTGCAGGACTACCTGAATCAGCTACACGACCTCCATGAGGACTGGCTGTTGGGCAGCAAAACGGACTGCGTGAGGCCTCCTATAATAGTATGTTGCCATGATTACACGACAAAATCCGTCAAATTAATCCAAATCAAAGCAGATATTACCACACACTCATTTTCTGTCAGTATTTATCAAGTTGTTCCACTACTCACGTAAGTCCTGAATGGATCGTAATGCATGCAACTCTGAAGGTGGCTTTACTGTTTGATAGAATGGGAGGAGCTCCATACCAGCATCGCTGATTGAGGAAAATAAGTGATTGAATACTGCTGCAGAGAAAAGGCACTTTTTCATGCATAGAGATGTAGTGTTACCCCTCTGAGTAATGGACAATGCTTGCAGCACCACCTTTCTCCCTATAATAGGTATTTGACTGCAATGAGCCGTTGGAAAATCTGACAAACACCTACTTCCAGTGTCGAGATCAGGTGCTCGGTGGTGTCCGCTTTTGAACTGTGGAGAATGCTTTCCCCCATCCTACGTGTTTATCCTACCCTCGGTGACGTTTTTATACACTCTTCGTCCATGTAATGCACTCCATACTGATTCGCATTACATTAGTGTTTGCATCAAGTTTATTTATTACTGAGTTCCGGAGAAAAGGGGAATTAGCAGTTAATGGGGTTATGCAGAAAAATGACGATATTGTAGTAAAGGTTCAACTAACGTATAGAGTGGTCAGCGAGATGCAGACAGAGACTATACGAACGAAACTGCCTGAGTTGCTTGATTGCAATCAGTAGACACTTAGAGATCACCAGAAAAGGGCTGCTGAATACGATGGTCTCCACTACCATAAGATGTTTTGAAACCCGAAAAATGGGCAATTTAGCGGCGTTTGGAATCCATTCACCCCAATTTGTCATGATTACGTTTTTTTCGAAGTGTAGGAGATATTTAGACCAAGATGGGAGCGAATTTTAACGTAGTGGATACTGCTGGCAGTGGACGTGGAGCGGTGGAGCTTCCATGCAGTGGTGTTCAATGGTGATTTTACTGTCGACGGTGTTAAACAAGGGGATTTCACATCCGAACACTGCCCAACACTTTTTAGTTATAGTAATTGTAGACATTGGTTGGGTTTGGAGGACTATACGAAGGGAAGCGGTCACACGAAGGGATAAGGATCAACCCGAGTGATGGAGTAAACAAGGCGTGTAGCAAGAAAGGGGAGTAGGAGTGTGAACAAAGGCAGACAGTCTGGAAGGCCATTAAGTAGACTACCTCAACTGCATGAAGTCTGACCGCGGTCAGGACGACATGTTTACTGGACAATGTAGAATTACTCTCAAGGTGGCTCAGTTGTAGGGCGGCCACTAGATCCACTTTGGCATCGTGAAGGGTTGATGGGTTCGACACTATCACTTGACGAGGCGCCGATTTCTCCGACAATAATTTTGACGCCATTCCACCCTCCGCTAGCCTCAGCTTTCCTTGTTGCTGGTACTTCGCTGGTATTGTCAGGGCTTCAGGAACACACAGACTGTCGTCTGTTTGGTTGATGCAGTGAGAACACACGGTCTGGTTGTCGGCATCCTGTAAATGGAGCACGACCTTGACGACACCGACATTACCCACCTTTCAATGTTCAAATGCGCAGTTGTGTAGAAAGAGGCGGACTTATGGCAGCCTCTATAGAAACTCGACTTTTCTACCTTTTTTTCTTCCGCGATGTCGGCAATGAGAACTTATGGTATGAAGTTAAGTTATTACGGAAAGGCGGAACACAGATGCGGTAATCCCGCATTAGCGATCCGTTAGGCTTTCTTCATGGCTCATAGCAGTTCCCCACATCAGACTTGGAATCAAGACTCGGGCAAGAAAACGTGTCTTAAATGAACGAAAAGAAGATAGCTTTCGCATTACAAAACAAGTTTTATTAATTCTAGACTCTGATTTTGAACTTTTAAGCGCTATTTGCGAATTTTACTGGTGGAATTACACCCAAAGCGTAATGTAGTATACGTAGGTGGCATTCATGCCTTCAGCAGAGGTATTCAAAAGCATATCACCATCCTGAGATTATTATTTCACCAACCGCAAGCCAAACACGTGTAGACTACAGTTATGCTTAGTCAACGAGATGGCAGTTATGGAAGACCGTCCAACTCAAGTGGGAGTTTGAGCATAACCACATAATTAGGGCAGAATCAGTAAATTCTTAGATTTGGCTGCATAAACAGACGATAAGGTAAACGAAAGTGATCGCAAATAAAAGAGCATGGCAAAGTATTTAAGAACTACAGCAAACTCTTTTTTCCTCCTTGACCCTTGCCTTCGACCAGCTGCACTATTTTTGCTGGGTGCTGACACCAGGGATGCAGAAGTTGTTAAGTGTAACCGTGGAAATGGACAAAGAAGTGCAACACAACATGAACTGATCATATTCTTCACTGGGTTAAGTCAGATATTTGTTGATAGTGAGGAACTTCAGGAGACAAACTATTAAGTAGTACTTTAAGACGAAGTGCTGCAACAGAGCGATTTTACGCCGCAATATATGAAGGGAAGCGAACATAGTAATAGCTCGCAGACCAGTTCCAGTAGACACGGACGATGTTGCAGCGAACTTGCTAAGTGATATTAAAGAGATGTGCGGGATACCGATCCCAACATGGTTCGCTTATACAAGAAACCCCATCTCATAGCGATTTCACAAATCTAATTAATGTCCACACTGTATCTAAGATGAAGAGAAGGCACTGACATCATTTGTCATCTGCTGTCCACCCATAGAGGAAACAGATACATCCTCGTTATGGTCGAACACCTCACAAGGGTAATCGAAGCAAAACTCATGCTGGATTAATGTCCACAGAATGCCTAAAGCATTACATAGCGTTCGAGGAGCCAAATTCGGGAGCCGACTTTTAAATGAACTATGCAAACTCTTCGGGGTCTGCAAAAACAAAAGGTGAACAAAACACTATGATTTGACAAAAGGAAGACCAGAAATTAGACGTCAGACGATCCCTCTTCATCAAAAGCATGGCTTAAGGTCTAGGCGTCAACTAGCGTTTGTGATAAAGATGCTCGCAGGTCGTAATATGAGAACATTAAATGCTACTTTCCTACCATGCATGGAAGCAGCAGAGAACAATGCTTCAAAGTAATACTATGGCTAAAAGAATGAGTAAGACATTGCTTGGAAACACTTATGGTTGCCGTAAATGCAGTCCGAGTGATGAGAACCATATCATCAGCGATCTACCACATCAGCAATCCGAAACTCCATGCTAAACAAATCATCTTGCATTGCAACGAGGTGTGCCCATGAGTAGGTACACCTCCGAAGAGACACGAAAATGAAGCTTTCGTACTAGCAAAAGAAGGAAGATGATTGAGAAATGTCCAGCACAGATGCCACCCACAAAGGGAGCACTGAGGATGGCGTCCCGAAAGACAACGCATGCCCGTTCTGGACTTTGTGGCGAATAGCACGCCATCGGCCTTTGAGGAGGAGACATTTCCTGAACACGTTAAACTGGTAAATCTGCAGCCTTTTGTATATCACTACCCAATGAAATGTGTTTTGTTTAACTGGTCTGCATCTTCCAGGGGAGGGAAATACTGAGCCCATTATAATTGCATGAATCATTAAATTACACAACACTAACTAATAACATGATTGTTCACACTGCTTTGCTACTGTTACACAGTAATGTTTTTCCAGGGAGAAAATATTTTTGCGAGATAATATGCAAGATGTTGGATCTGGTTAATTAAAGAATGAAGTGGCGCCAAGCATAAATACGCCTTCAAAAAAAAGAGATAAAGTGAGTCTTATAATGCAGTGGCTGGGACAGCCAGAGGGTCAAAACAGTTGATCATTTAAAATTAACACAAAATTTAGAATAACCTCAACGCTTAAACTGGACAGATCCACCTCCAATGCCCTACAGAACAGTCCTTTGGCCTAGTCAAACGGACTGCTGCCGACTTGAAGCCTGAACAAACACGTTGTTCGTGTAAAGGGACCAGTTTGATTCTCTGAATGGACTGAATATGTGCATTCTACATGAGTATTATACCTTTCTTTATCTTTTGAGAAGTCTTCAGTCTCTAAAGTAGTACTGAATGTCACATATTTATGGCAAAAAATACGTACTCACACATGAGCCAATGATTCCTTGGCACAGCCAGATGGAGTGGGACACCTCAACAGCCTCCTTGAATATTCTCATTCCTAAAATGTGGTAATTTATGGTGTATGCCTCCATGCTTATGCACCCCAGAATCCTGTAGAGGAACCTGTATCCCACTAAGGTCTTCACTTCATCTATCACTTAATAAACTGTTTGGATGGCAAAGAGGAATGCTGGATGGCAGGATGGATGGAATGACAGATGCGCAGGACTTTCCTCTCCCAACATCTCCAAAGCATCGATGAACCTAAAAACCACTCTTCTTGTCTTAAATCATCAAATGTTATGCAATGCGATTACAAATACGAAATAATGCATTGTACTTGGTTAGCTCACACTTTCACCTCTAAGACGGCCATTTGGCAAATTCTCCATTATTTCGCGCAGTGACGTGTTCGGGTATTGTGGATGGATCAATTCGTTGACAGGTTACGTGGAATGAAATGCGTAATTTGGTGTCCGATCAACCACATAGCGTGGTTTGGTAAAGGAGTACCACCTGCAGGGCAGAAGAATCAGAGATGGAAGACAATCAAAAGGAAGAAAAAATTGGTGTGCAGGGGGAACAAATAGGAGCCAAGACACACACTCGGATCAGTGCTCTTCTCGGAGCTAATCGTCACAAAAATGTGACGCGCTACCTGATGTCTCCAACGCGGTTTCCTATCGGGTAAGGAATATCCCTATCTCTATCTCAATGTAATCTTAGCCTAGCAATTGCAACATCTCTCTAGCCACATCAATTTTGGCTTGCCACAGGTTTAAATTAAATCCTATGGAAGACATGACAGGAGTAAGGAACAAATATGATTTATTTTTAAGTTGATATGGTTAAGCTCAATACCGCTTCGTCTACAGGAGAGTACGATCACTCGACCACCGCTGTCGCTTTTCGGTCTGGCCCTCCGTTCGCAGTGGAACTCACCGAGCATACATCTCAGCAAGTAGTTCCGCTACGATAGGATACAGCCCACCTAATTTTGGATGTGAAATCGTTCTCAAGCATGCCTTTCAGTTTGTTGAGATAAGGTCTTCCAATTGTACGCGAATTGCACGGACAATCCGGTCAGTCTCTACAGGTTAAATATTCGATAATAAGAGAATGATCGTCCTTTTTTGCATTGAGCTAGAGGTCGCGATCCCGTGAACTGCCTACTCCCTCTCCTTCCTTGAAATAAGCTACGGATAAAATCGACTCAAGTCATATTTGGATGACAATCAGCATGGGATGCATTGCACACACAGGGAGTGTATAAAAGTGGCACTGAGAGGTATGGAGTAAAAACGTCCATGTGAGCGAAAGTAGCTACGAAGACTCAAACACGGACACCACAGAGCACCTGATCTCGACGCTGAAAGTGGGCATCTGTCAGAACCTCCAACGGCTCGTTGCAATTAAATGCCTGTTGGGGAGGAAGATGAAAACACAGTCTATCCGTCGTACACTTAGCAATGGAGAAGATGAGAGGCCCACCTTGCTACCATACCACAAGTGCTAATGCTTGGAAAGGAAGAATGTTTAAACTCGTTCCTTTGCGGCAAAAGACAGGAGCGACATCTTTCATTGTATCCTCGCAACTTCGAAGCAAACATCAACATGGAAGGGACGAAATGTACAGAGTAATTATTAGAATATCACAGAAAGACTTTGGACAATTCCGAAAATGCCCATTTTGACTGAATCCATTCACAGGACTCATACACAACAATCGAAGAGCAATGCGAAGGGAAGCGGTTCACGTGAAAGAATAAACTTAGCTCAAGTATTGTGGAAAGGACGCGATGTGAAAAGAGGTGGAATGCGAAGAGGGTGAGAATGAAAGCAAAGACAGACAGTCCAAAAGGCCTTTCAGGTGGATCACCTAAACCAACTTAAGCTTGAACGCGCTTAGAGCCACGCGATCACCTGACAGCACAGCAATGCGCTCTAGAAGACTCATTTTTCGTGTGGTTGCCAGGTCCGATTCAGCATCGAGGAGGGCCGATAGATTTGATACTATCGCGTCATGCAGCGCCGGTCCCTCCGACAAGGACTGCGACGCAGTTCCGCCTTCCGCCAGCTTCAGCTGTTGTTGTTGATAATGTGCTGGTGTCGTCAGGGCTTCCAGAATACGCAGACTCTCGTCCGTTTGGCCAATGTAGTGAGAACACACTGCCTGATTGTTGGCGGCCTGCAAATAATGTCAATTCCTGACGACAAATACCTTATTTCATTCAGAACGGTATGGTTTTTTTGTTGATAATTCTCTACTTAACAGCTAGGTGGTAGATGATCGTGTAGGTGCCCAATTATCCACTTTTAAGGAGCATAGTCTGTGTGGATATCAGCAATGTGAACTACCGCATCGACGTTTAGATCATTCAAAAAAGACGCCCAACTCGTTCGTTGGGTGGATGTGGGTCATCGAATACAAGGTGGCTGAAGTTTGAACAAGACAGGTAAAGTTTGACTGAGTCAAATTTCACACAAAGTCAAGCGAACGAATAAAAATTTGAAAGCCTAGAGTGACACGCTTTGATGAAAGTTTAACACATTTCCAGATCCTTAAAACTTGTCTGTCTTAGAAGGATGGTATTATCGTCGAAGGTCTTGATAAAATTAACGAGTTTTTGGTTGATTGCAGATATGCCTTCTGTGACCAGCTTAACTACGTTGCAGGTGGAGCAGTCCATGAGATTCAAGTCGAGGAATCACGCATTTTCATGAAAAATCACAAATAACTCCACTAGAACTGGATTAGCAGAAAATTGTAACGACGCTAATAAAAAGCACATTTACGAGAAAGCGAATCATTGCCGGTCGAAGAAATCACAGCAAAAGTCTGAGAGGTGAAAGTAGTCGACCAAGTGAAAATTGGAACAAAAAAAGATCGGATTACCTACAACACATATGAAGTATGCACACTCACTGTAACGTTTGATGGATCCAACTCCACTACCTCACGAAATAGTCTTTTAGCCTCGTCGAAATGGCCGTTACCGATTTGAAGCATAGCACTAGAGACGAAAGAGGAACAATTCAGCCACTACTGCGGTCAATGTGGAGTGGCAATGACAACATTTACGACAAAAATGCGCACCTATACATGAGCCATTGAATCCTTGTCGTAGGTTGGTCGGGTGGAGCATCTTTTAAGGCCTCCTTGAACATTTCTTCGGCTGAATCCACATCTCCCATCTAGGTTGTGACGCGAGCAGACATTAATACACCAAGATATTAAGGGCATGTGATAACTTATAATGTGAATATCATACCTGCAGGTAGATGCGTCCCAAAGTTCCGTAGAGGAACTTGTAATCTCCCAAGGGCTTCAGTTTATCGATCATCTGATAAACTGTTTCTATGGCAGATGGAAAATCATGAGTGGCAAGATAGATTAACAGGCAAGTAGCCAGGATTTTGCCCTCCCTGCGTCTCCATATTACCAATGAACCTAAAAAAACATGGATAATTACACTTGTGAGGTCACTCACTGTTTTTGTAGGCTTCGTTTGGGTAGCTCTCACTTCCATCCTCGGTATAACCATTTTCTAGATTGCTGATCATCTAGAAATTGACAAAATCGAAAGGACGCAGGCTTACTCGATCCACGACAGCAGCGAGGAAGTAGAGGCGATTAAGAGCCTCTCCTGATCGACTCAAATAATGCGGCAATTCTGCATGAAGTAGTCGCATCGAGAAAGGGATCATTGAACCTATGGATACAGAGAAAACGGTGAAAAGCAAATGATCCTAGGTTAGTGCATAAGCTCGTATGTTATTAAAAGGGAACCTTTACGACGGGGATAAAGGTCGGGTGCATGTTCAAAGTAGACGTCAGGATTGTCTAGCCTATCAAAGGCAGCCAGTTCGCGTTCTAACAGGTTGAACTGCTGGGTCTGCTTCAAAAGCACGAAGCGCACTAACCAAAGTTGAGATGAGAATGGAGTCAGCTTAGCCCCAGCGTCGGAGGCAAAACCGCAAACGGTTAGGAGACGACCAGTTAAATCTAGAGCGGCATGATACCATCGACCCTTCTAGAAAATGAGCAAAAAGTAATCTAATGGAAGTATTCTACTGAAATTTGGTAAAACAAAGCATTAACAATTACAAATAAACCAAAATATCAAAAGCAAGAACAGATGCGTCCATTACAAGGATGAAGTAGGTTAAATTTGGACTTTCGAACCTCTAAAAGCACAGTTCTCTAGCACATTAATGCACCCATTACAACTTCTGACCAAAGATATCCCCAATCGACTGAATGAACCTGAGATGGTACTTCACCTCACTATCACCAGTGAATTTGGATGGGTCCAGAGCTTTGTTACTACCGGTGCTTCTGGATAAGGATGGCGTATCGAGAGTCCGTCACATACAACAATATGAACCAAACCGTTCAGGCCTCCATTTTCAAAACGATTCTTCAATCTAGTGACCCATTTAACTCTTCTATTTTAGTTGAAAAGAAGTTTTAAGACGATACCCTAGAAGCATTTGAGTCACGTTTAAATGGGAAATTGGCACCAGTGGTGGTGTTTTCGTAGGTTGATCTAGGATTCCGTAAAACTGGATGCGTGTGCGTAAGGAAGACACATTCACCTTCACAGGCAAGTCTGCTCAGCACAATGCTAAAGCTTCCCCTCTCGTAAAATCAGCTGTGGGTGGATTCAATGGCAAAAATCCCGACAACAGTTTGGTAAAAGCACAACACTAGGAAAGTTTAGCGATCAGAATGTAGAGAAACGCCTATTAACAACAGAAGAGGTTTCAGGAAGACTGAAATGAGTGCTCCGACTCATAACAGTTCCAAATGCAGTGTGCCCGCCCGTCTAGGCATTGAACACACAGGCCTATGTAGAATTGTTTGGATCCCACATCATAAAATGTTTGCAGAGCTTACAAGGATGACGCCAGTGCAAATTGAGTGAAAGCGATAATGAACAAGACTCCCGGGTTCAACATTCTTCATAGTTAATAAATTCCAGGGTAAGAATGGAGGATGTATGATGAGTTGGCCAAGATCATCAGTGTCCAAACAGAAAGAATAAAAAGCGAAGTCTATTAAGAGTTTCTAAACTAACATAACTATAATATTGTAGTCTATGCATAAAACGCATAAAGATTCAATGTTATTTACCACAAAAAGAACAAATTCAAACACAAAAACCCATCAACAAGGAACAACATAGCACTCAGCGATAAGGGTGATGCAATAGACTTCAACCGGGGCCCTGATTAAGATCACTGGCTTAAGGACAAAGTGTTTTAAGAGAAAGGGAAAGAACTGTTGCTACTAGAGAGCAATCAATGGGACAGCAAAGTCTAGCAAAATCTCTAACGCTGAAAAGCATCAAAATCCCCCATTTCATCACGCTTACCCACCAAGACAACATTAACACTTTAGAAACGCCTGGACCTAGTATCCCCTTAAGGGGAAGAAAGTGACTCCAGAATAGGAATGTAGCGATGAAATGATACTGGCAATTGCACTAGGTGACCCTCAGGCTCAATATTCATCATTTTAAATAAAATCGAGGATGGGAATTGGAAAAACGGGTAGCATACGATAAGCTGAACGAGACCATCACAGTCCTGCGAAACCAAATCAGCGGTAATGACGGGACGAACGGCATCGGCACGCGCATCGGATCGATAGCGATTGGCTAGTAGTTGGTGAACCGGATCGGCCGTATCGATCGGGGAAGGTGGAGCGAGGAGGCGTGGAGTGGTAGATGCTAAACCACCGCTGTCACCCTCCAGCAAGCACCGACGCGTCGATTCTGAGGGAAGCCAGGCGTCAGTTTTGCGAAGCTCATGCAGTTCCACCTCTGACAGCTCTGTTACTGACTAGAAAAAAGAACGAGACGGAGACAAGGCTATTATTGTAACATACCTGGATTAAAACGAAGGCTGGATAGGATTTCGTAGCTAAGAGAGATAAGGCCCTTCAAAAATGCACTTCTCCAACTGATCTAATGCCCTAGCATACAAGTTAGGCATTTTCGTTTAATTCCTGTTGTGTAGTTCACTGTTTAATGTTATTAACACTTAAAAAACCTGGTGTGTGGAGGTTTAAGAAAAATCGCCACCCCAACTGCTGCTGCGAGAAACAACAGCAGAGCTACTTGCTATTTCTGAAAAGTCTCGACCAAAAGGCAAGTCGTGTGATTTAATGCAATTTTTTCTCACGACAACTTACTTTCATGAAGACCGCTACACATAAATCATGAAAAAACCGTAAAAGAAACAATTGTATGCAATCTCTTACCGAAATGGTAAAAAATAGATGTTAATGAATGCATCGGAAATTAAATCAACCAGTAAAAAGCTTACGAAGGTGGGATCCATATTTTACCTGAAACAAGAAAATCACACTTAACGAAACATTCAAATAAAAGCATTGGAATAGCAAAGACATAAGTATGAACAAAACTTGGTAAACCCTTTCTCGGAAAGTACAGTAGCTATACAAATGCGTGACAACTCGATAAAAGAGGATTGAAGCAAACATTTACTATTAAGTTTCCCGGTGCACATCCCGGCGAATCGGGAAACATATACTAATATTCAAGACAGAAGTGCCACATGCAAATATCAGCTATAAAGGAGTTGTTCTCGTAACAAAGATCAACTAATAAAATGCACGGGACCACAATGAAAAACATCCCAGTTTTATTCAATGAGATAGCCTAAAATATTACGGCCCAAACTAATGACACATATGAACCTATAGATACTTACAGAATCTGAATAAATAGACCACGTTGACCCTTTCAGGGACGTCTTTAAATTCAATAGAGTGATCTTCCTCTTCCAAACAATGCGGTATTTTACAGCCTTTGCATAAACAAATATTTGTTTGTCCTACATAGCTGAATGGACGCTGTTTTTTAAACTTTAGACAAACATTTACTCGGAACCCGAATAAGATGGGTTAGTCTTAGCTCCTGAATTCCGTATCATTACAAATTTGACTGCCCTTAATCCTCCCATCTCCGAATTCGGAAACACACCACCACCTGCTATGAGTTTGCCCGTGCAACCCAAAATTGAGCCATGCGCCCAAACCACCACTTATCGGCGCCTTAAATGGCCACAAATACACCGCGGAAACTCTTCCCACAGGCCACCCTGCCCTGGGTCTCTAAGCTCGTGACTAGACCCACTGTCGCATCCCGACAGGAAACAAACCCAGTGCAGAAGTCAACAGCGCACCCCACACCCCATAGAATTTTATCGAAACACCCACTTCCCACCCCTCGTCCGCCTGTTAGCGGACATTATGGAACGAGCGATAGACTGTAAAACTAGAGAGAGGAGAAAATTGCAATTTACTCAATATGCAATGACAAGAAAAATCATCTATCAGAAGGAAAGATGGCTCATACAAATATAAACTGATGCACAACCACAGCAAGTCCAACCAAAGCGCAAGTAAACAATGCCATCGCCAACCGAAACCGCCTCGCTGCTTTGCTTTGCAGCAGCTCCAAACAGGCATCCACTTGCTCTGCCAGTCCGGCAAAGTCCCCGTCAGCCTCGTTGTTCACCACAATGGTGGCACGTGCAACTTTGTCCGATAGAGGCATCTGCGCAGCGATTCTAGAGAGGGCGGCTTCACGAGAGAGATCGGGATTGCGTTTCAGGAGACGGGAAAGTTGAACCTCGGGAGAGCTGAAAGAGGTGCCGGCGAAGTGTCAATTCAATTTCATGTTTATAAGGAACAGCAAAAACTATTTGCTTGGCTTAAATGAATGAATGAGGGCATTTCCTAGGTTGAAAACAAATTAACGACTAATTAATGGCTAAACAAGCCAGGTTTACCCGTTGCACTTAAGCGGCTCATTTGAACTCAAATTATGAGAAAATAAGGAGCGCTAAGTATCACATGAGGCCGTAGTTACCCAATTTCGACAATGATTGTGGGATAAATAATGAATTGTTTTCAACAACACTCGGATAAAGAAACACTGGGATGAAGACTTGAATGAGCTGAAAGAGTCCCCTCCAATGTTCTTAATCGCATCCATTCCTGTTTCCGTCAAGCGAAAATAAGCCACTAGAGGTTTGAAATGATCGTGTTTTCACAAAAGCAAAAATACTATCGCAAAGGACTTTTTACGGGAAAATCTCCTCATTCGCCTTACCTAGATATTAAGCCTTCAAAGTGAAAGCACTCAAAAATGACTTAGAGGGAAAGTTAAAGTGCAAAAAGGTGCTTTTCATGTGATTCAAATACGCGGGTGGTTGAGGGAAATGAAAAGGGTCTTCTTGCGATAGCTAAGCATTCACAGAACTCCATTTCATTCAGCTCATCCGTATTTTTAAGAAGGAAACAGGACACGGTGAGGCCATCGTCCATTGTATCTCAATCAATGTGATCCCAGTTAAAACACACAAAAGAATCTCTAAGAGATCACTAATACCATCCAACTTTAGTCTGGAGGAGTGTCAACGTGTAAACTTAAGATGGTTTCACCGAAGAACCGTTCTTCTGCACAGTAAATGGGGTGGTCGAAATGAAAACAGGTCTCTTCCTACTACATCAGCTACACCATGGCTGAAAAAATATCTAAGAATGCATCTACGGAAACGGAAGAATAAGAAATAAGGGATTCCAAGAAGGCACTAATGTTGGCCTTAAAGTCAATAAGCCGCGTCCCAAGCAGGCACACAATCAGCTACCAACAGAGGGGAGAAATAGCAAGCACTTGGATTTCTAATTTCTAGACTCGGCACGTTACTATGAACACAGAGTGACCACGCAGTAGTAATGACGCAGTTGACCAACAAAAACGACTTGTTTAGCCCCAATTCATCTCATCCACTTCAGATCATATCAAAGTAGATTAAGGAACAACTACTTAAGAAAGGCACGAGCAAGATCACAGTAGCTTGTGAGGCTATGTGAAGTGTGATTTTTTCTATGCCTTAGCACACATTTCGAAACCCCATGTTATAAAGCATTAATCGGATACATCTTATGAATGCGATTCAAACCTATCAGTTGTGGAAACTAAGTTCGAGTCGGTTCCCTAAGTCGCGTACAACTTGTAAAGGACAAAGCATGCAGTGGTGGGACGTATTCTCCAGAGATAAATAGCACTTGATTATGGAGGCAAAACACTCAAAGACAGAAAAGATGTTTTAAATGTTTTTTTTGTTCTTGGAAGCAATGCCGATTAAAGTAGTCGGCGATTAACATTTCAAGAACAACTTTCGGTAATGTAGCTCGATAGGAGTGGCGAAACGGTTCGTTTAAAACTGCACCGACCGAAAGGGAAAGCCTTTACACCTAAGCAGACGAACACAGCATGCAAATGACGTTGCAATAATCTTCAGGCTACCTACTTGCTATTCACCTCTTTCATTTGCATAAAAAAACGCGCCGTTACCGATTTCAGCTACCTGATAAAAGAATGAGATCCCGTACAAGGAACACCAACTTAGATCCATTTGACAGCGACGAAAATAGCAGGAAGAAGACTGACAATCAGACGTGCCAAAGTTGGCAAAGTGAAAAATTTACATCACCTGAAAACCCGATACGTCTGTAGTTTATAAAAAACAGTCGCCACCAGGTAGAACATAAACGGCCGTAAAAAAACAATCCACAAGCCTCTTTAAAAAGGGAAGATCGACATAAATCTACACGTTAGACATCATGAGTAAAAGATGTGGGAGCATGATAGGAGAGCAAATTCGTCTCCGTCCACATGCAAGGAGAGAAAGCACTCATCTTTACAAGGCTACTTATAAGTACGTAGAAACTCAAAGAATGATAGGACGGGTTAAAAATTGCAGTATGAATCCTAGGCAGCAATGAACAAGGTGGAAGTCAGCCAAGATTAGGTAATACTGGACATACCAGGTAACGACGATTATATCCGACACAAACCACAACATGGTGCGAGTTTCAAAAAGCAGTGGTATGTCTAGAACGACAATAGCCTGTCCTGAGAGGAAACTGCGCAGAATCCGAACGGTGATACGTCTGAACACAATGGGATGGACGATCCTGTTGAGAACCTTCCGTTTCTCGGGATCAGAGAAAACGATTTCACCCAGTTTGTCCCTTTCCACACAAGTCCCATCCTCGTTAAAAACTGAAGGTCCAAAAGCCTTGAGAATACTTCTCTGCACTTGCCTATCGTGGTCAACAACTATCAAGTAATGGCGTATGCATAAAATGCCTACGATCTCTTGATATTGCATCAGCGTCAATAACCGTGACGTTCTTCTCCTTCAATATATCTGAAACAGTTGATTTACCGGTCGCAATACCACCTGTCAATCCGACAATGAGCATATTTAACAATCTTCACTTCAACCGACACACTAGCATTGCGGCGATGGACACAGAGGCTATTAGCACTAGGCTAAGTAAAGGTATAAATGAACACTAATGATGTCTGGAGCGTGGTTTAAGGATTACTTGGTTATTTAGGTCTCTTCACATTTTATTTTAGTTGGGGTAATTAAGTTTGTACATGGGCTCATTCAATTATTCGTAATAGATTGTTTTAAAGCCGGTGATATTGTGGCATTTGTGGATTGGTTGCATAGATAGACTAAATTCTATAATTATGAACTACTGCTACAAAATTACTGTAAATATTTTCATTTCTGCTTAAAACTTGCCTCGTAGACATAAATAACTCATCAATATCGTCTTAAGACTTCTCTAAACAGAAATACGACACATTGCTTAGGTGGGATGTGTACGTTCGAGACACAGAAGGGCGTGGCGCTACCGACATGGCCCAGAGGCCACCCTGCCCGTCGAAGGTGCAGTGGCCAGGATACAGAGGGGCCCATTACCAAGGTCAGTCATCATACAACCAACATGCGAAGTTAATATTCTTAAACGTGTATTTTAAATACTTTGAGGTTGAAATTTTCAAGTAATTACCCTAGTACCTCCTAAACTGAAGTAACTTCTGATACCTATCATATTGTCGCTTCTGTTAATTAGTACGACACTGTGTTTGCATGGCCCTATTAGAAATGAATCTCTACATTTCATCAGGTCATCAGGGGTAAACTGAACAAAGCATGTTTAGGGTCCTCCCACAATTGATTTGGCCGTTGGCCAATGTTAGCACTATGCGTCTTACGTTTACTGGGTTTAAAATAAAGAACTTTAAGTGGGCAAGCTATTTTGGGCCTCAAATGTCCCCCTTAAATGTACTTTTATCCCGCATGTTGCTAAAATGTGACTTTTATGTGAGGAACGCTCAGAGAACACAAATATGGCGGTGGACGAGCCTGTCAGCTATCCTGAGACAGGAGAAAGCTTAGCACTCAGATTCCTCTGAATCTGTGTCTGTACCCATTAAAATTTTTCAATAAGCATAACCTTATCAAATCGGTCTGCTTGTTCAGCGACTAATGTGCATGACCGTTTCATCTCTGCTGGTCGAATTCTCTGAGATACTGTCAAATCTAGACAATTTGAAGCTTCCTTTATTATTGTTAAAATCCATCGCCAATAACTGTGGAGGATGAAGTGCTCTGTTGGTCAACACGGCAACTTCATCTAGTAAGCTTCAAATGGATGTAGACTACTGAGTGGAAACAACAATTTCAGCACTTCTTACTTTAATTACTTCCAATAAGTTGATGAGTTTTGCTTCACTCTTATTTACAAGGTTAAAAACATTAAAAATCTGCCTCCCCACATTTCATGTATTCGCACTGACGAGACGGTATGTCAGGTATCCCTCAAAAGGAGCCACTGTCCTTCTTCATCAATCCTTGAATTCCCTTTATGAATAAAAAAGTGGATTTGACGCCAAGTTAGCTAGGCAGCTTACTACGGGTATGGGGGGTGTAATTTACTCACTGCAAAAGCATTTCTCACACGAATATTTCATTTCCAGAGGACATTTGATCCAGGGTAGGCAATTCCAGAAGAAATGTTCTCACAGTCCTGCGCCACAATGCCCTCACTATGAAAAAAAAAAGATTTGTCTGGATTTCTTTTCACGCCTACTACTACGAACAGAAGCCGATTATTTCAACGACTTTATTAATCTTCACAAGTGGCACAATTTGCTATGCTTCCAAAATTTACATCACACCCATGTATGCCGAAAGGGAATGAAATGGTGAGTCGTCAGATTTGAGCGACAGTAATGCAAGTGAGGGCTGAGAGGCGAATAGACCTAGTCCTCCGGACGTGTCGCTAAGGCGGAAGTGCGGCGTCTCGGCTCTTTGCTTAAATGCGTGGACTTTCCAGACTGAGAATAAATTTATGGTTCAGGCCTACAGACTCTCAAGGCCTCTGTAATTTGGAAATAAACCTTCTTCCGTGCTATTATGATTTGCTATGACTTCCGAGTCGACCTTGCGCACCACGTCGACGGTGGAGACAAGCGGAATCTTTCCAAAAGGACAATAAGCCAGAATGCCATGAGTGGATAGCTGTACCTGCCAATATCCACAGCACTTATTCCAATACCTTAACTTGTAAGAAATGCAACGAAAATAGGCTCATTAGACTTAAACCAGTTAAGATATCTGAGCACACATGGGTTTTGAGGGTGCCTTCTCTGTGTTACTACCAGCTGAATGGAGACCGTATCGGCATCTGTGAAATGAAGAAAAAAAGTGGTATGAAAGAAGAGTTACAGATTACCACCTCAATGACGCTACTTCATAAGGGAGGTTCATTATCAGACTTGGCATTCAAGCCTACAAATGGATCATCAAGCTTTCCCCACACCAATGCTCCTCGCTATTGGGACCAAATCCAAGGCGCAATGTACTTCGTGAAACGCATTGATGACGTTGAAATGCCTCCTGTTGGCACCGCTCATGCTGTGATTGTCGATACAGAGGTCAAATAAAGGGTCTACCCAGTGATAAAGCTTCCACGACGTGGAAAGGTAAGTACTGATTTAAAAATCTACCCAACTAGTTGTTTAACTGCGCAGGCTATTCGGTCTCTACAGGGTGTTAATTCCACCCGAAAGGATTATCTTCAGGTCATTTTAATATCCTACCAGCCTTTTAGTACGAATTAATGCCACTGTAGCTAGCTGCGGCATTAAGAACCAATTAGGGCACTACGTAAGCGCAAAAAAGCGTGGAGACTGAAGGATCTACACATCTTAATATATCATTATCGAATACAGGTTTCCTCCATAGCCCCTTTCATGCAATTACCGTTATCACTCGTTTGCGATCGTCACAACAAGCTCTAGTGTGGAATGCAGTTTACTGCCCGACAAGACTGTAAAAGGAATGCCATCCACGAGCTGCAGACTTGGCCGTTTTGGAATATTGTGCCTTCTGCAAACTGAAGTGTACTAGGAAAAATTGTCTTTCCAAGGATGTTAAAGAGTTGCCAATGTACCACAGCGACCAGTTTTTGTATGTCAATGGTTGTTTTCTTAGTTGCGCTGCAAAAAAGTTATAAATAGGAACATAATGGCCTCACAATGTGGTAAAAATTGCCTTTTCTAGCAATGTATGCCAGAAATTTGCATTGCGGATCGCTGTGTAGATTTGGCAACTGTAGATTTCGCTGACGGTAAAAGAATCAGACCATCATCTAATGGAATGAGACTTGTTTTCTACGTTAATCGGGTCAGCTTACAGTTATCACCAATGCAGAACCCAGAGGCAATGGGATCATGGGAGTGGTTTAGGGCCATTGAGCTGACCATCATACCACCACATTGACTTAGAACCAGTACCAAGGAAAAAGTGACTATAGAGTGACACAAATAGGACATAAGATGAGATTTATAATTAATTGCTGGGTTGTATGATGGTGTATTTACCTTTTTGAGATCCCCGGATGACAGTGCCAACATCCAATACTTCAAAGGCGGGAACTACACCAAACTTTCCTTGCTTCAAGGGTTTGTATACAGCAGGATTCCTGTCCGGCTTAAGGTGCCAAAATAGAGGCATTAAGCAGTTTCATTAAGCTTCTTAGAGTTCCTCGTTCGCTGATGTACTTTTTACCGCAAATCCTAGTCTATCCCTTTCCATCGCAGCCCAAACTACCAGCAAATTCTCCTCTCATAAAACATGCAATCGTAAGAAGTAAATAACCACACTCAAATCACTCACCTTCCTGACCAACTCTTTACTTCCAACTACTGGTTCTATTCTTTGCGATTTTTGAATGCACCCGAAAATGTGTCAATCATAGAGGATGGGAAAGTACATTGGCAGTGTGCGCTATGAGGTAACATGGTGTTTTTGTTTTGTAAGAATAGAAACGTCACTTTAAAAAAATGTACCACTCTTGGCTGTTGCTTGAGAGAATATTTTTCGTGAGTTGTATTGTACGGGATGGATGAATCTCGATGGTACTTGTTTCATCCTCTGTAAATGAACTATTCCGTCTGCACTTTACCACGCATCAGAATAAATCAAATGTCAATTGCACATTCTCACCAAAACTATGCATTGACAACTTTAAAATCGAGTCAATGTTACAAATTGAGTCGTCACTAGTTGTGTATTAAGGATTCTGTGTGTGTGCGGAATGGATTCTTCCTAACTCTTGAAGAGGTGTGGACTGGACAATGATCTCAGGGTAGTTGTCACCGTTGACTGGTGTGTGTGGATAAGCAGAGAGACACGACGGTGGAGACTAAGTGCGAGCCTAGGTCATTGGATTGTCTTCGTCACCCGTACTCAAAATAACTAATTGGCCTGCTGGTTCCAGTGATTCGCAGGCCACGTGATAAGAAGGGAGTCGGGAGTGAGCGAAAGCAAAAATTCAGGAATTCTCAGCATGTAATCCTTAAATCACGTTTATAGGCTCAAAAAGAGGGAGGGTGATAGAGAACAAGGTAAAAAGTACTGTAGACAAAAGGGTGCGCGAATGTTGCAATATCTCACAACTGTAATGTGTTAATGGAAAGGGCGTAACCGTAAAATGCACGAAAGATTATGGTCCTGTGCTGGGTGCGCGGCTTCAGCAGAGCTTCATACTAAACCAAATAAAGCTAAAAAGTTGGGATGCAAAATCAACACATATTAAAGGTTACTAACGAGTTACGAATTTCAACTAGAATTTCAAATGCCGACAATAAGGAAATGCTGCAAGCGCTTTAGAGCAGGAACGTAAAAAGGCCTCAGACAAATACAGACCCAGTCAAAGGTAACCTTCATCGCCCAGACACGGTTTATAATCCCCATCAAATGTAGTTGGGTCAGGATTGCAACACACTCCACCAATGAGAATAGTGCCAGTCTCCCAAATCCCTTACAATTCCTGCTCCTTCCTTAACACAAGCTTCACAAGGCAGATGTGAACGGTCGGGAAGGTTGTGCGATCGTGACAATTCCGATGGCTGGAATTACTTCGAATGCCATATTTCACACACCGCTATGCGATTGGGTGGTAAACAGAGCCGAGGTGACAAGGCCTCACTCCACCGACATTATTGAAAGCTCACCTAGAAATACATGCAGGCATATCATGTGCAGTGACAGAGCACTAGAATAAAAAAAGGTAACGAAACGTCAAACGGTCCCTCTCCGACTTACAAGGCACCATGTTTCCAAGTCATACACTAGTGCGCAAACCAGTCTCTACCCAATTCGACCTCTCCTCTCCTCAAGTGTCCAACACATCAGTGCAAGAAATAGACTGCGTGTCTTTCATGCCACTGGAATCGCCCAATGCTGCGTGCTGCTCTGCGCAGTGCACAGGTGAAAGCCAACATTGAGTGGACCAAATGCAAGGCACCACAGAGGGTAGGAGCGAAGAGGAGAAGGTGCGAGACCCGTGGGATCACCATATACCACTGTTGGAAAAGGTGGTGTGAAAGCAGAAGTCCAAGTGTCTTGGCTGTGCTAATGGCCTCCTAGTAATCGACATTCCTGCAAGTCAATACGCATCACAATGCCCTCTTGCATGTTTCGAGTAGGTGCAGATGATCCAAGTCAGGTTGACAGCATCAATGTAGTCAATCCTGAAGCCAAAGCAAATGTCACAAGAGGCTCACTCATTGCAGTCAGGAGGCTCTCAATCACGCCAGTGTCTCTCATTGTAAAAAAGGTGTTACGTTACTTAAACATGGACAACATTTACATAAGCATTTTCTATGGTGTGGTTGCTGCCTTTCCTTGGATAATTCATCAAAATGCAGGGTGACGGATCGTAGCCTCATCGATTCCATCTCATTTTATTTGTATCATTCTCTGATTCCGTAAAAGGATCCTTTCAAAGTCATGAAACACACATGTGAGTTCGATTTCGAGTCAGAGGAAGGTCAGGGAATCGCCCCCCACCAGGGAATAAGTCGAAATGCGGCAGATTGGAAGAATCCACGCGCAATCGCACCCAGCAAGTCAGTCGAGCAGTAGCTTATTGAAACACAGTCTAGCAGGTAAAGGAATGTGAAAACGTTACTCCACAATCAGTCTACATCAACCTCCTTGCAAATGAAACAACCATAGTAATGGACCCAGTGTAAACTCAAAAGGTGGGATTTCCCGCGTTTCCTTTTCATCACTCCATGTGCGTGTCGCGTGGGTACGTGTGATGCAGCAATGTAAACACGAGGAGGTAACTTTCACACCACCGACTCCACACACTGAGAAGAAGTGCAAAAAGTAGGAAGACACAGACTCAAACTTCATGCACCCTAATCCATTAACTTGGACATCCAATCACAAAGAGGCTAAATGGAACAAACATTGACAGCATTGACACGTTGCTGGTGGGAACGCTGCACGCCAGTTCGTATGAGTGGAGCTCTGTACAAGAATGATGTGAGTGTAGATGATAATCCAAAATTATGGGCGATTTCAAATGCACGCAACGTGCCTAGTTGGTGCAAACCAGCTTCATCAACGTCGTCAAACATCAAACTAAGTTGCAATCTGTGTGGATGACAAGCAACGAAAATGGGATTAGAAAACACGCATGGTGTGTCTATTTCGAGCCTTTCCTGCACCCCAACTGACAGCACACTCGTCTGCCTCTAACAAGTGAACTTCTATTCTAACGCTGTTAAGAATACAGCCCACTTATCCCTCTACAGCTGTGCCTCCATCAGGCGATGCGACTTCTGGACCACCTCACAATCATCCACGTCCTTCTCTACGTTGACATTGAGCATTCTACACCGAAATTATGCCTTCTTTCGTCTTCAGCAAAGACTCAGGGAACTGCATTGGTGGCAGCAGTTAACAAACCCGATCTCGGTGAACATCGAAGCCAATTTTAAATGTAGGCTGATACCCATCATCATAACGATGAATTGCTCAGGCGACCACTAACAAATGCATTGCAAGTGGCGCCTACATTCAGCAATTGCCACAGTCCCACGCTATGCAGACAATCCATTCAATACTGAAGCGACATTTGCGACATCACAGCTAGAAAAGCTCATTACAGAGCTGACCAAGGCACTTGCATGGAGGTCTCAATGAAGCAAACACGCGATACCTCATCCACTTCCCCACTACAAGAACGGAACCACCGCAGTTATGAGTAGACAGCACTGAAGTGAGCACAAAGTGGCAGGCAGGCATGAATGCACAACCTCATTCCATCAGAACCATCTTCAACCCCTCCCTTGCTGCATGGTTGCTTTCAGGCCACTGTTATTATGAAAAGCGATGGGCAAAAGTGATGCTCTGCACTCTCCCACCTCCCTAACCTGTGTTTGCAGTTCAACTGCCAGCGGCAGTGCGGTTTAGTGACATTGCAGTCAGGCGTCTACCCAAACGCACACAAATTCGTTGAACAGTGCGGTTTGTTCGTGGGCGTTTCGTTCATACCACCAAATACACTGCGAAGACCAACTCGAGAGGTTGCCTGAGGGAGCGTCGAGAACAACACCCAAAAGTGGCAGAAGGGTGAGTTGCAGCTTCGCTGCTCGCTTAACTCTCGCTTTTTGCGACGAGTCCACCAGGAACCCACCATCCTTCTTCCGACAGACGACCTCGCCTCTGTGCCTCTTAGGCAGCCCCCAACCGCTTCTGCCAATGCACTGCATTCTAGGAGACTCCGGTTGCTACATGGCATGAGTGAACTACCAACAAGTCAACCAAGGTATCTCTCACATTTACTAATGTACCAATGATAAACGGTGCGGCCAAATGGCAATACACCATGGAACATTATCGAGAAACGGAAAGAGTTTCGAACAGTTTCGAAGTGTTTGCTATGCTCTCCTCTCACTTCAACAAATGTGTCAGGATGTCGGGTGTAGATTGTGTGGGAATCGAGGGCAAAATGCCACACAATCACTGTCACGTGATGCACTGCTTTGTTGTGTCACGTCGTGGAAGTACAGGGTTGGCAAGGCTGTTTACTTCCCATCACGGACAGTGGTCCCTCGACCATGACTGACCTTCACTGCGCCAGACGCTCCCTCCCAATGCCAATGCAATGCACATAATGCTGCTTTGTCCATATTCAGTTTAAACAAACTCCTCTTCTCTCCCTCTCTTCCTTCCTTCCTTCCTTCCTCCCGCCCTCCCGCCCTCCCTATCTCCCTCTCTCCCTCCCGCCTCTCGACGACACAACGCTGCTCCTGCCTGTGTTACCATGCGTGAATTTGACCCTTCATCTATGAAAACCTTTGTCTCTTCATCACTGTCGGTGAGGTGAAGTGCAACGAGGGCAGACAGAATTCTCAGTAAGACAAGTCTGCTTAATTTGTTCATTGGCAGAGGAGGGGAGGTAGGTGGTGCATCTCGCCCGCCATCCTTCCCAATCCTCCCACAATTCTATTCTCCCACATTGCCGCCATTTGACTGAAGTGAAAGGCAACTGTCCGGTCAAACACATCATCGAAAGCTGCTTGGCTCAACTGCAGATTTTCATTTGCTGGCCTCGACAAGGGAACTAGGTTGCGCCTTGCTCGAGGCTTTAACGAGAGCGCAGAGATCCAACAGCCACCTCTGGTCTCCAATCCTCCATCTTCCACAATCATTGTAGAATGATCAGGCTGAGCTGACTTCCTCCCACAATTGGTCACCTCGGTGGTGACATCATCCACTCTCCGAAGGTGTGCGTGTCTACTTAAGTAGCTCATCACAATTATCTGCCACCTGGACTCGACCGATGGATGCATGTGATGCATGCTTCAACCCATTCTGACTTCCGTGTCTACCAGACCATGGTTCGCCACGGTCCACGTCAAACACGAGAGGGGCGTGGTTCTGTGGAATCCACCTCCATTCAATCCACCGCCTTTTATCAGCATTGCTTGTCAACGGTGTGGGATGGCATCGAAATTGGGAGTACTACTGCACGACGAACCGGTGACAAGCTTGGTCTACTGGGAGTAAATCACCACCACCACCACCACCACCACCACCACCACCACCACCACCACCACCACCACCACCACCACCACCACACCACCACCACCACCACACCACCACCACCACCACCACCACCACCACCACCACCACCACCACCACCACCACCACCACCACCACCACCACCACCACCACCACCACCACCACCACCACCAGCGATCTATGTCGGCTAAGGTGGCCAAAGCACCGGCTTTGCAGATACGGTGGCACAAAAAACTGATTTTCCTTTTACTTAGCTCGGCTAGCGAACATTGCCTGTCTACCCCAGTCCTTCGCTCACCATCAGGCTCTACTTCTACTGTCTTCTGCTGACGCATTACACCTTCGTGTATCCACACACTATCAGTGCCAAAAAGGCCTTCTCTCGTCTCACCTGCTCCAACTCGCTGTGAAGTCACTTGCACCACACACACACACACACACACACATCCTGTGTGTCATCTCAGCAGCTCAAACGACTCAGTAGGTGCATTCTCCCAAGTCGCGACTGCGTTTCACATGACACCGCTTGGGCGAAGTGCACACGGATACGCGATTTATTTTTGCGATTTATTTTTCAACCCAAAAAACCAACACACTGCACGTTGGTCAGTGGTTGGTGATGTTGTGAGAAAATGAAAACGGTGCTGGTGCGTCATGTGACCCGCCTGTTTCCACACTTGCATTTGGAGGGACAATACATTGGAGCGAGTGAATGCACTTGAGGTCGTCAGAGTCCTCCTAGAAGACGTAGAGGTATTGCATTGCTAGAAGTGTTAGAGAGGAATTATGAGTTGCTGCAAGGAATTCTGTTATATGTAGACGAATTTTGAACTGATTTTTACTTGTATGGTAAGTGCTTGAAAATTGAACAGCTTGAGCACTTTTTAACCACTTGGATATTCCTCATTATCTTAACTTAAAAAAACAGAAACGTCACTCAGGGATAGCTAAACGTGTGATGACTACAAGTTCACAGGATGTCTACTGTACCAAACCACAGCTCACAGCCTTGTAGTTCTTCTCCACTTTATATTAGTCGGTTTCCTATCAAATTAACAGCGCACATTACATTCAAATACGCCCAGTAGCTACTTCTGCCAGCGCTAAAGTCATTCAATCAAACTGAACTATTTTTTCCAACTTTGACATTTCCCAACCAATTACAAGACTGGCGCACGCTATTTTCCGTTAGACGAATGTGCATTCCACGGCATAATGTTTCAACCGCCCACCCCAAGACTTACCATCTGTGGTTGTACTAGCATAATCAGACTGCTATAGGCAGCACTCGGTTGCTTGGTTTTTAACCACCCCATGCACACACACACACACACACACGTATCAGTTGCAAAAATAACTCGCATAGCTAGCGTCGCCTGGCCAATATCCTTTTATATTTCAGATGAATAGAAGGAAGTAGCCAATGCCTGCAATAGCCACTCGTGTCCGACTTGTCCCTCTACCTGTTTGTCTTGACTGACGGGACTTGCGAGAGCCCACACCGAGGGGTCCCACGCGTCATGTATATCTCTGGATTGGAGTCACTGGAAAATACTTCATTGGGATTGGGAGTGACATAGGCGAATAGGCGACAATTTCAAGTTTCTAAGCCAAAGGTTTAAATATTATCCCTTTTGGCGCTGCATACCTGTAGTCTTATTTTTAACTTCTAATTTAAATAGGAGAATTAATTCGAAACCATTATACTTGGATTATGAAGAGATTTAAAAGTACTTCGAGTTTTGTTAGTCATTTTGAACCCTTAACAAAGGAAATCTAACAATTTTACAATGCGTATTTTAAAATTATCTTTCCCAATTTCTGCGATTTCCTCTCGCTCAGACCTGAATAATGCCTCAAAATGATGTAACCCGTTTCCCAGGCATAGGAAGCTCCACCCTAAATCAAGGCCAGTTTGTAAAACATAATATGATGCAACTTCTTGCCCCAATATTTTGCCTCAATTCGTCTTTTCCCTTCTTTCCTTTTAATATTGACGAACCATCTATCTATCTATCTATTGGGGTCCAATTAACTTCCTAATACATGTCAAGGACAGGGGAAAGTGAGGCTCCACAAAATCAGTTCCAACGCAGATTGCTTCTGGCTACGGTGTTAAAACTTGGTAAGTACGCAAAGCAATAAGTATGGCTGCTAGTCTTTACTGAGTCTCCTTGCCACTGGCACCGTTGTAGTGACCTGCCGAGCAGAAACATTTCTTCGAGTTGACACAACCTCTATAGATTGCTGATGGCGATCAGTTTGTTTTGGAATTAGCCAAAAGTCAAATCACTGCACGTAGATTGGCTAGCTTAAACGATTATCAAAGGTAAACATACAAAGTGCGACGTATACAACATCACCGAGACATGGCAATCGTATCTACGCAACGATAAGTTAGCGCAGATGGATGCTGTCAGGAGAGATTTTTCAGCATTATGATTGGTCGTCAAGGAGATGTTTAGTTTTTTGCCTTTTTTCCCTAATCGCATCATACGTTTTACTAAAATCTCCTGTTAAGGTTTGTGTTCTGACTGAACATTGGTCCATTGCTCCGAGTCATTTTCAAGCACTGAAGAAGGCATAATGCTAGGAAAGTGCATTGATGACCTACAGACGGGTTGAGAGGCTGCTGGCATGTTTCGAATGTCATGTTCATTGCGTCCTTGGAGCAGTAATGTAATTCAGTGCCTCTGGAACCAAATTAAAGAGTGAAACAAGTAATCAAAGGATTGCATAGTCGCTCTTGCACTTCCAACGTCGAAACCAGAGTTGTCTTTTGTCAATCTCCTGGGCAAGAAAACACCCACAAACCACCAGCATTAACTATTAAATGTGTCTTTAACTGGGAGGACATTTGACTGCAACTTCACGCATCTCTTCTTCCTATTCTGCTGGATCCAGAGTTTTGTGCCACTTAGGGCTGTCATAAGAGAGGGAGGAATGTGTAGGCCATCGTGTATGTCCATCTCTAGTCGTGGGTCCAAAAGCATAGTCATTTAATTAGAGATTAAGCTTAAATAGTTTTCTAAGAATAAAGCTTTGCATCTACTTCCCCTTTCCACTTCGCACCCAGTGCTACCCGACCATATATGTCTAAGCATAATCCAGCTAGTAAGGAAGTGGAGGAGGTAACGCGTGATCGCTTACTTGGCAACTTCGTATTTGTAGCGTAGACAGCTCCACACCGATTGTTTTAGATGTTTTACGGCTAGCATCAAATCAGTTTTGTTGGCTTTTCTACCAAAGGCATGACTGGAGTAGTTGCCGTGGGATGACACTATTTTCCCTCCTACTGGTGGGGACCATTACGGAAGTACAAAGGTGAAGCTTCAACGCACCTGTTAAGCCACAACGAAGTGGTAAACGAATAATTAAAGTATTACACTATTTTATAAACCGGTAACAGCTGAACGCCGTTTTTAATTATCATATTGGAAATCGTCACTCCTATGTGTTCGGTAGTAGAGAGATGCAAGATTGTTCGCATGCGATTCCTCTCCATCTCCTCACCCGTATTCAACCAATATCGTGATAAGTCACGATTTTCAAACTACATAGTGTTGCATTTGTTGCTTTTTCAACTCTCAGCTTCGATAAAAATCCACTCGTTTGGCCAGCGCACTTTGGTCGGGCGGGCTAGCCTCGCCTCAACCATGCGTTGGATGCATTCATCCCGCCCGAGTACTACGTCTTCTTTATTTTTCGGGGAGGTGTCGGGGTGCTACACTGATATAATAGATTTTATCACAGGTTTTAGCATTTGTTCCTTTCAGTTACCGCTTATGCATAGAACAAGGTTTAATCGAAAGTTTTCGGGCAATGAATTTAACGTCAAATATTTATTTGCCATGCCTAAGTTTTTTCACAGAATCGACAAAGAGATTTGCATGAAGCCCCATCACCGGTGATGAGTGTGCATTAGATCACACGGGAGCAAGGACGCCTAACGATGTGAGAAGAGGTGTTTGGATTCAGTGAGCCGCCTACTTCAGTGACGGTCTGTTCACGTTGATCTCTTTTTATGTTGAACCTTGAGTGAGTCACAGAAAACTACGTACTTATACGGATTTTCATTGTTTTGTGGGTGCACACACTAAATACTGACAGAGGAATGTATTTTTATGAAAATGGGTGGAAATCTAATCATGAAATCCCAATTTATTTCATTTGGTTCATTAGTTTTAAGACAAGCCTTCTTCATGGACCGGAGATCACCTCGTTGAAGTCCATCTTAAATGCCTCCCATTAAGTGAGACTGAATCGAATTGTTTTTTTTCGGATTTATAACACATTCGATGTGGAGCTTGTGCCTTACTTGGAGCTAACATCAGCCGCTGGACATTCTTGGATGGCTAATACCAAAGCGTAGTTGTGATGAGCGAGGACGACTAAACGGAAGGCCCCAGGATTGAAGGATCTAATCAACTCCTAATGGTGGAGAATGAGCATTTCCAAAGATTTCGATAATTTCATAAACAGTAAATGAAGCACGGTATTCTGCATTGGTTAGGCAGTATTATCTGCTATCTCTACGACAAATTCTACTTTCTGGGCATTAAATAGATTCCGAGACAGTGTGCATACATAAAAGGGGCCACGCAATACATTTCCTCCTTTTATAATGGCTATAACTTCCGTTTTATTGAAACCTCTCTTATATGCCGATGATCACGTTGTTCATTATTGGTGACGTAGAAATGGACTGGGAAACACTTAACGGAGCCCTGTATTGCCACGATGGTGACCAAATCACCGGCGATTAAAAATGTCCCTTCGCCTTATTGAGCATTGCAACTTTACTCATTTCACTTCCTAGGCAGAAGAAATAAAATTCTTAAGTAAATCTGAGTTTATTTTATTGGCGTAGAAAAAGATTCTGCAAATCCACCCAATCTATGATTTGGCGCTTTGAAATGGCTACGAAATGACAGGACTGACCCTGTTTCAGGCAACTAGATCAACGCCAATTCATCCACGTAAATGTGAGTACGTGGAAACTACAATCCACTTTTCCGTCTTTTTTGTCTATAAAACTTGCTAACAATTTCCGTTGCTGATGAAGACGATCCATTCCCCAACTTTCGGTAAGGTAATACTGCAAGAGTTCAATTAGAACTTTAGTTTACCCATGAGCTCGGTGGTGGAGGTGGCACTATTCAGCGCATTGGCCCCATTAGTCAGTTCCACCACTCAGTGTAACTTCTCAGGCTTCACCCTTCATGAGCTACACACACTACCTTCCCATAGACGCGGAGTGTGCTTTGTAGACCTTCCAGAAAGCCTCAGGAGTTGTTGAAGAGAGTAACAAGAAAGGCACGTCGTGCCATTCAGATGATGATTATAAACAATTCCATAGTCATAGGAATGGAGCAGTGTTGGCTTTTCGTTATTACAAGGCTTCGCAAAGGAGCTTGTTAATCGCTATCATGGACAAAATCATGGCTTATGCAATCACACGAACGATTAGTAAAGCGTCAATTAGGCGTTCGAAATTAGGGAAGGTGCCTTATGTAGTGTTCCACGTAGGAGTGATCATTGTGTCGCCCTCTATCATCTCGTGCCGTGTCTCGGTCATCTGCAAAATTCACGCCAATTACATGCACTAGCTTGCAGCTATTGAACGTACCGATGTCGTGGTGCACGACGCTTGAAGGCCTATGTTGAGACGAGGAGATGAGCGTAGAGTAGACGTCTTCATTCGCTTGGACAGGAAGTTACATTCATTGCTTTGCACCAAAATATTAGCATGCAGGAACGAACAAGCACTATTACTTGTCACTTTGACAGTGGAGTGAGTCCCTGTGGTTGCAATGGATCTCAACAATTGCGTCGGTTGTCGGTGCCTGTAAAAGAACTCACCCAGCAACAAAGAAGAGTGCTACAGAGCCTATTCAACATCCACATTTCTATGAATGCATGCAAAATGAGAAGACCTGACACGCAAAAATGTGACTAAATCCAAAAAAATTTCCTTAAAAATACTCAAATTGATTATTTTCTATCTTTGCCTGCATAAATAAAAATCATTTATGAGCTGCTTAAATGAATACGTTCCTCTTTTACCTAGCATAGATTTTGAAAATCGTCTGGATATAACAGAATTCCTTGCAGCAACTCATAATTCCTCTCTAACACTTCTAGCAATGCAATACCTCTACGTCTTCTAGGAGGACTCTGACGACCTCAAGTGCATTCACTCGCTCCAATGTATTGTCCCTCCAAATGCAAGTGTGGAAACAGGCGGGTCACATGACGCACCAGCACCGTTTTCATTTTCTCACAACATCACCAACCACTGACCAACGTGCAGTGTGTTGGTTTTTTGGGTTGAAAAATAAATCGCAAAAATAAATCGCGTATCCGTGTGCACTTCGCCCAAGCGGTGTCATGTGAAACGCAGTCGCGACTTGGGAGAATGCACCTACTGAGTCGTTTGAGCTGCTGAGATGACACACAGGATGTGTGTGTGTGTGTGTGTGTGGTGCAAGTGACTTCACAGCGAGTTGGAGCAGGTGAGACGAGAGAAGGCCTTTTTGGCACTGATAGTGTGTGGATACACGAAGGTGTAATGCGTCAGCAGAAGACAGTAGAAGTAGAGCCTGATGGTGAGCGAAGGACTGGGGTAGACAGGCAATGTTCGCTAGCCGAGCTAAGTAAAAGGAAAATCAGTTTTTTGTGCCACCGTATCTGCAAAGCCGGTGCTTTGGCCACCTTAGCCGACATAGATCGCTGGTGGTGGTGGTGGTGGTGGTGGTGGTGGTGGTGGTGGTGGTGGTGGTGGTGGTGATTTACTCCCAGTAGACCAAGCTTGTCACCGGTTCGTCGTGCAGTAGTACTCCCAATTTCGATGCCATCCCACACCGTTGACAAGCAATGCTGATAAAAGGCGGTGGATTGAATGGAGGTGGATTCCACAGAACCACGCCCCTCTAGTGTTTGACGTGGACCGTGGCGAACCATGGTCTGGTAGACACGGAAGTCAGAATGGGTTGAAGCATGCATCACATGCATCCATCGGTCGAGTCCAGGTGGCAGGTAATTGTGATGAGCTACTTAAGTAGACACGCACACCTTCGGAGAGTGGATGATGTCACCACCGAGGTGACCAATTGTGGGAGGAAGTCAGCTCAGCCTGATCATTCTACAATGATTGTGGAAGATGGAGGATTGGAGACCAGAGGTGGCTGTTGGATCTCTGCGCTCTCGTTAAAGCCTCGAGCAAGGCGCAACCTAGTTCCCTTGTCGAGGCCAGCAAATGAAAATCTGCAGTTGAGCCAAGCAGCTTTCGATGATGTGTTTGACCGGACAGTTGCCTTTCACTTCAGTCAAATGGCGGCAATGTGGGAGAATAGAATTGTGGGAGGATTGGGAAGGATGGCGGGCGAGATGCACCACCTACCTCCCTCCTCTGCCAATGAACAAATTAAGCAGACTTGTCTTACTGAGAATTCTGTCTGCCCTCGTTGCACTTCACCTCACCGACAGTGATGAAGAGACAAAGGTTTTCATAGATGAAGGGTCAAATTCACGCATGGTAACTCAGGCAGGAGCAGCGTTGTGTCGTCGAGAGGCGGGAGGGAGAGAGGGAGATAGGGAGGGCGGGAGGGCGGGAGGAAGGAAGGAAGGAAGAGAGGGAGAGAAGAGGAGTTTGTTTAAACTGAATATGGACAAAGCAGCATTATGTGCATTGCATTGGCATTGGGAGGGAGCGTCTGGCGCAGTGAAGGTCAGTCATGGTCGAGGGACCACTGTCCGTGATGGGAAGTAAACAGCCTTGCCAACCCTGTACTTCCACGACGTGACACAACAAAGCAGTGCATCACGTGACAGTGATTGTGTGGCATTTTGCCCTCGATTCCCACACAATCTACACCCGACATCCTGACACATTTGTTGAAGTGAGAGGAGAGCATAGCAAACACTTCGAAACTGTTCGAAACTCTTTCCGTTTCTCGATAATGTTCCATGGTGTATTGCCATTTGGCCGCACCGTTTATCATTGGTACATTAGTAAATGTGAGAGATACCTTGGTTGACTTGTTGGTAGTTCACTCATGCCATGTAGCAACCGGAGTCTCCTAGAATGCAGTGCATTGGCAGAAGCGGTTGGGGGCTGCCTAAGAGGCACAGAGGCGAGGTCGTCTGTCGGAAGAAGGATGGTGGGTTCCTGGTGGACTCGTCGCAAAAAGCGAGAGTTAAGCGAGCAGCGAAGCTGCAACTCACCCTTCTGCCACTTTTGGGTGTTGTTCTCGACGCTCCCTCAGGCAACCTCTCGAGTTGGTCTTCGCAGTGTATTTGGTGGTATGAACGAAACGCCCACGAACAAACCGCACTGTTCAACGAATTTGTGTGCGTTTGGGTAGACGCCTGACTGCAATGTCACTAAACCGCACTGCCGCTGGCAGTTGAACTGCAAACACAGGTTAGGGAGGTGGGAGAGTGCAGAGCATCACTTTTGCCCATCGCTTTTCATAATAACAGTGGCCTGAAAGCAACCATGCAGCAAGGGAGGGGTTGAAGATGGTTCTGATGGAATGAGGTTGTGCATTCATGCCTGCCTGCCACTTTGTGCTCACTTCAGTGCTGTCTACTCATAACTGCGGTGGTTCCGTTCTTGTAGTGGGGAAGTGGATGAGGTATCGCGTGTTTGCTTCATTGAGACCTCCATGCAAGTGCCTTGGTCAGCTCTGTAATGAGCTTTTCTAGCTGTGATGCCGCAAATGTCGCTTCAGTATTGAATGGATTGTCTGCATAGCGTGGGACTGTGGCAATTGCTGAATGTAGGCGCCACTTGCAATGCATTTGTTAGTGGTCGCCTGAGCAATTCATCGTTATGATGATGGGTATCAGCCTACATTTAAAATTGGCTTCGATGTTCACCGAGATCGGGTTTGTTAACTGCTGCCACCAATGCAGTTCCCTGAGTCTTTGCTGAAGACGAAAGAAGGCATAATTTCGGTGTAGAATGCTCAATGTCAACGTAGAGAAGGACGTGGATGATTGTGAGGTGGTCCAGAAGTCGCATCGCCTGATGGAGGCACAGCTGTAGAGGGATAAGTGGGCTGTATTCTTAACAGCGTTAGAATAGAAGTTCACTTGTTAGAGGCAGACGAGTGTGCTGTCAGTTGGGGTGCAGGAAAGGCTCGAAATAGACACACCATGCGTGTTTTCTAATCCCATTTTCGTTGCTTGTCATCCACACAGATTGCAACTTAGTTTGATGTTTGACGACGTTGATGAAGCTGGTTTGCACCAACTAGGCACGTTGCGTGCATTTGAAATCGCCCATAATTTTGGATTATCATCTACACTCACATCATTCTTGTACACAGCTCCACTCATACGAACTGGCGTGCAGCGTTCCCACCAGCAACGTGTCAATGCTGTCAATGTTTGTTCCATTTAGCCTCTTTGTGATTGGATGTCCAAGTTAATGGATTAGGGTGCATGAAGTTTGAGTCTGTGTCTTCCTACTTTTTGCACTTCTTCTCAGTGTGTGGAGTCGGTGGTGTGAAAGTTACCTCCTCGTGTTTACATTGCTGCATCACACGTACCCACGCGACACGCACATGGAGTGATGAAAAGGAAACGCGGGAAATCCCACCTTTTGAGTTTACACTGGGTCCATTACTATGGTTGTTTCATTTGCAAGGAGGTTGATGTAGACTGATTGTGGAGTAACGTTTTCACATTCCTTTACCTGCTAGACTGTGTTTCAATAAGCTACTGCTCGACTGACTTGCTGGGTGCGATTGCGCGTGGATTCTTCCAATCTGCCGCATTTCGACTTATTCCCTGGTGGGGGGCGATTTCCTGACCTTCCTCTGACTCGAAATCGAACTCACATGTGTATTTCATGACTTTGAAAGGATCCTTTTACGAAATCAGAGAATGATACAAATAAAATGAGATGGAATCGATGAGGCTACGATCCGTCACCCTGCATTTTGATGAATTATCCAAGGAAAGGCAGCAACCACACCATAGAAAATGCTTATGTAAATGTTGTCCATGTTTAAGTAACGTAACACCTTTTTTACAATGAGAGACACTGGCGTGATTGAGAGCCTCCTGACTGCAATGAGTGAGCCTCTTGTGACATTTGCTTTGGCTTCAGGATTGACTACATTGATGCTGTCAACCTGACTTGGATCATCTGCACCTACTCGAAACATGCAAGAGGGCATTGTGATGCGTATTGACTTGCAGGAATGTCGATTACTAGGAGGCCATTAGCACAGCCAAGACACTTGGACTTCTGCTTTCACACCACCTTTTCCAACAGTGGTATATGGTGATCCCACGGGTCTCGCACCTTCTCCTCTTCGCTCCTACCCTCTGTGGTGCCTTGCATTTGGTCCACTCAATGTTGGCTTTCACCTGTGCACTGCGCAGAGCAGCACGCAGCATTGGGCGATTCCAGTGGCATGAAAGACACGCAGTCTATTTCTTGCACTGATGTGTTGGACACTTGAGGAGAGGAGAGGTCGAATTGGGTAGAGACTGGTTTGCGCACTAGTGTATGACTTGGAAACATGGTGCCTTGTAAGTCGGAGAGGGACCGTTTGACGTTTCGTTACCTTTTTTTATTCTAGTGCTCTGTCACTGCGCATGATATGCCTACATGTATTTCTAGGTGAGCTTTCAATAATGTCGGTGGAGTGAGGCCTTGTCACCTCGGCTCTGTTTACCACCCAATCGCATAGCGGTGTGTGAAATATGGCATTCGAAGTAATTCCAGCCATCGGAATTGTCACGATCGCACAACCTTCCCGACCGTTCACATCTGCCTTGTGAAGCTTGTGTTAAGGAAGGAGCAGGGATTGTAAGGGATTTGGGAGACTGGCACTATTCTCATTGGTAGAGTGTGTTGCAATCCCGACTCGACTACATTTGATGGGTATTATAAGCCGCGTCTGGGAGATGAAGTCCACCTTTGACTGGGTCTGTATTTGTCTGGAGCCTTTCTACGTTCCTGCTCTAAAGCCTTTGCAGTATTTGCACATTGTGAGCATTTGAAATTCTAGGTGAACGTCGTAACTCGTTAGTATTCTCAAATGTGTGTCTGGGCGATGATGTTCACTTCCGACTGGGTCATATCTTTTCATTTCTCAAGTTTAAGTCTAATATTTGTGATCAGAATGGTTTTCAAGTTCATGCCATTGTATGGATGTATTATGCCACAAGCTCTCTTAGTTTTAGATTCTTAACTAAACTCGCAGAATTAAGTTTTTTATTTTAGTGACTTCATTTTGGCTTTGCAAATCTTCATTTTATTGTGATCTACTATGAAGCTCAACCCTAGACCGTGCACCTATCAGGTGACCGAAAACGTCCTCGTGGTTTCCGACTTCACCCTCTCCACTGACTTAATATGTTTGTCAGAATCCGTGGAATCCTTAAAACTATTTTTATGCAATGCTTTGCATTGTGCTCACCAGCATTATTTCAATTTTTTGAACCTCCACAATGTGAAAAATTGGAAGAATGGGTCTGGTAAATGTAATTGGGCATTGAAGGCTTCGTGTGCGAATCTTCAATGCTCGAAATGCCTGCAGCCTCTAGTGAGCCAAAAGAAGATTCAAACGTGCTGCAATTCAAATCAAACCTTTTCCCTTTAATTCCTGCATCAAAGTCAGAGCGCTAGCAGACGCCTTTACAAAGTGGTTGCAATGTTTCTGGAAAAATTAACGATTGACATGCAGAAGATAGACACTGTCGAACACCGTCACCCCTTCAACAACTTATTTAAAATGACCTTTTCACTGCAATACACGTCACTTTAAAGAAGGTACAGCTTTTCTAAATTATTTGATCTGCAGCATGCACTACTACAAGTGGGTAGTATTCCTCCAGTGGTTCTATCAGTCCGTTGGCTGCATTTTGCATTGAGACGCGCTCCAACTGAAATGGAAGGGCGACCACGATTATAGCAGCACTCACAAGAAGAAGAAGAAGAAGGAGGCTGTAGAGAAAATCTGTATTGTTTAGCGACCTATTGAACAATATCGGCTCTTCATTTCCTGTGATTTTGTCCTTCCGTAATGTCTAGATTTTCCCATCAAAGTCTTAACAAGGTGGAATGGCATTTAGACTTATCTAAACGTTCCAGAAGGCCGGAAGGATAACAGCAAAATTCACGAGGTGGTGTTTTCGAGTGGTAGGATACCTGACAGAAGCTAAAAATATCTCATGAGGCTAAACAAATAGTTAGACAGATTGTTAAATCATTACGTGACTCCCTGTTTCATAGGAGCGTTGCCGTCGGAGCTACCTTTAATTAGACTTCTGCATCGACCCTCAAAACATTGTCTGTGCCTAATAGCAACCACAAGCCAGCAATGACATTCATTAACTATTCACATAGACAAGAATGCGCTCGATCCCAACGTCAACAACGTCTTTAGCGGAATGTTTTGTGTCTCGGGTTTCGTCCTACCCACCAACAGCATGGAGTGGGGAAAGCTAATTAACTTTTAGCTTTCCAAGGCCTGATAATCCATTTTACAGGCTTAAAAGCAAAGCCAGTCAGCTAACTATGGTGTTTAGAGTAGCATCATTGGGGTATTGTTAGGCATCCATTCCTCCTTACCACTTTATGCCCAGTTCACGGGTGCCCAGCGGGTTACTTTCAGCTGATAATAGCGCAGGGGCGGCACCTTTGTGTATCCTAGGCATCTTCATAATGGACTTGATCAAAGCGTTCAAGTCCGGTGCGTGTCCTTTTTTCGAACTAGGAGGCCGAAGCAATTGTTACTAATCATGGCAGGTAGTGGTGAGGAATTTTTAGCTATTAAATTTGGCCCCTTGTCACCTCGACCACTATTGTGGTTTCCAATAGTGTGTAGAGGCTGAGGCCATACCAGACCTCAAAAGTCCGCGTATTTGGCCGAATAATAAGACCCTACGCTTCTACTTTAGCGATTAGTTCAAGGAAGTCTTCCTTTAGCGTTTTAGATTTCCACTACACGGGTGAAGAACACTCTTATTCATTGGTGTAAATCTCCATTACTTTTTGTTAAAACACATCGCCTTTAACAGTTAAAAGCTGCCTAAAGTAAGAGGTTGAATTCCACTGCTATCGTTTCTCTTCCTTCACTTTCTATTGATCTCGAAAAGAGGTCCAAATCAGTCCGTATTCTATGCTGATGGTATTCAAGTGCAAAGCCATAGTAGCTTTTCTTCTGGATCTCTCCAATCTTGGATAAAGAATTGTTTTCAAAGGGATTAGAGTAAACCGTCGACATCACTTGAGCGTTTCAAGTGTCAGTGTCAGCCACTTTATGCCCTCCCCGTTTTGCCATTGGTTGCGATACTCAGACGCATAGCTCACTTCCACGTCGTGGAGTTTGATATTCCGTGGAATCCACTAAGCGCACCACACATAAATGCGTCTATTAGTCAGTCCCTGTGAGTACTAATGCTTTTAGATCAAAGTGAACCATTTTGCTCAACAAACTACTAGACAGACATACACAATTTTCCGCCAGAGCAAAGTGCTAATTTTCAAGTGAAGGTGTATCCCACCGTATAACATTGCAACTGCTCACCACAATCCTTACCATCTGTGATCGCATTAGCATATTCAGACTGACATACGCAGCATTCGGCTGCTTGGTATTACCCACCTCATACAAACACACACACACACACACACACACACCCACGTATAAGATGAGAAAATAAACGTCGTCTGGTCATCGTCCATTCCTGTTTAGGGTAAATAAGAGGAAGTAGCCAATGCCTGCGATGGGTAACACCTCAAAAATGCGCGCCACTCGCGTCCGACTCGGCTCCTTACTTGTTCGCCTTGACTGAGGAGACTCGCGAGAGCCTAGAGCCTAAACTTGGGGGTCCTAAACTTTGTGTGAGTCACAAAATTGTGCGTCATTTGGATTCAGTTTGGCACAGACTGATTGGCAAACAGGTTTCACAGGTTAGTCAAACCCTCCAAGTGTTAATCCAACAGCCCAAACTTTTTTTTATTTTAGAGTTGTTCTCCAGAACCAATTTTTGAGTGTGGAGAGCGAATTCTGTGGAACCCGAGTGGGCAGAAATGGTAGTGGGCGTTTATTTATAGCGTGTTTGAATGCGGTAACACAAGCGACGAGTCAACTTGAAATAACACTGCTGTGACTCGCTAAGGAATACATAAGCACCACTGCCCAGTGTGGGCGAGTTACGTCTTTACTGAATGAATTGCATAGGTTTTTGCTAATTGAAACTGGAGTCAAATGTTTGAGGGGGTACTGAGAACTGCACTGTTTTTGAATCTCATTGATGCTTAATCCGATTAATTGGATGGTTGTAGGAATCACCGCCTTGTGGGGTAACTCGTTCAAATGTCGTAATCTACATCGGTTGGTAGATGGTTCACGAATTCCTGGCAATGGCAGACAAGAAAAGCGACTGACTGTAGGGAGTAAAAGGTGACAATAGAAAGTGCAGTGTACGAAAAAGGAATCCTTTGAATAAGATTTCTACTCATATTTCCACACGCATAGCGATGCAGCAATGGAATTAGTCATCTCATGATTGTCCAGTTGCTACGACGATTGTTTTACGGTATGCAGTTCCTTATAAAGCTCATTGTGATGGATAACCGATGTATCCGAGATCGGCGAATACTTTGCGGACTTGAGGCATTTGACCTTACTTGTTTGAGATTACCACCTTTTGGGAGAGGATGCGTCGGATCATTTGAATGTGGAATGATGAGTTTTGTAGATAATTAAAGGGGAACAACTAATTGACAAGCGGTTTAATGGCAGTTTACGAAGTTGACAGCTAAGTAGAAGGGAAAGAAAGTCACAAGGCTCCAGAAGTTCATTCGAACCTATCCTTAATTATTCACACCAGCACGGGTATGTTTTCAGAGTTTTGCCCAGCGAAGCATCAATATATAACCGCCTTCATTGCCAAAAAATACATCTGCCCGTGCAACCAGTATTTAGCTGTTCACACCATGCACCCGTACTTGTTGCACACATAAAACCATTAATGGATGTTTGGTGATCACTCAATTAACCCATGCGGCGACAGCCTTCACAAGTGTGTGTGTGTATGCGTGACTTCTGAGATTAGCTACCGGATAGCACTGACAACTTCTAGCTATGGGGAGAAGGGCAAAAGTACTCATTGTGCCGGATCCCATTAGATCCACACGTACTCCTCAAATCCATCAAACAGAATCACGCCCTACGTTAGATCCATTAAGTCGTAGAAGTACTACCAACTGTGCTACATTATGCAGCCATTGGCCTTGTGATGGCAGCATCTACTTCCCTTGACAATAACAATCGAGCACTCCCTTCTACTCCCAAGACCACTGCTAATCACTTACTACCCAACTCAATTGACCGCTGGTAGTGGCAGTCAGTCACATAGATTGCTTCTGCGTCCCAGCCATCAATTCAAAACAGAGTAAACAATGCACTCCACTCCACTTTAAAGCTCCGTCCAATCTCCACCTTTCTCAAGCATTCGGATAAATTGTTTGCAACCAGGATTTGAAAAATTAATGCTTGAAGCAAGGGCTGCCTTGCGATTCAGATAAGGTATGGACAGCTGGATATTGGCCAGGCGAAGGGATAGAAAATCCTAAGTATGCGGAAAGAGAGACATTTGGATGCACAGACCAAATCATAACGAATACTTGATACAGAGAAAATTCCTCACACCTTGCATCCCTCTAACCTGACACATTAAAATGGAATGAAAAGGCCAAGACATATCCGCAAAATACTGGACAATTTGTGACTTAGGCAATCGATGGGTTTTCACTTCTACACACACAAAAGGGGAAGTGACTTGTATCGCAGACGGGTGCCACACGATGTTGATTCTGCTATGAGTGAAAAAAAAGAATCATCCAAGGATGAGTGGAAGCACGAAAGACATCCGGTAGAAGACAGTGCATCACATTTCCTTCCCTCCTGCTCTTAAGGCATCGCGGTGAAGGTGTCCACTTCATGAACTACGCATAATCGGTCGATTGGCAAACGTTGTTCCATCCGTATCTTCGCAATTCGTTCTTTGGACGGTTCCCGCACCACGCAGACACGGTTCAATCGACGCCAACGTTGGCATATGTCACAGCAGTAGCGCGCCTGAACATACGCAAAAACACCGACGCTGAACATGCCAACGAGGACCACGAAGACTTTTAGCCAGAACTGCCAATTGCGCTCGGAACTTGACGAGCCGGTGGAGGTCAGGTTGGAAATTAGAGCATAGAGCGCCCATGCTACGCAGGCTTGGATGAGTAAGTAAACTGTGACAAAGCAGAAGAGCTTGCGCAGGTCTCGCCAGTCCAATGAAAAAAATTTCCACTGAAAAAATGGAAAAGGAAAAAAATCATGATGATTTATCGCCCACGAATTTCTCAATCATTTGGTAAATAAGTACAGGACAGATCAGTGATGGATGGATGCGTACTGCGTGGCTAGGTGGGTGGAAAGATAGAGGCTGGATAGATGTAAAAAAATCAAGGTGAATTAATCGAAGGTTTATCTCTAAATGAATGAACAGATATTTTTTGAGCAAAGAAGTATGTTCGAGATAGACGCAACTAACTTGAACATCGAGTAGATAGTTCAGTGATACACATGTTTACGGCTCATCCTTACTTTTCACAGTCTCACCTCTTTTATAGGTTTTGTGTACCTCCGCGTCTCATATTCAAAATGGCACAATTCACACTTCCTGGAATGACTGATTTCAATCCACTGTTGAATACACTTCTCGTGGACATATTTCAAACTTCCGTCACACAGACACGGCGCAATTAATTGTCCGCAAGATTCCAACTCTACATCACTTGCAGGTTCATTTGATTCGTGGCATATTCGACAAAAGGAGAAACCATAACTGGAAATGCTGGCGGTTGATCCAACCCTTTGAGGGCTTCCAATTCCATCCGACGTTGGTTGAGGGGACAAAGAAGGAGTTGCGATGGTGTTAGATGAAGTTGACTTCGATGTTTTTTTTGTCGAAGAGGAAAGGCGAAGGGAGGAACGAAGGAGGACGGTAAATCGGCCACCTGAACTTCCGTTGCATCCTCGCGATTGCCTAGGTTCTTCCTCCTCTACTTCAGCAGCCTGTTACATGAATCTCAAGTCAACTTTATGAAATCGCATGGTTTAAAATACTAAACAATCACTTCATCTCAGTCAGCTACAAAGGTTATTATTTCGCATTCCAACGAAACAACGCATTCTCACCTAAAAACTCCATTTTCCAGAGAAGAAGTCAATTGTTGCCTAAAATGTTTCATATTGATAAACATTGACCTGAGCAACACCTCCAAGGCTACGAAACGCACTCTTCCAGCAAAACTTCCTATCCACCCATTAGTGTTGTTTGTTGCTAAATGGACCAAACCCACAATTTTAATAGCTTTTCTAAAAGCGTTATGAGTTCTGTAAAATAGTATCACAGAAGAATGATTAAAAAGCTTTAAACAAAACTTTTCGCGAGACAATGCACTAGTAAATACGTAAATATTGGCCGATACGCGAAGAAGCGATTTAGAGCAAGTGATAAGTATACACCAGCTAACATAGCTCCATGTTAGACAGTCGGACCAAAAAGTTAAACTTTGTTACGTGCAAATGGGAGTAGCGGAACATGTCAACTCGAAGGAAAAGGGAATGGAATAGGTCACAATAATTGCCACACACTGACTACATAAGTATCAGATTTCACGGAGAACACTTATCCAAGCAGTCAAAAGAGGTTAATTTACAGAAAAAATGTGTTCACTCATAAAATTCACATAAATTGTAGAGCATAAATTGCGAGTGTTTTGGAAAAAGCAGGCCTTGTTAATAACGGTAAAAATAAGCCTGCATACGTGATGTTGCACCCCATCGTTATCGTCGCGTTTGTAGCTTCTAGTCTCTTCTGATTCACCCAAACCGTTGCACTGTAACTTTCTATCCATCCAACTTCACCTGAAGCCCATCACAAAACAAAAATGAGCAGCACAATTATGAATGCAAAAGGTCGACTAAAAATCGGACGACAAAATAAATACCAACTCACACGCTTAAACAAACCAAAAAGTTGAAAAATAGCGTGTAAGAGAAATGGTGATTGCAGCATTCATTCAGGATGCCATTACATTGCTCAAGCCTATATGTGCATCACGATCAGTGATTGTTAACTAACTCAAAATATTTGTTATCAGTTGTTCAACAAATTCAATCTTCAGCCAATATAAGATTCGTGGAACACTATTGTCATTTTGCACTTTAAAGGTGGAAAAAAGCCGAGGTTGGTTCTGGATGCTCCCATTTATTCAACACAAACATTTACTTAAATGAAGCATGCACACTTTGTGACTTATTTTGCTTCCACTTTCTTGGAATGAGTAGACATTAGTTATACAGCTGTGCGATTGAGCATAACCACGGGATATAAAGAGATTTGCAGTCGATCTCCTCCCTGAGATTTCAATGAAATGTTTAAACTACGTTAAGAACCCTCTGGTATTATGTTTGCAGGCACTTAACCTTGTATTTTGGCTCCCATACTCATTTCTTACTAGAAATATCTCACTAATTGGATCTTTACGTCTGGATCCACAACCCATATGATCATCCGATTGTCTGGGCCGCTAAGACAGGATTGGTCAACGCTTGTTTGTCCTCCGTCAACTTCGTGTGGTGCCGGCGTTGGGCGTAACGTTGGAGAATAAACGTAATTCCTAAATAGTGTAAGAAATAAACCAGCTATATCACCTGCTCTTTTCCAATTACATCTATGGAATTTGGTTATTATGCGTGGACTCATTGATATTTTCGCGCATATTGGACTGTCCTTGGATATCATTTTTCTCTTTTTAGGGTTGAATCATACCATAATGCCAGTGAGTTGGCAATGTTACTACTTGGATAGATTTTGGGGAATATCGTCGTAGTAGTAAACGCTCTCTCGTTGGCTTGACCTCGTACATATCGTTAATATTCAAATTTTCCTGTGCTTTCGTCTGTTGGAGTTAACGCATTTGTTTTCTCGTGTTGTAGCTGTTTGATCTCCTGCTGAGAGCTAGACTCACAAATATCAGTGAATTGTCACCTTCTGGCGATGATTTTCAATGGTGCCTTAAGGTAATTCCGCATCGTTGCGAGCGTTTCTTCTTCGCATCCAGGTCAAATGCAGTAACTGCATGGAGGTTCACGATAAATGGGTCTTCGTTTGTGCTCAAAAGCAGGAGTCAATCAAGGGCTCCAGAGGCTTTGCCAATCTGAGGCTGAAGTGCCGATTCTGTGGTCGCGAGAATTCGGCAGGTTCGTTACTAACTGGCCTTCGACTATTGTGCCTCTGCTGCATGGAATTTGGGCCCTAATTCCCATTTGATGGCGTTGAATAGACCTGAAAGTGGTAGAGTACTTTGCAGTCGACAACTTGGAGTATTTTAGATATATTTACCGATCGACGTTGTGCGCTGAATTTTGGTTTAACCAGAGGTTAATGCTGTGTCTCCGCAGTTGGGATCCTTTCGTTTCAAAGTGCATTGATGAAGCAGTCGATTCACTTAAAATCGTCATTACTCGAGCAACCAGACTTTATCTTGCTATTCATAAATTGGTCGCTCAAGCTATTGCAGCACAGACAGTGTTAATTCGAAGTCTTTATTAGGCAAAACTCACTGAACTTGCACGTGTTTGGGTAGCTTGATGGAGCTTCACTCCTTTAATGTTAAATTATCTAATGACTCATTCAGATGTAGTGGAGGGGAGTGTTAAACCCTACAGAGAGGAGGACTCGGAGAAACTTCGACCAATCGTTCGTCTAGAATGTCGTGGAATGGAGCCGGAGGAATTCTCGCCTCGGGATGGTTGGCGGGTCGTTTCGAATTCCGATTGTGCCACTGTCTTCTCGGACGTCGATCTAACCGATGGTGTGAGTCTCAGTTGTTTTAATTTGCCTGTCTACTTGGATAGCATAAGTGAAGTGCTGTTTTTAATCACATTTGCTGCAATTGCAGGAATGGACGGATTACGATGACGATGGTCAATGCTGCGTGGAGATTTTTGAAGTGCAAACTGAAATAAAATCGGCGAGTTGAGGCGAAGACAATTAAATACATTGCTATATCTCTGACAAGTTTGCTTTTGAAGGGGTGAGGATTGAACACCGAAGGCGCACATCAGCTTGAGACCATGGTTGAAGGGCAATATTCGCTCGCTATCCTTTAGGCAATTGACGATTCTTGGTTTTCTTTCTGTCCATTTATGATGTCAACAAAATTGCTTTAGGAAGGTCTTGGGGAGGATCAGATCAGCAGTTGCTGTTGCCAACGTCTCTCTTCCAGGTGGTTCCTCCGTATCGGCAAATAAGCTGTCGTTTGTATCACAGAGAGGTAGCTGGAAGTATGCGGAGTCTCACGAAATTCTGCACTACAAGCGCCTATTATATTTTACCCATGGGATTAAATTAACCCTCTAATTTTTAATTTGTCTAGCTTAGACGTCACACATGTGTGTGTACATACCTAACTTTGTCCGGCCAATGGCTTTCCATGTTTGAGGGGGAAAGAATAACCAGCGCATACGGTGGAGGTCCTGAGCTTGTGTCGTTGGACGCCGTGTGTGCATGTCTTGGGACCATTGAGCGTGATGAAATTGTCTCCATACCTCCGAGGTGCAAGGTGGCAGGATGTTGACGCAACGGCAGAGTGACTGCACAACGAGCATTTCTAGTCAATCCATGTTCCGAAATTTAGGGTTTAATTTTGTAGGTTGGCCTACTAAGAAGCCTGACATCTACCCACTTCAGACAGATACTGACCGCAGCAAAAGCAGGTAACCAACATTTATGTTGCTTTCTTTACTATGTGTCAGAGGAGGTGAATGCTCGAGATAAATGCAAAATTGAAGGTAAAAAAAAAGGATTAGCCGTTGATCATGGTCCCCGGGAAGTATGGATTCATTTACCACTCATTATCACTGTAATGCCGAATCACTGTGATCTACCTAAGGAGCCTCATGAACGAATGATAGAGATCTTGAGGGAGTCATTGTCTCCAAAGTCATCTGTGGAATAAAACTTTCACAGATATGCATGTGTATGCGTATGTAAGAAACTTCCAACTGAGATTAACTGCGTAATGATACCGCGGACAGGAGGGAACAAGTATTTACGACGCCAAATTCCATTAGATTCCCACGCACACCTTCAATCCATCAGCTGGGATCGTGCATTAGCTTGCATCGGCACATCTCTTTGCCTGCTCTTCGATTACTGTACATCCATAAAATCGTGAAAGCACCACCAACTGTGCTGCTGTAAGTCACCGTTGGCCTTGTGGTGGCAGCATCTACTTTCCTTAATAATGCCAATCAAGCACTTCCTTTTCTTTCAAAAAGCACTGTCAGTCACTCCCCACCCACCTCAAGTAGCCGTTAACTACGGCAGGCTGCGGTGCAGACCAAGTTTTCACATTGCGGTTGTCAAATCTCGGTAAAGAGACAAACTCAATCCATACTTGACTGCATCCAACAGCTACTTTTAGCTAGGGCTGATTACAGTTGGTTGGATGCTTGCATCCCGGATGGACCGATGGGTTCGTCTCGAGCGATAAATGCTGGTCTGGCGTAGAGGTAAAATCAAGGGCGGACAGGTAAAAGGTAGATAAAGAAACACACCGATACTCTGTGGGAAGAAACTTCCCATGCGTTACTACCCTTAAAACTTCAGGTTGATGTAGAATTAAAGAAGAAAATGTTTACAAAACGTCTAATAATTTGTTACTGTTCTAGTAAATTATTCCCGCCGACAGTCTAAAGGAGACGGACGGACAAATGAAACTGTCTAGAAGTGACTGAAAGCTGAGTAGACATCCAAGCCAAGGCACCCCAGCACCTCACCTCATCACGTCAATCTCCCCCTCCCTCCCTCCCCCCTCCCTCCCTCCCTCCCTCCCTCCCTCCCTCCCTCCCTCCCTCCCTCCCTCCTCCCTCCCTCCCTCCCTCCCTCCCTCCCTCCCTCCCTCCCTCCCTCCCTCCCTCCCTCCCTCCTCCCTCCCTCCCTCCCTCCCTCCCTCCCTCCCTCCCTCCCTCCCTCCCTCCCTCCCCCTCCTCCCTCAATCCACTGTCTGAAGGGTTCTTGAGCCATGTACACGTATTCTAACCGACGTCGTCTTTTCCAAAGTCTACAAAAGCACACCATCCAACACGGAAAAACGTGGGCAACATGAATAAAATAAGAGTCATCAAAAAAGCCACCGCGTATAAACCCGAAGTCATGGAAGCGGGTGGAATGGGGGTTGTAGGATGGGAAAAGACGGAAACGAACCAACAAATCACTAAGGACACAAGGAGTAAGAGGGCGTCTCTCCAAGAAAGAAGGTGCAAAGATCTTGGCGATAGTAAAGTTATCAAGCATTACAATTGATGCCATTCCACAGGTCGTAAATGGAGAAATGTTTGAAGACATAGATGGATGTAGAATGGATGCACCATATGAGTGATTTGATGGATGGAAGTGAGAGGAAGGTAAAATTATGGCCATCTGCCGTGTGTTCGAATTGGTGAGAGGCAGCAGTTACTGGTAATGTACAGATGGATCTCTAACAAGTAGTTTAAAGCACGAGTTTATCAAGAACTCCAAAAAAAAAACTGTAACAGATATGGCCAAGCTCTCCCACAATTTTTCAAACTCAAAATGACACATCTCACACTTCCTCTGTTAAATTTCTGTTGCAAAGATAGGACGCAATTAATTGTCCGTTAGAATCCAAGTCGGCATCGTGGCAGATTCGACAATAAAGGCAACTGAAACTTAAAAGTGGTAAGAGAAGGTCCAATCCTTCGGAGATTTTTACCTCCATGCCCACACTTTGTTTGGCTGACACGGAGGATTTAGTGGGAGTGCTGGAAGAAGGTGAATGGGAGATTTTAACTTCTGGAAGGTAAGATATGGAAATAAAGGTCCAGCATATCGGAATCCAAGCACCTGCTGTTTCATTTTACCATTCTGAATGATTTCATTCTTTCTCTCTTGCCAGTTTCGGTTTACTTGGGGGACCATTTTGTTCTAGCCGGTTGGCTAGCCTCCGAGTCATGCTAGCAGCTCCTAATCCTTCTGTTTTCAGAATGTGTGCATTCTGTCCTAGTAATACGCCTTCTTTTGCCTTCAAGGAAGTCTTAGGATGCTGCTTTAGTGGAAGCCGAAAGCGGATCCTACTTTGATGGACTTCTAGCCTGATCTATACCGCTTGTGGCAAACTTTGGCCGTGTAAAAGAAGTGCATGTGCTGCGGATGGGAGAATCTCTGACATCCCATAACAGAAGGGCTGAGATCGACGTTCATCTTCGGCACCTCCTCCGTCCTAGAGTTCTGCAAGAAAGCTGTTAACAATTGAAGCAACACTAGTCGTGAACTCTAAGTCCAATGGCACTGCCAAGAGGGATCGGCGACGTTATGGTCAAGCATCCTCCATAAGCTATCTTTCTCAGGTTCTCAGGCAACTATCCTTTTGCCAAAATGTGTGTCTGTAGATGTAGAATGTGCTGGATGCCATTCAATAGCATCTTCTTATGCTTTTTACACTTGGATCGCGCACATCCCATTCCCATGAGGCCCTGTCGTCCCATCTCCCATGGCACCAAAAAGCCTGGAATCACAAGATGTGTTGCGTGTGTCTCGATCCATTCGAAAGCTTTGATCCATGCCTCCATCAATTTGTGAGAGAGGAGAATTCAGAAGTGACCTTTGCTTCATCTGGTGCTACGCGGAATTGATAGCACTGCAAGAACAGACACGCTCGAATTTCAATGACTGGCACGGTTAGCTATTGGGTGCTTCTCGCTGACACAGGAGACTTACCGAGGAGAGCGTTGGGGACGACGCTCGAAAGAAGAGAGGGGCTGTGTAATATTTTGTTTGTTCGGACCACCAGTTTCGGTCATTTGGGTGGCCACATTACACTAGCCGGCTAGCTAAACTTTGGGCCATGCCAGCAGCCCCTAATCCTTCTGTTTCCAGAATATATGTATTCTGCCTTAGTACTACGCCTTCTTTTACCTTGAAGGAAGACTTGGGACCTGAAAACTACAATTCAATTCTCTTCAACATCTGTTTCAATTATCTCACAGGTTCCCACTCAAATTGCACAAATCTTAGAGGAATAGGAAACAGACTGTAGCTTGAATTGTTGCACCTTGACAAACGTTGACAGAATTAACCACTTCAGATCTGCAAAGAATTTGTTCATCGTGGAACTTACTCAGCCCATCACACCTTGTACTATGTGTTACTCAATACTGCAAATCCCTTCTCACTACAATAGGAAAGTTACAAGGTGACTTCTGCCACTAACACAATAAAATGTTTGGTGAATACCACAGGGAAGTAGTCAGAAGCAATTGCAAACAAGACCTTCTGTCAAAATGCATGGGCATTCACCACTTTGTGCCAAGCGAATTGTTTCAAGCTGTGTGTGTACATTGGACAGCGGGGCTCCCTCCTGAACACACACATTCTTCCCTTCAGTAGTACCTAAATTACCTATCAAAATCGTCAGCTGCTAAGCTGAGCAGAGTTTGTGGATGTTCTGCGCTGCAACACAACTTTGCCTCTTTCTATCTCTTCCAGAAGCGGTGGTTGAATTTTGTATGCATTTACCTCTAACCACTGTGCAGAGCCTTCTCATTTCCCTTTGTGCTCTCATCCTCGGATTACGCAGCATTATATAGTAACGAAGAAATTTGAATGTAAACAACCCATATTGGTAAGTCGGATTTCAATTTATCTTCATAAATGTGGCCAAGTCATTTTAATGGTGAAATTAATCTCCAACTTTACGAGTGAATGGCTAAATGCCATTAAATGCCGCCACTTTTCAGGCAGCCAAATGACCTACATGAACTTACAGAAACATCAGCACCACTAAAGAATGACGGTTGTGGCAGGCTTCTGGTTATGGTAGGGAGCTGGAAAGCACAAACTACGGTAGCAGGTGAGCCACCTGCCGCCCTACCTTCAACTCACCGACGCCCGTCCATGGCAGAAATTAAAATCCAGATTAAATTACACGGTCCAAGTCAGCCAAGTGCCACGACTTATGAATTCCTACGCTTTCAAGCATTTTGCGTCAAACACTTCTATTTGTGGTGCATAGTGCATAAGTCAGTGGAGTTGGTTTTCAAAATTTGGTTCATGAATACCGTGAACCGATTTGAACACTCCACACTGAAAAATCCATCAATTAAGGAAAACTCAAGCAAACGATTTAGGATTTTGCATCTTCATGGGTTCTGCCTCAGCCGTTTTTGCAAAGTAGTCTACAATAGCTAAAATGTATTGGTTTCCCTTCATGAGGGGTGATAGAGTATTTATGATGTTTATACCCACCCTTTACACCAGGAACCCTAAATGCATGGGTTTCAGCGGTACGATGACCGTGGAATGACGCCTTTGAAATTGCTGCAAGTGTTAGACTTTTTGCAGAAATCTAATAAGTCTTGGTCAAGCAAAGAGAACCCGTGCTTTCGCCCAAGACATCTAGCACCCTCTCTTTATCCAGGCGACATATTTGCTCACTTAACTCCTGAGCAACGGTTTGCGCGAATGGATCTAAGACCATTCTTGCCGCACCCCTCTTAACGCCTTTCTGGACGAGGTAATCTCTTTTGCAGTGACTTTGCAATGGGGTATTAGGCAAACCTCGTACACAAAAACTGAGTCTGGAGCGGCGCTTTGCATGTTTCTCGAATGATTTTTGGTAGACACTGTAACATTTTCTGGTTAGTTCGAGATTTGTCTGCAGGATAGAGCATCAGCACTACTGTCTTCCCCTTTTTGCACTGAATTACAAAACCATATTACTGCGACTCTTTGTATTAGCGTGCAACTAGACAGTCAGTCCCCATATTTTTAACCAGGTAAGTGTATGCTGATCTCTTCTAACAAAGAACTTCCTCGTAGTCATTTATTATCTGAAGTTTCTTATCGTTGTGTAGATGGCAAACAGGTCACTTGGTTGCATTTTTCTGCCGAGTTTGTTACTCGCATAGGCGATAACATCCCTTTGTTGAAGCAACCTGCACACAGCTACGTCGTTTAAGCACGTACACAGTAGAAAAGGTGGAAAACTCGCTTTGAATTTTGGTAATGCTACTATCAGCGCTCATTCTTCACCGTAAAATGCCTTTCCGTCCGCTTTTCGGTTAAGTTATACAACAGTCTGGCAATCTTAGCAAAACCTTTAACGAAATACCTGTAGCAATCTGTTAAACGAGGGAAACTGAGGAGTTCTGTCAGATTGGTTGGTGACGGCCAAGAAGGCAAATTAGCAATGCAAGAACCCCAATTCTTTGGGTTCAGAATCAAGCCTGCAACCAGTAGACGATCCAATACTAGGTTCAGATTGGCATTATACTCTCGGACATGTCTATTAAATACGAGATTGTCATCGAGATAGATTATACAGTCTTTTGAGAGCAGACCAATCGGTGCTGTCTGCCTAAATGGTGGTTGCAGTAATTTAGTGAGCAAAGGACACCGTCCGCAATCTGTAAAGTCTGACTGGTGACAAAAGCGCTGACTTCCCTATGTCCATTTTCCCCACTTCTACTTGCCGGCATTCTGATGTCAAGTCTGGGATAGACAACCGCTTTGACCCGAGTGGAAGGTCTCAAGGAGTGTTTACTGCGTCCTCAGTACCGACGCAATCGCAGTGGCCAATGGCAGCACTGATGGTTTTATAACCTCATTCTAAGCAACTTATTCAACTATGCGGTTGACTTCTCCTTCGACTTCTGAGTGGTTGTGAGACAGGCCTAGCCACGCTAGTACCTATCGTGTGCTTGACGATGCCTGTCCGTTCCTGTTTTAGCGCCTTGTCATCTAAATATGTTTGCGTACTTACCAAACATCTCGAGAAGTTCTTTCTTCTCATGACCAGCATTGCTAGTCAGTTGTGCTTAAAAGTCTTTCAGGTTGTTCTTATTAATAGCTGTGGTTTCAAAAAAAGCGTTGCAAATGTCATCTATGCATCCTTTCTGTAGCGAAGCATCCGCGCTGGCTTCAATGCCCTGCGGAGTGGAAAATGTGCCTTCTACAAAAGTTGGGACAGTTTTAAGTGTTAGGGAGAAAATCAAACCCCAACTATCGCGTCGCAAAGCAGTTCTAAAAATATTATTTAATTCACTGGCTACTGATTTTTTGCTACACTCGACTTAAGTAGGACCCTTTATGGATGTCCTTCTAGTTTGTCACCTGATCTTGAGGCTTATCGCGGAGCAACACGAGGTGGGGGTGCTGAGTTTAATCAACCACCGGACACCCATAAAGTAAGGTTGTACGGATTGCTTGAAGCTTTTCAGTAGCGAAATATGAGGTCACTAGTGAGGGTCTTCCCAATACGATTAATAACGGGTCAAGCTAGGGTATCAAAGTGTCGTGGGTAATGCCGGTGTCTTTTGAGACAAAAAACAAACCTTGAGGATTGGAGGCAAATCTCATTCTTAAAGGCTAGGGGTACAGGTTAAATATCACGGTTCTGAAGGACTACTCAATGTTCCTGTTACCTTTGAGTGGGATAAGGTTTGCTAAAGCTGTTACCAGTTACGCGCTCCGCGACTTCCTTGAAGGCGGAAGAAGACTCGGGCAGAATTTGTGCATTCAGCATAGAAAAGAGGTCAAAGGTACTAGCATGGCTTAGAGGCCAGTTTACCCGGTGAAGTTACAGCTGTCAAGTCGCAAAGTGCTCTTCGTCGAAACTGGGAGATAAATAACCAACTCTAGATCTATATATGAAACAAGCAATAAAAGCGTATGAACTTTACAAGTCGGTCAACATCCTGAAAAGTCATAGCGCCACTAATTGTGCTTTGCTAAGTTTTGAACTCTCAAATTGACCTTGCCACCAATTAGGACTGCAGGTGACGAACTAGCATAGGCAGCGAATGCCACCAAAGTAGATGGGACTTCGAAGCGATTCGAAGCTTTACGAATTGTAGTTATGTTCACTAATGTAGACCTCTCACCTCCCATCTCTACTGACATGTAGTGCGATGTGAATTACTCCCTTGACTTTCCGTCTATACCGACGTGGGCATGTCCCTCTGTGGCACCTCACCGATGATGATACACTGAAACATGCCAACTCGGCCACACAACACAGCACTGAGCTGAGAGGAGGAGGAGGGGCCTCTCTCATAGTAAAACAACTTTTACCACATGTGTGATGCTCTGAGACCTCGAGAGGGGGGAGTGCGAACAAAAGACTGCCACTTACAACCCGAGGAGCGCTCTTCCATGGGGCATTTCTACTTTTACACCTAAGCATTCGAATTTCCATAAGATATGCAGAACCACTTTAGTCTTCCGCTTGTTCCACACTGGTGGGCAAGTTAATGCATTTATCCACAGTTCAAGTGCAACTCTCGTTACAAGAAGCTACCACTCTCGACGACTTTCCATCCAATGCGTTTGCTTCACTCCCACGTTCACTTCACTGCTTACGCCTTGCTATGAGCAAATGTTACACTAATCCACCACTCAGCTTTTAACTTTTGGTTGCTACTCACACTGGGCTGATGCAGAATCTTTGTCAAAAAACTGAAGTTAAATATACCCTTGCAACATCTAAAAGAAATGAGAAGCGAGTTTCAAAAAATGTGATTGAGTCGCGAAGTTTCATTAGTAAAGATTTTCTTCCTCCTACTGAGTGTTCCCGAAGGTACCTCGTGATTCTTATTCAAGCAGTTTCATTATTAATTCGAAGTCAAACTATTTTAGTCCTTTGCCACAAGGGGAGATATATATTTGATGCCTCCCACAACAACTGTTTTTCACTACCCAGAATTAACATTTGTAAATGCACCTTATTTTCAAAAAATATGCGTACTAGCTCTTGCTCTTCAGGTGAAAGATTTTTGAAGGTGTGCACGATGGTGGTGCGATCCGCTTTGACCTCCAAATCCTACCATCTGTCTGACTGGTGCAAGAAGGATGACGTATTCCCATTGGCCATAGCTTTACTAGTTCTACATGGATATCAACCACTGCTCAGGCTCAACAACAATTCTGTCACTTTTGAAGCGACATGCAGCTCTATCATCTCAATGACATGCTACTTCTAGTGACACTACTATCAGTGTCCACTTTGAGTCAGGGTGGGTCAAGCATTCCCTGTTATTGACGGAAATTTTTTCAGGATTCGGCATGAATTCCATACTTGATTGTGCAGTAACGGATCTACTGATTTATGTGCAAGAACATGGCAAAAGTTTTCATGTTGAAGGTATGAAAACCCTTGTTCGCTCCTGTCCCCTTGTTTTTAAAAAAACTCCGGTCAATGGAACGTCAGTGCCTACCATCGAAGCATGCTTCAATGTAACCGACTTGGTATTAGCACCTCCTAATCATGTAAGTCCTCCGTATTTTATGCTTCCCTCGACATTTCCTCCTCCATCTCACCTTCCCCCAAACTAGTAGCGGAATACCGCACACCTTCAACATCAAGCATCCATTTTAGAAGACAATAGAATCCTCCACTTTAGGGATCATAAGGATTTTTCCTGTTTCATCGAGCAATTTATTCTGCAGACCATTGGTTCTTATATTTCAGATCGCAAATAGAGTGAAAATCGGGAAGGCAAAGTTTGTTTTAACTGCGCTAATAAAAGGGGGCGTGAAAAATAAAGTTGAGCTGGAATTGTCGGCACCGGTTTTCGAAAGATCACTTGTCTACCTTTACATTTTTCCATTACCAGGTCTATCCTTTAAAGATGAGATATTAGCCGGAATCAAAGCATTGCTAGAAAGCAAACTTCAAGCCCTCTTATCCGCCCGTGGCTGACACCACTCAATTCCACTGTGACTTCCATTTATTCCGTCTGTCCCATCCACATTCACCCGCCTTTGTTGCAATCACTGTCCACCAGCAAATGCCGTTATACTCCTACTTGAATAATGACTTCAAATAAATCGTCTTTCATCGACGGTGCTTCGATGCATCGCAGAGTACGGGAAGGTGGGCGATTGCATGAAATGAACTGCTATTTAGAAGTGGCTGTGGTTGATGAGGATGTTCTGGGTGAATCGTTGGAAAGAGACGCTGATAGTAAAGCCAAAGCTCAGCATTACCAGAAGGCTTCCATCCCCTCTGGTTAGAGCATTCCAAAGTAACTACTGAAGTGGTGAGCTGAGTAGGTGGTTAGATTATGTTACAATGCAGAAACACATGTTTTGTGTCCAATTCTCCAACATTCGGCATGATTAAGAAACTCGTGCTCTCCTTCAATTCCTCAGATCGGTCAACATCATCAACAGACGAATTTTGAGCACCCTTTTAGTAAACATATGGCCGCCCTAAATTTTCATGCAATAACGTTAAGATGAGCTGCCTTCTAGAGGGATTTCTGGAAGAAACGAAGTGCACCCTGGGATGTGACGGAAAACTCATTCCTAATAAATTTGACTGTTAGAGGATGCTACAACCGCATTGGTCACATTGACATAAACACGGTGGACGAGAGTGACTAATACTGCAGACTGGTTTGGCCTCGGGTTGTCCACATTATCAATTTGTGGAAGCTGGAATGGAGTCCAAAGATAATCTACCAGCAATAGGAAATGTCTGACTCAACATAATTTTAAATTAGCTGTAGCAAAAGCACGATCATGTGCAGCATGACTTTGAGGTGAATCGTCTGAAGGTCAAAGATGGGGGCCGCTACTTTGCATGAAGAAATAGCACAGGGAGTAAATGCCAACAGGGTGATGCAACCTCGACGCAATCTAAAGTTTAATGCATACATAGTGAGATGTGAAGTAGTTCCCTGACTTTCTCCTCCATGCCGACGCGGATATGTTCCCCTGTGCCACCTCAACGATGGTTTTACGCTAGAATATGCCTACCCGGCTAAAAATCACTGCAGTCAGCCTCTCTGATTGTAATGCCTCATTAGGAAGTGTGAACAAAAGACTGCCACCAGGCAGTCTTATACACCTAGGCATGTAAAACTGCATAAAATATGCACAAACAGTACACCCTTCCACTCGCTCCACACCATTGAGTAAGTTAATTCAAGTGCAACTCTTACTACAAGAAGCTTCCACTCTCAACGACTTCCCATCCGGTGCGTTTGCTCCACTCCCATGTTCACTTCACCACCCACACCTTGCCGTGAGTGAGTGTCATTGTAGCGTCCCGAGGCTCCCCTTAAGGTAAAAGAAGGCGCAGTACTAAGGCAGAATATATATATTCCGGAAACAGAGGGCTTGGAGGCTGTTGGCACGGCCCGGAGGCCGACCAACCGGCTAGAACAAGATGGCCACCCAAGTGACCTATACCGGTAGTTCAAACAAACAAAGTATTACATCATACTAATATATCATTCAGCTTTTAGCTTTTGTCTGCTACCCACAATGGGCCGATGTAGCTTCTTCATCAAAAACTACAGTCAACCATGCACTTGCAGAACCCGAACGAGGAAGGAAGGAAGGAAGTCTCAAAAAGCATTTCCGTTGTCGAATGCGATTATGAAGCGGAAAACCGACTTCGCTTCAAGTGTGACGCCTGTGTGAGCTTGGGTGGGGACAAATTGTCCAACACAATGGCACATCGCGTCTTCCTCTGATACAGGCTAAAAGCCTTCAAGCATTTAAATCAAATATTTTTTTTCGAATAAAAGTGAAGTACGCAGTGGGGGGATGAGGTGAAGGAGAATAAAGGGGATGACGCAAGTAAACATTTCTGTGCGAGTCAGCAGAGTTTGTTTATCTGAAGCAGCAATACTTTTGTGTATACAAATTGTGGAGATTTAAATTGAATCAGAAGACGAAAAACTACTATGTAGACTAATAGCCGCTGCTAAATGGCATAAATAAGCGGGAACAAAGTATTTTGTAAGCACATCTTACTTTGAATTAGGGTGTCAGGATGACAGTGCACATGCGAGTGGTTTTCAGCGCTGTGCCAATGCTCCTTGCGTGTTGCAAACTTCTAGCCTCGCATCGATGGTCCATTACAAACTCTGTAAGCTCTGCCTTATCTCAAGTGAGTGATTGCAGGTAATGAGGCCAGAGAAGCTCTCAACGTCGTTGACGTTTATCTCATCAACCAGTTTCTGCCGATTTCTTTCAATTGTTCTCTCGACACTGAATTTACGTTTATCTGAAGTTGCGATGCAAAGCGCAAGCGCTTTGCATTCTTGTTAGTAGACATCGAGAGCATAGAGAGCTGGGAAATGCAATTTTGGTCTCTACGTACCTCTTGATAAGCGTGGGCGCAATGACTTGACACGAGGTTGTGGGAGAATTGGTGGAGATGTGCAGGGGCATTAAGTATCGCCTGCGTGGCCTCTGCCCTCGAAACTGTCTTCCTACTTCCATCTCTCCTGGCCTCCTCCCTAACTCCTCTCATTGGGGGGCGTCCCTTAACCGATGGTGCCGATCACGGTGGTTGAGGTCCGAGAGGAAACCTGGAACCACCTCATTTTAAGGGGTAAGTTCCCTGCCGAAGTGAATTAATTACTTATTTAAAAAGGGCATTTGCACTAGGTCATTTATTGAATCGAATAAGCAGAAATAGGGTTTTCAATTTTGCTGAGGATGGGAAATGACAAGCTTTTTAGACTGGCGGTTCGACGCTCAAACAAATAAATAGTTTGAATTGAGCTACCCTTTCTAATGCATTTTAAAATGTGTATGAAAGCCTTAGCAGACTTGTCCGTGCAATCAAAGGGTAAAAATAATCGGGTTTTCGCATTACAGCAAAAATAGCTAACAACTCGTTTTTTTGTTGACCCTCACTTGTATCATTAACACTGACTGGTACAAAGCAGGAAAGGCCGAACAGGGACGTCTCTTGTAATTCCGCAGCTTCCAGGTTTTAATAACTTCTCAAAAGGGCATAAAAGTTTGTCAAAAATCTGGTTTCGAAAAGTTTGAAGGAAGATACGCATGGCCTGCATTTCATTTTGTAAACCTTTTACTAAGCATCGGGCAATTCTTTACAAAATCCCCCCAGTTATAAATCCGGTCATTTCCTCTTGTTTGTCAGACTGTTTTTTCTTTTTTAAAAGAAATTTTTATACGATGCCTCCTGCAACACCTTCTCCCTACTGTAGAGATCCAACACTTAAATATAGCTATCCTAAGCAATGTTAATGCTTTTGTGAATGCACCAACTCCTAGGTTTGGATGGAAATTGTTTGGAATGGGTGGTGTGCTTTTTTTACCCCATTTTCTAAGGCACATGATCGTAGTGCCACCCACTTTGACCTCTAGGGCATACCATTTGTCAAGGCGGAGTGCAGGTTGCAAGAAATTCCCACTGGAGAAGATTGGACCGGTTTGATTGCAATGTCGTCCACCTACCAACTTCAACGACAACGCGGACAAAATCCTGGAGCAAAGCAAGACTGTGCCTCTTTGATATGGCGTTCTAGCATTTCAATGGTATACAGACTCTGGTGAGACTTTTGAAACTAAAAATGTATTTTTCCTAGTTCCAGATCGCCCATTAAAATTGCGTATCGCACATTTGCTTTTCATTTCTACATTACTTGGAGCGTTTGAGAGATTACATTTCTTGTTCCTCTTTCCGGATTTGTGTCTTTTATGGTCATGAGTACCCAATTAGCAAACACCGTTCCATCTATCTTCCACTCAATGATATGCACATCCGATTCAGCAGTTCGGAGGGTTTAGATCAGAAGAGCTGCGTTGGTAGCATCAGGAGAGTTATGCAGGCTGCATATGAAAGAGGTGAGACCGTCTGTAGCGCTCAAGCCTGTAGAATTATTCACAACTAATATGTCGAGACATTGCCTGCCTCGGTGTCAATCCTGTCGGAAACGGGCCTCATCTGGCCACCAACAATATCGAAGTTTGGAAGGTGACAGTGACAAAGAACCTAATACAAGGTTCCCCACAGCTACCGTCATAGACTCTGTAGGTGGAATGTCAGGCAGCCTCACTATGCATTAGTTTTAAATTTTCTTGTGGAAAACAAAGTTCAAAAGTATTCGACCCATCGTAGATGTAGATGGGCAGACGCAGGGATAGGGTGGAGAAATGCCAAGAAGTAACTTCCACTTTAACGTCTTTCTAGAGTTAAATGCATAAGCGGACCTAGTGTTTCTGCCCATGCATTTAAAAGCTATTTGAGGGCATCTTGTAGAGCTTTAAATGGTCACCAAGGCTGCGACAGGCCGTGCCAGTAGTGAGAGGATGTTATGTCAAGCAAGCCTGAATATCCCTAAGAATGCATGAGCTGCCACGACGCTAAGACAATAAATAAGACCACAGAGAATAAAGAACCTGCGGCATTATCCTCTGACCATCTTCTCTACTGCTGTCCATGAACAATCTTCTTTTCTTGACAAAACGAGTTGTCGAATGGACTAATATCAACGACAAAAAACATAGGTGTCTTGATTAGCCTGTCTACTTAATTGAGGTGTTGTTTTTAATAAACTTTTTTAAGATCACAGAGTGGGCGACGGAAAACAATGGCGGCGGTTGATGCTGCTTAGCGATTGATGGCGCACAAACTACCTTTCAACCTAATAAGAAGTTGCAAGTGCTGAAGCGACAATTATTTTTGTGACATCTCATTTCTTCCATTCCTTGCTCGTGCCGACGCATTCTCTTTGAGGAGGTCTCGTCAAGCATCAGTGGGCTCGTGGATTTTGGTGGGGCCTCTGATTGATTTGCCATCGAAGCCCCTTCACTACCACGAAACTGTGTGTCAACAGACATCCTTCGCATGACTCCTACCATTTGGAGGACTAAGTGTGTGTTTTGGATGGGCCACTTGAACGTGTTCGATTTTGAAAGACCATAAAGTGCTTGGTCAATCAAAACAAGTCAGTGATTTTCATAATGCCTTCTTTTGCCTTCCCACGTGCGCAGGTCACATCTTATTACTAAGTGATTCTCCGAGACAGGTGGGTAAAGGAGCTACAATATAAGATCATGCGCCAAAATAGGATATATATTTGTAGGTTTCCCTCGCTAGCATCAAAATGAACGGAAAGAATAACGCAGAGTCGCCGGTGTAATACGCATGCTCTTTAAATGCGCTTTTAGGTGAGAGGCAGAAGGTACATTTTAATCTTGCCGTGAACGGACGCGATTGCTCCCCGGAGGCCAAAATAACTCCGTTATAGCTAAGTCGGCTCCGCTACCGTAAATTCTGTCTGTGCCTGTAGTAAAGATGTCAAATACCATGCAACCTTCGCATAGCCAGAGTGGTGAAAGGAAAGAGAAGGAAAGGAGGATTTGGCTTCAGCTAGTTCATGCACAGCTGTACAGTTCTGTGATTAATAGCAATTCATTCAAGATATAAATTTGCAGCATCTTACCGCAGATGCAACACAAGGCTAGAGGAAAATGTTTTGATAAATTGTGTATCATTGCTAAACTTACACATAATCTTCGGCATAAAATGATATCCTGCAAAAAAGTTTTTAGATAGAGAAGGAACGGCTTAATTTAAAATATTTGCAGTCATGAGTAACTTGGCGAAGAATTGCTAGCAAATCAAACAAGTTGCTTTCAAACAGGTTTTCTGATGTGCATTTTCCAATTAAATAATGATGTTTAATTCCTACATATGGTTGTTTTTAAGGCAAAACTAGGTTTTCTTTAAGATTTGTTTAAGTGCTCAGTCTCCTGAGTCGTCCAAGCGGTCGTCAGTTTGCTGTGATTTAGGCATGCGAATTAGGTGAGTGCTTGCTGTAAAATTTGACAACCGTAAAGTAATGCTGAGGGGTTAGATGAATGTGAGGGTACTACAAAACACAAATGCGAATGCAACAAGGCGGCGCCGTTATTGACAAGTTAGGAGTTTTCGAAAGCACGTGGAGTTTGTGCGAGCTATTTCGCCTTGCTCCAGCGATCAAATACATCATTTGTCTCGTGGACTGATGCCTGTTGGATCCTTAAAAGGCGGGTTCTCTGCACGATTATGTAGTTATGGCTCCAGTAATCCCAACTTTTGCCACATTTGCTTGGCCGCATTGTTTCGTGCGATTCAGTTCTGGTGATATTCCGTATATCCATTCCCACCAGTTCGTTGCTTGTCATTCTGTGTTGCCATATTACCATGTATCATTCCTGATGGATAGGTCTGCAAGAATGCAAACGGTTCGTTCCTCGGTTGAGGGAAAACGCGTACACTGTTGGGCTCCAACATATGTGCACACTAAACCGGACGCAGTAGACTGACGTTAGAAAATTGCGAGGACCAGTTTCAGTTCATGTCCTTTGCCTACTCGATTTGGTAGTTTAAGATTGCGGTAAATAGTGCAACCACGCTTCATCGTGGTGTTGACTCTCACTGTCATTTGGAAGGACGCCTATGAACATAAGGGAGTATTGCTTTTCGGTGTGTGCACATCCCTTGCATCTGTTTGTTTGGTATGTGTTGATAAACGTTTATGTACTCTATAATGTAGTTTCTGCTAAGAGGGTCCGTTTACAATGTTTCTTAACTTTTTTGTGGTGTTGCTTTGACAATCGGTACCTGAAGCTCGGTTTAGTAGGTGAGCTTGAAATGGTTGGAGCTGTCAGTGTCTATCAAAGTGTAACATTTCGGACGACAATTGGTTTCGTATTCTTGGATCGTTCTAAGAAGCTTTGGATCACTGTAATGTGGGATGATATGTTTTGAAGGTGATTAAGATTTGCTAAGAGTTTGACAATGAAGATCGTTGAATACCGCGACATTTCCTTTCAGCAGGTGGTAGATGCAGAGGCGGAAGAACAAAGACAATCAGGAGACAGCAAGGGAACCGCAGGTGGTAGATTCTTCACCTTCATTCGTTTCCCTATTCGACGTTTCACTGCAAGTAAAGAAAGGTTGCAGTCACGTTCATCCTACTCTCCACATAATGTCGCATGAAACCAGTTCCAGTGACGCATTTTTGATCACCATTTCCACTTTCTGTGAGTGATACTCGATTGGGCGATTGTAGGCGACCAATTGCGCTGTGTATATGCGACGGAGGTGGGAAACATTTTCGCAAAAGGTGCATCCAACGTTTGATTGAAAACAGTCGTCTCTGCTGCTGTGGCAAAAAATTTGGGGTACTCGGCGCTACGCAATACTCAGTGCAGTGAACTAATATTCTACAGGAAGTCTCTGCTTTGTGCATTTTGAGTAGTCGGACTAGTCAATGCATATCAAGGTGTAACATTTCAGGCGTCAAATGGTTTCCAATTTTTCTGGACTTGGAATATTTCTCATGTTCCTGCTTGCCTTCTGAATCTCATGTTTACTTCAGTGTACGATATGATTCAAGTGAAAAGGTGAGCACATCATCTCCAACCAGTGCTTAATGTGATGGTGGCATTTGCTGTGATGGATAATCTGTGGCTGTGATTAGATTTGATGCATGAATGTTACATTCATGAGTTGAGGGTAAATCCGTGTATGCTTGGAATTTAACATCTCTGTGGCCCAATCGGTGCGACAAAAGTCAAACAAATTAGAGAGGGTATTCTGGTATGCTGCTTTGACTGCCTCATCTTGTATTGCTAATTTTTTGTCGCAATTGTTGATGTTGGCGCTGCCCGAATCGGCGCATGATATTTTCGTTGAATGGGAGAATGTGCGTGCACATGAATGAGCCCTTCTAACCGGTGGTTGATTAGCATATGATGGCAAATGCTTGTGCATTTTTGACAGTAGGTTCCGTTTACAATTAATTTTTTGGCTGTTTTCCTGTGCTATTTCCTTGTGCATAGTCATGTTTCATTGGAAGGTTTGTCGCATTATTTTCTGTTGCTGTAACAACGGATTTCGTTTGTCCGGCATAAAATAAACTCAGTGTGTTGGGTAGTTGGACAAATTTTTACGAAGAGCGAATGTTTTGCGGACTTGAAGTGGTCGACGCTGGCGGTGTTTGTTGGGGAATTAGCTTACTGAGCGGCAGTGGACTTCCTCCTAGGCAGAGTTAGGGTCGTTTTGAGTTGGAGTGTGTTGAACTAGTTGGGTGTGGAGTGATGAGTTTTGTGGATCACTGGGTTGTGATAAGTGACTAAATGTATTTTACAAATTTTGCACAGAAGAGGAAGAACAGTCGTGGTGCGGATAGAACGGGCCGAGAGAAGGCCGACTCATCACCTTCCTGCTTTCTCTCATTCGACGCTTCGCTGCAGGCAAAGTAATGTGGCAAATACTTCCCTTCCACACTTACTACTTCCTGTGTCTCCCCATCTGCTGCCCTATTGGATTGGCAATTTTGAAGGGTTTGATCGTCGGCCAGCATTTTGCGTCATGAGTTCTGCCTTTGTCGGATGTGCGGCGATTTCGGTGAATCTGAATGATGCGGATGTAGGTCACTGTGGACGATTGATTGCGCCTCATCTGCCTTGCGGAGCCATGAATCATGCCCATGAGAAGTATATTTAATGTTGGATTGAAATTAGCCAGTCTAGGAGGTGGTAAAAGAGGCAAGGATGTGAAAAGGAGGGAAGAACGTCCATTGGAGAATAATGATCGCAGAACCGTCTGTCCATTGGGCGCCGTGGCTGGCTGCGTCGATGTGGGATGTATTCGTTCGCTCGCTATTGTTGTATCAATCCATTTTGGAGTGGATGGTGCTCCATTCTGCCTTTGTCGGATGTGCCGCGATTCCGGCGAATCTTCGAGTGATGCGAGTGATTGCGCCTCATCTGCCTTATGGAACCATAAACCATGTCCTTGAGAAGTGTATTCAACGTTGGATCGAGAGAGGCCATCCCAGGAAGTGACACACGCACACATGAAACTGGTAAAAGAGGCGAGGCTGTAAAAAGGCGGGATGAACATCAGTCACATCTATCAAAGGTTTATTCATTCATTGAAATAGTAATCCACCAAAAGAAAGTGATCGCAGAACTGTCGGTCCAATGTTCACCGTGGCTGGCTGCGCCAATGTGGGATGTATTCATTCGCTCACCATTGTTGTACTAATCCATTTCGGCGTCAGCGATGCTCCAATTCTTCCTTCCATTTATGCATTTTTTCATCTATCCATTCATTTCTGACGATTCGTCCCATGTCCATCCATGTCTGACCTGTTTTTCAATTCATCCTGCTATTCTGTTTCACATCTACCGAATCTTTTACCACTTGAAGACAGAAGTAAGTGGTTTTTTTTACAAATTTGTTGTGTGGTTGCTAGTATATTCTTCTAACTTTCTCATTAAAATTGCTGCATAGTTTATGCAAGGGACACTATGTTCTCGATGGCGTAAGAGGGGGAGGAAAGAGGGGATGGCGATGTAACGTTTTCTGGCGAATGTCTTTCCTGGTCCCAGCCATTTCTGGACTGCTTTGTTTGTCCACCCATGACAGCACCAATGATCCATGCCACCCTTCTCTAATCTAAGGCGATTGCAAAAGTAAAATTTTGAAATGCTACGCAAGAGTGTTTTGATCCTCTGATTCCATGCTAGTGTGTAAGGCTGGGGAGCTGCAAGGCTTGAGGGAGCTCCTTCCCACGGAGCATCTGATGGCTTGATCTATGGATTCAGTAGTCTCGATCTACGCAACATTTCTTTACCTCCCCTCCCGAGCAGTATGCGTCCATCTGTACCATGCCAAATCGTGAGCGCATCCCCTGCTGCATGTCCGCATGTCTGCATGCGAGGGACTGCGATCAGCGCTGGCGGGATGGGAAGTGGTCGGTGGACGCATTGTGCGTGGGCATGTTGGTTGTGCACTGCATGGAGACTTGGCAACTACGGCATGAAAGTGGCTTACGCGGCTGAGTGGTGCAGCCACTGGCTAACTGAGGTGAATATCAGGCGAATGGCATCGCAATCTGAGATGGAGGTGCCAAGGTGGTGTGCTGTGGAGGGTGATTGAATGGAAGTGTCACTACGAGGCTAGCAGAACTGGTTGTGCTGTGGCAACTGGGTGTGTAGGGAGTGGTGTTATTATCATGGAGAGGGAGAAGCTGATGAACGTCAACGCATGATCGTGGTTGCTGGGTTGAAGGAGAAGTTGGAGGTGCAGCGAGGTTGTGAATCACTTGTGGTGGTTCTTGTCTCTGTTTACAAACTGTCTGTATCGTTCCGTGGTCGATCTTACCTAGGGGTCGGACGTGCATGCGAGTGTCAGGGGGGAAGAGGGAGGGAGGGAGGGAGGGAAAGAGGGCTTTGACGTATGACTGTACTCTTTTGGTCAGCAGCTTTCTGTGGTCGCGCGAAAAGAGTAGCTGACGCAAGCAGTGGACATTGTTCTGTGCTTAACTCGCCTCACCCTGGGTCGGCCTTCACCAATTAGATTGGTGGAAGCCATGGAGAGTTGTTGGGTCATGTGCTACCCCGTGTCCGGCAGTGGACGGGGATGCATAATCGGGGTATGCGATGTGCTCATCAGTATGAGGACAGTTTTAACAAGTTTGTCAGTTTTTTTTGAAATTTAAAGAACAAGGCTTGAACTGTTTCCCACTAAATTGGTTTGGTTGTCACCAAAGGTCAGTTTACGCTCCGAGGGTGGCTGCAGTATATGAAAGTAACGATGCGAGTAAGAGATACCTAAATTGGTCTTCACTTTTGACATGTTCGAGTGCTGGCACGCAGATATCTCAACAGCTTGGTGTGATTTTACTTTTAATTTTTGACAGAAGCTAGTTAGGAGGCTGAAATGGAGGTGCAAGTGATTGACCTCACCACCCCTTGTCACTCATCGGCATTGCGCTTTTCCTGATCCAACCGAAGGTTGGTGCTTCCCCCGCACATTCGAGGTTCGTCCATTTCAGCATGCATTGATTGGGGATCTATTTCACAATATGTCACCAACAATCAAGCACCACTAATTTGTCCTTTTTGTCCATGTCACAGTGGCTCACGGTATCATAGCAACGCTCGTTCAATGGAGGTGTTGTTTGGCAAGAAATCTGCTCGACATGGGAATGCTTGAGTAATTGGGTGGAACTCTACTTCCAATGTTCCCTGGTGCTATCCATAGCCAGTTGTCCGCTCTTGCATTCACAAGTTGTTGAATAGACTTGTATCTGCAGCAATAACAACAAGTTTTGTTGCCATGGTTACATGTCTGGGCCGTTCAAAGGCTCATAACTCTGTTCTAGCCGAAATGTCTCATTTTCGTTTACTTATGCTGGGATGTTCTAATGCATACATAGTTTAAACAGGTCATTCGGGCCAGAAGCGTCCGGTGATGTCTCACCTCCAATAGCGAAGTCGTCAAAAAGCTCCAAGGTGGAGAATAGTCCAGTACTCGTACATACCCGACCTCAAGCTCAACTACGTGCCTCTGTCGGGCCATCTCATCCGTTTAGACGGTTTGAAGACCAGAGAGGCAGAGTGAAAGAGAGTGACCGTGGCATTGTTGCCACCTACCAGTAGAAAATTTCTTCCAAAATATGAAGAAGTGGGATTGGGCCCTAGGAAAATGCATTGACATTGCATGTAGGAAGTGCCTTTAAATTATGGCACATGCGATTGTAATACTTTGTTTGTTCGAACTACCGGCTTAGATCACTTGGGTGGCCATCTTGTTCTAGCTGGTCGGTCGGCCTTCAGGCCGTGCCAACAGCCCCCAAGTCCTCTGTTCCCGGAATATATATATATTCTGCCCTAGTACTGCGCCTTCTTTTACCTTAAGGGGAGCCTCGGGACGCTACAGCGATATTTAAGCTTTAATGTCAGAACCGTAAAAGACTGCGAAAAAGTGCAGTTACTTAGCTGTTTGATTGCCTTTTGTTTATTCTAGCAAAAAGGTGCAACAACAAGATCAAACTGCACAGAAGACAAAATTTCTCGTCCTTCTTTGGATCCAGTAGCAGTGCCAAGTCCATGCTCATCAGTGAGGATGAATGCCACAATTTATACCAATGTTAAGCACCCACTGACGACAAAAGGCTTTACATAAATCTTTAAATGCAATGCATTTTGGATTTTCATCGCTCTACCCAAAAGAGGTCGTGGCATACATTGACTGAGCTTATTTAGGCGCATATTCCTGAAGACTATGCATCAATGCACTCCACTGCATTTAAAAACAAAGCTGCCATAACTGACTTTAGGTTTGTTTGACTGAGTAGATTGCATAACTGTTTGTGCTCCCAAATTCACGTACTCCATTCATAATCGTAGACTGGGCGCAGTTTAGAACAGGCTTTAGGCGCGGGCAGATACCACAAACGGTTATTAGGAGCAATTCTGAGATAAAAACGACAAGGTATGTTTATTTAAAATGTTTAGTTGGGCGTGCAATCACTTCTAAATTTAGTAGTCGTCGGCATGCTTTCGTTTCGTTGAGCGGTATTGTAAACATAAATATTTTTGATAAGGAATCAAAGCCGATCATAGCCATATATTGCAGGTCTTTTGTTTGTAGCAGTTTTTTTACCGATGCATTGAGTTTGGCATTTACTGCAACTTCCAGAGTGTTTGCACCTCTTCAGCTACAGTTTATTTTATGATATCTGCCTTTTCTTCTATCGCCTTTGCCTGGCTACGTTCATTTGTAGCCGCTGATCGTTGCTAACATTCATTTACTTGGTAATGCTTTTAAAGATTTGGTTAATGTGAAAGACGCCGTGAGAAATAATGTTGAGTTGAAAAAAGGCAGGACGAAATTTTTTTGTAAAATTGTTTGGTCGTTGACGATATACTTTAAGAAAATTAAATGATACTGTTTAGGCTTGCATAATTTGCAATAAATGCCCAAATCTTAATCTGGTTATCGTTTGCAGATTTTGCTTGTAACATACCTGATTCCATTGAATTTTAAAGTCTGCAGCCAAGTTAAACTTCATTAGAGCTATCTCTCCTAATCCTGCGGAAAAAGCATTACTTGATATATATTTTCATAATGTTTATTTCGTGTATTTATTCTTTTAAATCATTACGAAACCAGGCAAAGTGTGTGTAGAAAAACTGCATTGTAGTAGAAATGGTTTGCAGAATGAAAAAGCAAGATGATTAGAAATGTCTGAGTGAGCTCTGATCATAACTTAAAAGTTGATTCAAAGCCACTGCATGATTGCCATGAGATATACTTCGTCGGTCAGTTCTGACTAGGTAAATAGGACATAAATAATGTGCGCATTTTTACATTGCATGTTGATTGCAGATGGATGAGCGAAACATTCCGACTCCACATCTGTGTAGGCCGAGTTGGACTCAGAAGGCATTAGATAAGCCGCATTTGCCTTCCTACTCTTTTTAGACTCAAAAATTTTGTGTGTTAATCTATCGTATCATTAATGTGTAGAATAATGATGTTATTTTTGTAAATGAAGTGTGGCAATAGGCAAGCATATGACTAAACGAAGTTGTTCTGCAATTCATGCAACAGAAGTCTAACAAAAAAAAAGAATGCAACATAACATCAGACTACTTATGTACTATTTGTTTCCTCTAAGCCGACATGTCTTTTCTGCCGAAATGCAAGACAAGAGAATTATTATATTTAACTAATGCTTAGTGTCATTTTTCATGCTATGGCGGGTAGCATGTGGCTGAAAGCGCGCCGGGGATGTGATTTCTTTGCTTTTTTCATTGAACAGAAAGTCCTACTTGTTTAGAACGACAGTGTAGGCTAATCAGGGCGCCGCAGACATTCAAAGAGTAAAATGGATGCCTCTGTCCACGTTCTCCCCACCCTCGGTTCAAATCTATAATTCAAGTTTACAGCAGTTATTTAGGGCATGCCTCACATCCATGTTTGAAGTCACTACTGAATCAAAGATTACGTGTACTCATGGACGAGGTTCTTCAAATGATGCTTGCGCACCGCTTGTGCCGATTTTCTCGGTATACGACAGCATAGTTTTTCTGCCCTTTTGATAAGAGGTTTCTTTTGCCATTGCTTCTGACTCTTATTCTGAGGTGCTTCCTCACGTAATAGCAAGCGATGGTCGAATGAGTCGCCTTATTATATTCCTAAGAAGAGATTTGCAGTGTTCAGTAGCACATAGTTCTCAGTGTGGTGATAGGACCAAGATTTTTGATGAGCAAGTGCTTTGCAGACCTGTAGCAGTCAATCCTGTCAACGCTTGTCAGGGTATAACAAATTAGATCACAATCGGTTTCCTATTCGCCTTAGTTTTGTGCCTTTCGAAGAGAATCTGTAAGATAATTATAAAGTATGATGAAGAGGTTAGTCTATGAGTGAGATTTGATAGTTGATTGACGCGGGATCTAACAAAGATAATCTATGATTTATGTAATAGATGGCCGACACGGGTTATGATCGGAGCCTCTTTATTCGTCAGGCATGGCTCTTCTCCGTCTTCGAATTCACCGTCTTACTCCTCACAGTCCTGGTTATGTGGTGGTTTGTTTTTACCTTTTCCTACCCTGTGGTTCCCATTCCGCTTACTTCCATGTCTTCGGGTCTATATGTGCTAACTTTATTGATGGCCATTATTCTTATTTATTTTGGCGGCGTTTTTGCATGTTGGTTTATACACTTTATTAATATTGAGAAAAAACGAAGTTAGTGAATTGCGGATGGGCAATTGATGTGATGGATTGGATTGGATTTCTTTCCAGCTCTCGGTCATTTTTTACATGGTACAATTCGCCCAACCATCCCAAAGCCTATAATACACCTCATCTTTCCAAAACTAATGTCGATTTCCCTGCTTTATAATGTGTATGCTTAAAAATTCTCCAATGTAAAAGCCGTAAATTATTGGATATGTTGCTAATACACTTAGACTCTTTGATGCCATATCGGGGTGTGGGATTAAAAAGCTATGAGATTTGAGTAAGCTTCTTTTTACTAGATGTCCTTCAAGCCTGAATAGCACATTTGACCGAGGCTCACCAATTTCGCATTGCTTCATTCCATCTATTTATCCAACCAAGTATGGTAAGCAATGCTTTTGTGCCTCTACTGTCCAAATCGTATGTATCCGCCCACTCATCCATTCACTTTTCCCCTGAATGCATGCTCCGTATCGGGAAGCAGTCAACGGTTATGGAAAAACAGACGGCTCCAACGCGAAAGTGTGCCGCACGGCTTCAAACTATATTCGAAGACCAATTGAGGTGGGAAGTAGGTGATCCACATTGGCAATTTAAGTAAAAGGAGGCACTAAAGTGCTGATATCGGGGTGGAATGGATGCAATTACCACAATGCCAGCGGCTGCATATAGCAGCAGAGTCGGAAGTGCTTTCGCAGCTTTATGGATGCAATATAGTGCGATGTAGTGCTGTGCGATCCGGAGGGAAAAAACCGAAGCTAGTCAAGTCAAGTGAAGTTATGCGTCACGGGCACTGGTTCTCTTCCATCCGTGATTCCCCAATGCTAGTGGTGTTTATTCATCTTTCCCGCTTAAAAGCCACACTTCATGGCTCACACACAACAAATCCTCACATAACTGACCTGGTCTAATCAGCAGTCTTCTATGCCTGGTGGCAAGGCGTAACAGTGTCTGCAATAGGCAGCGCTTGATGTTTCACTCACATTCTCATGGATTCGCCTTGACCCAAGGGATTCGCTGGACCCACACCGATGAGCCACATGTCGTATGCATGTCAGTAACTTGGATCACTATATATTGTGCCATTGGGATTGGTTTCGCTGCTTTAGTAATGGGAATGTTTCTGCATTGTTTCTTATAGTTCGTGTGCTTTTGAGCCGAAAGTACGAAATTTCTAGCTCTGAGGTTACAAAGTTACTACCGAAGTGGATGCTTCAGCTCTGAAATGAAATATCAACTCTTTGAGGCAAATTGTACGACTGCAGTGAGATGGACAATTTAATATGTAGTCTCAGTGGAAGAGAGAGCGCTTGTTAGACGATTATAGAGTCACCCATGCCATTTTGTTCTAATTCGTTCAAAGTTTGACGCATGTGCTGTTGTACTGCAGTGGAGTTCATAAGCTTTTCTATTCATTATTAAAGTGGAAGCAAGGAGGCAGTGTTGAGTGCTCTGCAATAATCCAATCACGCAGTTGTTCTAACACCCTTAATTTGCCTGTTAACAGATTCATACATCGACGCACTCCATAACAATGCTGCAATCTGCATCAAGCATTTGATGGAACGCGAATTGCTGGTGCATCTGTTCTGCAGAGGTTAAAGCTCACTCGACTGTAGCATTCATGAAAAGGGGCTGAGTGGAGAGCGAGTGTGTGATAATAAGGACTACAGTGCATAAAGTAGAAAACCAATGAAATCTCCTACCTACTTTTGCTTTAGAAGGGTCTGTCTGCAATTGAATTGGTGTGTGATGATGTGATACCTCCTCACCTGCAATAATGCATTCGTGGAAAGGCCACGTCATGTTTATCCCGCAATCACTGGCAGTCAGTTAATGGTTTTTAGCAGTCATTGCTGACAGCTATACAGTAAAATAGAGATGGATGGATAGGTGGATAGGTGGATGGATAGAGGCGGATTGATGATAAGAGACTGAATACCACTGAATACCACTAACAATGACGCTTGAGGAATGCAACAAAGACTATGCTTAATGGACTTGGTTATGGCAAAAATTTTTTTTTGCAATTTGTTACCACAGCTTTAAAATTAGATCGTACCGTTCTTCACTTTTACGTACTTGTTTATTCATAGAAACCCATTTACCTACCAGCCAAATAGCGCAGCAAAGGTTGCATGGCGACAGTCAAACAAAGAAGAGTGACTTGGATTATAGAATTGGCACTTTTAACCACACCTTGATAGCAAATAAGCTCAGAGCCCTCAAATCGAATTTATTTGATCGAAAGGAGCTGAGGTAATGTCCTCTATCCACTCACGTTGCTCCAAGCACATCATTTTACAAAGACACCAAATCGCCTTACTACGACGCTCAACAGCATCACCGCTTCTTTGTATGCCTATTAGCTCAAGCTTTTCTGCAAGCTAAAAAGTAGTTGTCATGAGGTGCTCTCTTTTGAGGGCATTTTACTATGCAACAGTGGGACCAGATACCCAAGTAGTGCACAACACCTCAAATCTTCCGCTAACTATCGTTCGAGCTCCAGCATTCACAGCTGAAGAAATCGAGTTGTGCTTTGAATCACATAGCATTTATAGCTCAGTTATCACAGTGCTCGCCTCACGCAATCTCTTTCTCCACACTCTCACGGAGAGGTGACGTACTTGCAGTCTTCCGGATGATGCACACCAGTGTCGGGGGTGGCGTGTTGGCAAGTCAGTGCTACGAAGTCAGGCAGGCGACACAGCTGTCAGTGTGTGCGTAAGTGTGAAAGGCGATATAAGTGGAGTGGCTGTATTCATTTTGTTAGCAGTCAAGGCTATTTTAAATGCAAAAATTATGTTCTCAGTAAAGTACATTTGAATGTCACTGCTACACACTCAAATGGAGCATTTGAATTCCTATTGATGAGTGGCTTTGGTTTGTGAGAATTCGGCATTCAGTGTCAACAGCTGATGCACTTGCTGAAAAGGGAACCAACTTTTCCTGTGACACCTATTTGAAGGGGCAAGCAGGGATTCATGGCAAGACAGTGCACTTCAGTGGATGAACGAATTTGAAGCATGTTGAAGGAATCAGTTTCAGTGAGGCGCTTTCCCACTTCCTCAATGCTATAATCACGCAGTAACTTACACATTCCACAAACACCTTCCTCTGGATGGTCCTCGATCAGAAGGCGACACTCGTTCGTTGACTGGCATCAGGACTATCCCCATGCAGTAGTAACAACACCTGATTCTGCCTCTCTGTGTAGCTGCTGTCCTTCCGGCGGTTGCACCGAAGGTTGCATCTATGCTTCTATCAAGTCTTTAAAGCTGCTTCTTTTTGTTTTGGACCAAAAACATCCACTCTTGCATCTGATCATCAAGGAGGTGACCTTTTGTGGTGTAAATGCATTACGTAGGCTGAAATATACCTCCCAGGCAATTATGTGCTGCGGATCACCAATTAAACGCTTGCCAATCTTGAATCAAATTGTCTTTTACAAATAATTTTATTCATATACACTGACAGGCTGTAGTTGCGTCCGCTTTTTGAGCCACTGATTGGCCTATTAGATTCGCTCTCAACTCGTGTGCACCGTCAAGAAGACCGGGTCGGTGCCGCCCCAGTGGAATGCGGAATGAGGAATCTCGTGAGGCGAAGAGGGCCACGACGGACTGACAAGTAGCACAAGATTAAAACGCACACCTCAAGTGCTGCATTCGCTATTTTTGGAGCTCGAATCAAAGCAGGTTGATAAGTCATGAAGGTGCCAACCACTCGAGTGTCTGATCTCACTGTCGCCAGGAGGAATGTGCGTGCACACACACAAATTACTGCCTTCATTGGTTCGCATCAACCGACCAATGTTGCTACGGTTCCACGAAGTTGCTTAAATCATTTCAGTCACTTCCAATTTTGTGGAAGTGGACACTGTATGGAAGCAGTAGTGAGCAGAGACATTCAGTTCGCGGTCGAATTGATGACCGACGATGTGAGTTGTGGATGTCGTAACTTGCCTGTCTACTCAAGTAACACAAGTGAAGAATTGCTTTTATTTAAGTTCACTTGAGTCGCTGGAATGCATGGCAGAGTGCAACGACAGCATTCAGTGGTGCTTGGCAATCGTTGCAATGCGAAGGGAAATCGAGTCGTTGCGTTGAGGCTAACTAAAACGATCACAGCACTCTACTTGTGAGAGACTTGCATTTTAAGGGATGCTGCTTGAACGCTTAAAGTGAGGCGACATTCCATGACGAGTATCCTAATATTTGTGGCTGTGCTGCTTTCGTCATTTCAATTACAATTACGGCTAGGAAGGTAGGCGCTAGGCTACTCACTTCAGTTAAAATGCCATTGTCATTGAAATGCACACAGTGACTTGTGAAGAGTGGCTCTGAAGGCAAATCTGAATAACTGGTGGTGTAGTGGAATGACTAAATAGTAAGGAGAGTATCATATATGTTTGGAAACAGCGCTTCTGTCACTTTTCACAGGCTGCACTTCCGCCTGGTAAAATGGCCTTCGAGACAAGCCGCCAACCTCCCAGCTCTTGTGTGCACTGGTGATGGATCCTCATCCACAGTGCTTCGGCTGATTACTACTTAAGCGACGACGCCGTGAGCCACACCGATGGTAACGGTAAACAAATTTGGCTTAACCGAGTGAATAGTCTAAATTTTAAGCCTGATAACAGGGACTTGCCAGCATATGAGGCAGGTGTCTCCCACCGATGGGTGTTTCTGTGTCGATTTCCACGCAGAATAGCTACATCTTGTCTATCTCTCGCAAATGCCCCAGTTCCTTGAGCAATGCGGAGGCTGTTGGCTTACAATGGAGGTGACTTGTAAAGTTTCAACTGCATTACAGCGGCTGATGCGGAAGACCGACCAAGGCTAAGCGCCAAGAACAACAGTTGGGATGGAAGAGGAGGTGTGTCGTTCGCCTGATCACTGCACGGCACTTTGTTCTCCTCAATTTGCCACTAAATAGCCGTTCCCATTACCTCCATCCAGTCGCTTCATCAACTTACGATTCTAACTTCAGGCCTTACTGTTATTTGTACGCTTTACAAGATAGCATCAGTCAATCACCAAGATCAGTTTGCTTAAGCTTTCCCAATTATGCTGTAGGATTAAGATTAGCAAAGAATCAAACGTGCAAGAAACTGATCTTCTTCCCTCAAACAAATAAACGCCATTCTTTTGCCTATGCAATGTCTAAGTGTAGAAAGCATTTGGCACTTCCTAATGTATGTACCCTTTTCGGTAAGCAAAGTGCTAGAGGTCGACCACAAAATTGGATAGTAAGCGGTGACTAATCACTCCTCTCCTAACTGCAGCTGCATGATTCCTGTGACGGTGAGGAATGAACGTTTCAATCCATGGAGGAATGGCACAAAACTGAATGACCTGTTCTATGCTTCAAAGTCCAACAAAATCAAATCACAAAAGCAGACAATTAACAGAGTAAGGTAAAGTAAACTAGTTGAGGTGGTGAATCAGGAACGCACAATGAACCTCTCCTTGATACATGGCCTAAGGATGGGAGGCATGGGGAGGGTAAAGTGTTGGAATGCTTCTCAAATGGCCAAAGCACTTCCATGGCAAATGAAGCAGGACAGCCACAACAGTCCACGAGTTGAGCATTCTTCTCCCCACACCTCCTTGCAGTAAATGTGCTTACACAGCCATTGGATGGAAGAAGGAAGAGGTCACAGCCGTCTTCTACAGGAACAGACTGGCGGAGGAACCGAAGCGACCTGCATGCGTGCAAAGCCGCCTTGTTAAACAAAATGGAGTAGGGAGCTTGAGAAGCTCGAGTTAATAAAAACTGTCGAATTCCAGTTGCGCGACCAAAAGAGACCACCACGTACCATTCATTGCCACATGCCATTTTAACACGCCCTACTTGCCACCACTTTGGGAGACAGTTAAGTACGTGAGATGGAAGGCCTGAAGCATGACAGTCAAATTCATCTCCAGATGGAGTGGACATGAGTGGTACCAAGACATGGCAAGACCTAGTCCACATTAAAAGAACAGCCACAAAGTGTAGGACACTCCATCACAACTAGAGTGCTGTGATCGTTGTGGCTTACCTTCACCTAACAGCTTGAATTCCGTTTACACTTCACTAAGTGATGAGGTCTAATAAATGTCGTCGTTGTCGTCGTCGTCGTCGCCACAATCTGCCATCCATTCCTGCAGTTTCAATAATGCTTTGTTACGTATAATAGTTTACTTATGCCATTTAAGTAGACAGACAGGCTAAGACATGCACAACTCATACCAGCAGTTGGATTGACGCCTTAAGAAGTAGTGGCTCACTAAAAATCCGAAACGACCCACGACTCGTCACGAGGCGGAAGTTGCTAAGACTCCATTCCATGACAGGTTGAGCAAACAACTGGCTACAATTTATCCAAGCACGCTTCGTGGTGGAATGTTACACCCTCCTCCATCCACACGCATCTAGACTAGTTAATTCAAATGCACGAGCATTGGATGTGGTTTACGGCTATCTCACTAAGCAACCAGTTCTAGCCTACTGGACTCTGGTTCAACAGCGGCACTCCAATCAAGCACAGCCTTTGACATGACACCTTCCGCAACGCACATATCTACTAAGCACCCATTCTCGAGCTAGAGCAAAAGACAGTGAATTGACGCCTCTTTCGCTGCCCTTTGAAAGAAACGGCATAACAGGTAAGGACAAAGGCCCTCAATTGGTGGCTGCATAGTAACCGAATATGTGAAGCTTTGTTTACCACCTGCAGAAGGAAAGTTGCATCCGAATTGAACGCAATAGTTTAAGCTTAACGGCGCAGATCTTGCCACGTCCCCTTACAACATAACTACCGAATTCACCAGTAACAACACAAGCTGCACTTCATAATCATGTAAAGCAATTCTTATGGTCCTTAAACCATCTCCTCCCCCTCTCCTTCTCTCTGTCCTTTTTAAACATCCTTTACTGTGAGCCTCACGCGGTTGCTCCATTTGAACAGAACGCGATGTAGCTGCACTCATATCGATGCAGCGCTGCCTCAGGGCACCACTGAATATCGTCGCCAATAGGTAAGTCTCCACCTACGTTTGACAACTCGGCTCCCACCAGTGGATCAAGCCAATGTCAGGTGGGGAAACACTTGCGTGGATGTCAGCACACAGAGACACTGTGACAGTCTCAATGATGTGTGTGACGTTGAGTCAATGATGTCTTCAAGATACCCCTTGTAAAGTGATGCAAATAACTTACAGGCAACATGACAGGGTGGGAACATTTAAGTGAAGTGGAATTTTCAGCAACGATTTAGCTCACATTAAAGAAACTCGGAGGGCCAGAATAAAAAACACGGTCAGTGGCAAATTTAGAGGTAGGAGGTGGATAGGTGTAGTCAGTTCTTTACTCCATAAGTATATATAATGCACCTAAGTGTCAATCACAACACCATCAGGCACACAGAGTTGTTGATGGCCAAACTAACGTTGGCCAGTCTCGCCTTGGCGATCCGGACACCCTCCTTCTCTCCTGTGCATTGTGAGAAAGTGATTAAAAGCATAGGTTTCATCAGATTGTTGATAAACTTCCAACGATATCTAAGTGGAGGAGCTGAAGCGAAAGTGACTTTGTATGAATAAGGAAAAACCATTAATTTATTTGTGCAGTGTAGCCATTTCATTGCATCCTTCTCTCATTCCTGGATGTTGTTTGTCTACTCCCTCCACAACTGATCACCCAGGATACCAGGATACCCTCCTCCAAAGTGTGTGCTAGATAAGTCACGAATGTGTGCTAGTCATTTTCTTCCACATCAAGGCGTGAGGTCAGAGGACTATGAGGTTTCAAAGTAGTTTCTGCGCATAGCTCATGATTAATATTAGAGTACGTGTATTCGATTGCCCAATCACCTATCTAACATGGCTTCATCCCTCCGCCGGACCAGCTTTCCTCCATTCATGACCGAATCGAGCCCCTATTGCATTCCCTGTTCCATACCTTCATCAGTTCAGTGCTTATTAGTCCATCCAGCCATGTTGGCATTAGTTTGGAAACTGCACTGAAAGGAGTCAATGCCGGCCGCAATAATCGGTGGTGGGCGTTGTTGACACGACAACTACGAGGTCACAGTGGTCTGCACAACGGACAGCCATAGCCAAGGCAAGGGGTGGTTGAGATGGGTCGCAGGTAATAGAGACTGCCTCCCAAGCAGAGGAGAGAGGATACGTTTACCACAAAACCAACAACTACATGAAGTATTGCAGCGAACAATGCTTTGGGAGGTCTGTGTGTAATGTAATGCAAAGGAAAGAGAGGGTTTGTTGCAAGTTAGCGTGCAAATGTGGTCCAACTCAAAACTAATCCACAAATCGTGGCCATTATTCACCAAAACACTGACGTTCAGTGAATACTGTTATCCCTCCCATCAGTTCCTAACTGAAAAAAAAAGATTTACTCGGTACTTGTGCTCATTGCAATGCTTCGTCGCCATGGTCTAAATGGAAGGCTTTGTGTGTTGTATTCCTCCAAAGGAGCCAAGTGAGATCAAAGTTAAGGAACCGTTAGGCTCCTAAGTCATCACGGAATGGGTTTGGTGGGTACGTATTTGTCTAGTTTGGTGAAGAAACACCACGTTACACCATATATTGTGCATAGATATGTTAAATATGGTTCACAATTTTTTCTACAGCCACATTTTCAGGATCTACTTATAAAGCCGTGTATTTCACGAGGATGAAGCATCGCAACGACGATGCTGAGCGGTGAATAAAATCCGCTCTTAGAGATTTTGGTCATGCTGCTGCCGCAAAGTTTCTACTCCTTGGTCAACTAGTGATGGAATAACTCCTGCAATTGTTTCAGAAGAAATTGTGTAAAGGCTGTGGAGGAACACCGCAGATATGCGTTTGCTTAACACCCTAGATGTTGGGCGGCAATTTTGCTCCGATCACTGAAATTGCGGCATTGACGCACACGAGATGTGAGACTACGTTAGAGTAGCGACCTGCAAATCGCATTAGTCGAGGTGACTTGAAGTGGGAAAATCGACACGAATCTCGATGCGGATTCAAATGGTTGGTTTGTCTCAGATGTTAGTGTAGAATATGCTACCGATCAAACCATGCACGAACTAGAAGAGTTTGATATTTTAATACTGAATCACCTTAGCGACCATTACTATAAACGGAGTGATGGCGGTATGCAGTGACTACGACGCAACATGACATTTGTGGTGTTGCATTAGCACGTCATTTAGCATGGCTTCATCATACTGCTGAACAAGCCACTTACCTGAGCATGCAGTTCAACCACGTAAACCCCACTCTCATCAGCCAGCGTGTGTGTGCCCTCCGACCTGTTGGCCAGTGAGGACTGGGTCTGAGGTTGGGGCTGAGATTGACATCGAATATCCCTCACCAACTCGGTCTAGCGTCACAAGCATCCACTTCCAGTGACTGTCATCGCACTTGGTGTGCTGCCAACTCAATAACCACACAATCAGAAGCCAATGCCAGAGTGATTAAACGACGTCTCCAATGTAGCCACGGAGACGAGAACCTCTATAACGCTGGATAAGATGTCGGCATGGGTTTGAGGACGATCTCAGAGCTGTAGTGTAGTGCCCACTCTCTTTTATGCGGTACATATCAGCATAACGATTAAACAGTCCATTTTCATTTCGGAGTGCGTTTCCCAATGTGTCCGCAGGGAAGAAGCCGATTCAGTCTCAATTGGAGTAGGCTGAAACCTCAAGATGTGTATTTACCATTCAAGAGATGTTGCGTTTGGGCGCTTCACTGTTAAGTGAAAACGGACGATCGTCGACTTGACGATTCCCAGGATGAAGGAGGCCTGCAATGCAACAACCAACACGTTTAGTCGACTCCAATCTTAGGGTTGAAGCGGTCAGAGTGAGTGAAATCGCTACTACTATGCACGGACTTACAATAAAGTCCACACAAGCACTGAAGCCATGGAAGCGGTTAGAATTACAGCGGCGAAGCAATGGAGGCGATTGTTTTCAGTCTAGACAATCACTGGAGTCTGGGCTGATCTGCCATTTGCTGTTTGTTTCAAAGTTGATGCAGAAGCTTCAGCAGTACTAGATTCTCTTTCCCCCCTTATCTAAGAACTAATTTGTCTCTGTGGCATGGTTCAACACCTACATGGCAACCATCTCTTAACCGTGTGCAGTGTGGCTTTGGCGGCTGCCTCATTAGGCCCGTCATTTCCACAGTCTAAAGTTGTATTCAAATTAGAAAAATGGGATTGATTATGTGAAACCATGCTAGTAGTAAGGAACGAGAATCATAGTTTGTAATTCGAGAATAACGAGTAGAAAGAATTCACCACCTTTAGAAGCCAGTGCATTTGCTAAGGAAACAAATGAAGGCACCTTTATCCCCATCGCTCAACACATAATGATGAAGTTCCATTTGATGTGAACACTACAGATTAGGTGACAGACTCTCCCTGCAGATACGCCCTCCACTGCCATCCGTCGCAACACATCACCTTCATTACACCCTCATCGTCTATGTGGCAAATACACACCAGCCGTTCGGGGTGCCTGAAGGAATCTGCGGTCCACTTCATGGCACAGGATAATAGGAAGGAACTTGCGTCAACTATTTTACTCATGCCTATCAGGAAGAGGTGTCGACTTTCCGCAAAAGCGATGGGGAGTTTTCTGGTTTAAAGAAGACTTATCGGAGCCGGAGTGAATGGCTGTTTGCTGTGTGATACAGACCTTGGCGGATACTCGACCGTCGATTCGCCATTTGCTTTCCTACATTTCGTCTCTTTCTCCACTGTGCCTCCTTATTGCCAGATACATGGATACCACTTGCAGTGCGAAGCGACAATGGATTTGGAATCTATATGAAATTAATTTACTCATAGGGATTGGTGATGAGTCGTCTTGGCCTAGCGTCAAATTTCATTTGGTGATGCTGTACCATTAACTGTGCATTCTGTACTCTCGTGTGTCATTGCAACGCCAGAGCCTTCAAACGATGCCTTCTCTCTTCCCAACTGCTACCCTCCTTCCAAGATCCTCCCTTTTCAGCCCTCACCTTCTTGTCTTTTGCACACTACTGTGCGGAGGATAAAAGTGTTCTAGTAAGGCGGTAGCTGAACCACAAGTGCCCAGCCCAAATGGCGTCTTCAACTACTAGGAAGAAACGAGGTGGCAGTTATGCTTTATTGTCTTTTGTTGGAAGAATATCCACCATTAATGATGTGCCAACATTCCGTATTTTGCATACTTCAGTTACACCGGTTCAGACACTAATATTTGGGATTCGCGTAGACGCATTCGTGAGTTGTTCCTTGTTACAGCACGCATCAGTCTCAGACCACTGGTAACTTTGCGGTCAACTGCAGCAACTTTGTTCTACAAGTAGCCCAGTCACTCAAGCAGATGGAGAGAGGGTAATCCACTGTCGTCTTTGGTTGCGAATGCAAAGCAAAGCTACGCATTCCTGAGTTCCGACTTTTGCAATAGTTAACTAATCACTTCAAACCCAATTTGTGCTCCTTCGAGTCGGTGGAGTGGTTCTACGCACCCAAGCATCTCAATGACACACCTGGCCTTTTACTCTCAAAACAAAACGCTCCATTTGATTGTGCTTTCAACTACGCAAACAATCTTGGCCTCTGGAGGCTGTATTTCCACTTGCCGGCATGGACGGCACGGAATGCCAGTAACCTCCCAGCACTTCCCTACGGTTGTGAGCAGTACACTCTTCCACACTACTTCTACTTCTTGCGATATCAATGTAAACTCAGGGCACTACGTTGATGAGGCACCTTTTGCAATGCGGTGCAGTTTGCCTGTTCGATGGCCAACACCACATGGCATTCTCACGAGTCACTACAACGAGTGGTTAGCAATCCCACCTCGTGTTCATAGCTCGCAAATGCAGACCTCAAGGTGGCAGCCAACACCACATCCGCTTTCAAATGAAGGAAAGCTAAAGAGTTGGATGAAGGCGCCAGATCATGGAGAATGGTGTGCAAGCGTAGAGGTCATTGGATGAGCGTGTGTGAAGGCCAACGTGGACTCTCGTGCCATCGACTAGCACAGAGGTGCGGGTGCATTAGCCGTTGACCCGTGTAGGCAGCGTGCAGCGACCGCAATTGTGGGCACCCTTGACCGCCTCAGAAGCACTTTCTTGGGGACACGTGCAACACTGGAAAAGATGTCGTTGCTGACCAAAGCATTGGTTGAGAGTGTGTAGTGTGACTTTGTCACTGCTAAACTGCACCATGTTTGGAAGGAAGTGAGTGCTTCCTACTGACCACTTCCCACCGGCTGGATTTCATTGAAAAGTCGACATCTCTTCCTGATAGTCATGAGTAAAATAGTTGACGCAAGTTCCTTCCTATTGTCTAGTGCAATGAAGTGGGCTGTAGATTCGTTCAGGCACCCCGAAACGGCAGGTGTGTATTTGCCGCATAGACGATGAGGGTATGATTAAGGTGATGTGCTGCGTTGGATGGAAGTGGAGGGCGTATCTATAGGGAAAGTCTGCCACCTATTCCGTAGTGTTCACATCAAAGCTCCTGCGGCGAAATCCACAGCCACCACTACTGGTATCTGTTCGTAAAGCGATTCAAGCATTGTAACCCCGCTTACTTTCATGGTTCCAGTTCGTTCATGATCCTTCTCAAATGTTTGTGCTAACTACCCACTAGCAATATTGCAGCTCATCACAGATCCGCAAACATTCACGATGGCGTCCCTACCAGCACCAGCAGAGCAATTGCTCATGCGGTTCAATGGCACATGCGATCACAGTGTGCGTGTGAATGCACAATTTGCTTTGTAGGTGAAGGACGAGCGTTTTCATTGGCTTACATTGCAACTCAGAGTATATATGAGCACACCACGTGTGATTTATGACTGCCATCCTTTTTGAGATTGGGGATGTTCTTTCCACTCTGCCTCGTTTTGACAGTAACTTCCATCTAGCACGGCGATTTCCCGGTGGCAATCGGTAAGTCGCTTTCCTATGCTTTACACTCATCACCACACATGTAGAAGCAGAGCGGCTATATCCCATCCCATCCCATCACACCACAGCACATTACAGCATATCACACCACTTCAATCCCACATCTCATCACAGTCAAATCCACCATTATTTTGCGTTCTCATCCAACTTTGTAGTCTTTTTATTTATTTTAAATTAAATGTGGCGCTAACTACTAACTTGGGCTCGGCATTCACAGGCCATTTAATGGGATGGAATTGCTAATTGCTCATTACAGTGACTCGTGAGAATGTCATCCGATGTTGGTGATCAAGCAAGCAGATTGTAGAGCGTTGGAAAAGGTGCCTCATCAATGTAGTGCCTCGAGGCTACATTAATAATGCATTAAGTAGAAGTGGAGTGGAAGAGTTCCATTTGTTCCCGTCACTTGTTTATTGCCTTGCGCATGTCCAGGATAGAATTTTGTAAGTGGGAAGTGCTATTTACAATTGTACCACGCATTTCAGGAGTGTGTCTCTACCAGACTTCCAACTGCCTTCTGTTTGTTTCTAGATCTCATGTAGTCAAACCCGATTTTCCACACTACACTTGTAGTTTGGAGCCGATACCATTAATGCGCGTCCACGTGGCCTCTTGGAAGCATGCATTTTTGTCCAATCAGGCGAGGTGGAGATATGCAGAGACCACAGAACGATAAAAAATTGAAACAATAAGCTCAAAATGCAGTCAAGTGTCCACGTTTAATTCTGTCTGTCGAGGGGACAGTAGGAAATGCTGCCCTCGCCCCATTCTTACAGGATAGTACCGCAAAGGAGGAATTCCCCATGCAGTACATCTTCCTCACCTCCAACCCGTTTCTGTAAGTAACATGACTTGGGATGTGTGCGTGAATTTGAACGCGTCCGACACTGAACACCGCGACACACATTTACCACCGCTGTCGATGCACCGATGTCCACCTTCAGCGGCAGCATCCACTTCATGTCCACCACAGCACGCATTCCCACCACGATTGAGTCCATTTTTGCCTCCACGTAAACACCTCCCTTATGTCGAACAAGACCGCAACTTGCCCTTCACTTAACAACTCTACAAGCTGTTAAAGTGTCAAGTAGTGGAGGTAGTAACGGTCACCAATTAAATTGTTCACTCGCATTCAAACCGCACAGGCACTTCTGTCAGCAGCCCGCCGATCACTCCGCAAAATGAATTGTCAGCGCCAAGAGAATCGCCGACTTTCAGCATTGAACTAGAAGCCGTAATCTCAAGACCTAATTGCAGACCTACAATCCCTACCCCAACTTCAACAACCAAAATGGATGCACATCGTTGAACAACTGAAATGAGCACAGCATGAGTTACGTGAGGGGAGGACGCATGAAAACGGTACTGAGGGTAAGAAATAGGCGTTCCTCACAGTTCAGTGACGGACACCACAGAACACGTGATCGTGGCACTGGAAGTAGACATCGGCCAGAACCTTCAGTGACTCATCACAGTGAAAGAGCCATCAGGAAGGAAGAAGGGCGATAGCGGAGCGGTGCTGCAGGCATCGCCCATTCTTCAGAGTGCTAACACTGTATATTTTCAATTCCCGTCTGCAAAATCCAACATTCATAAATCTTTGCAGCACAAACGAATGCATCCATCTCAAGGTAATGCCAGACTATCCTTATTCTCTCTGATTCAGCCTCCACAATGGTAACATAAGCTCTCGGGCTTTGTTAATATGCACTGCAAAGCTGCTTTCCATTTTGCACTGCCAATGCCGCATTCCGAAGTCATTTGAATGACGACACGCCTGGCTCATGCTTCAAAGAAAGCTAGCGAGGAAGAAAACCTGATTAACTAGTAGTGCGTCCATCACCTGCGCTCGTGAAAGCAGCAAACACTTCAGCCCATATTGCCATTTTCCCTATGGTTCCTTCCCAAGTAACTTCTGACAACATTGTGTCACCTCCATGCGTGCAAGATGTGGAGGTTGATGTGAGAGAATCGAGACATTACGCGCGTGCATCGCCAGTAGCGAAAGCACCAACATCGGCTTCAGCATTTCATGCACAGTCACTGTTCTACTCCATAAGTGTTACATTTCGGATGATGATGAGCACTTAGGTGGAAGTTATGGATCGTACAACACATATTTCACGGGAAACAGGGCTATCCAGCAGCGTAGTCAACAGATGACTGTAGCCATCCATTGTGCGCATTTACCGTAGTCTCTGCAGAAGGAGGAGCAGTCACAGGAAATGTCCTTTGGAAGAAATCGGTTGTGGAGTGCGTTGTGCACTACGGCGTTGAAATTGCCTGCACAACTTAACGCCAAGACAGAGGCAGGTAGAACTAACGATGGCATGTAGCAGCTGAATCGGAAATTTGTGTGTGTAAAGGGGAGGAAAAGGATTGGGCGAGTCAACGCACGATGATGGTTAGAGAAAGCGGAGACCTAATAACATTATCCATCGCGAGTACTGGTTCCACTCTCGCGGTGGGGTTCGATCACCAGTGTGGGTTGGTAGTCAATGTCATTGAGATGTCACCCAAACACACATTTGTGATGGTTGTCACCACTAAACGGCTCTATTAGCGGTGATGGGGCAACCTAGACTTACAGCAGGTTTTATTGGGCACCACGCAACCACAAACCTTCTCATGGTAAGGATAATGAAGAGGATTAGTGGTTAAAAGCGGTTTCGTGAGAACAAGACATCAACCAATCAGAGAGCAATTCGCAATTCATAAGTGGTTAGTTTTCCTCCAAATCTCATGGAATAGAAGGCATTGGCGCTGTAAATGGATAGAATAGGAAGTTGCAACTGCCTGAATGATCCTTGATCTCTGGCGACTATTTAAAGAGTGAATAAAACTCCAAACTTTTGTGGTGACTTTACAAAGAAAGGAAGAGCAACAAGACCAGGGTGCTATATTCTTCGACAAGTTGGTTCTGGCAAGCCTCGCATTAGCCACCGGGACAACATCATTCTCATGTGCGCAGGCTACATCAAATTATTGAGCAAATCCTCTAGAAAGGTGAGTAAAGGAGCTACAATGGAAGACCATGTGCATAGATAGGAAATATTTGTAGGTTTCCCTTGCAATATTTTGTTAGGTCTGGCTGCCGGTTTCGGTGTTGATTTCGGTGTCGGTCTCGGTCTCGGTCTTGGACTTGGGTAGCCATGTTGCCCTGGCCGAGTGGGGTTGGCCTCCAACCCATGCCAGCACCTCCAATCCTTCTGTGTACTGAATGTATGTATATGAATCTGCCCTAGCATTATGCCTTCTTTTGCCTTCAAGGAAGTCTCGGCACGCTACATTGGTGTCAGCGGAGACCAGACCCCACTTTGTAGCATTTCTATCCCGATCTATACCGCTTGTGACAGTCCGTAGCGGTGCGGAAGAAGTACATGTACTAAGGGTGAGAAAACCACTGATATCCCACGACAGAAGAGTTGAGGAAGACGTCTGACTTTGACATCTACCCCATCTCCGTGTTCTGCAAGAAAGTCATTATCAACTGAGGCAACACTAGCCGTTTAATGGATTTCCCTAATATACCTGATTCAAGGAACCGGTATACTAACGTCAACAGAATCTCTAACTGCTCATTTATGTTCCAAATCGGACGAAACTCGGAGTTCAGCCAAACTGCCAAGAGGGATCAGTGGCGTGATGGTCAAGCGTCTCCTCAGTTGAGCCCAAATTTCGACGACTGGCACGGTTGGCCCGTGAATGTTTGTTTCAGCACTGATTACGTTGTGATGGCTGACGCGGAAGATTTACGACGCTCGAAAGAGGAGGAGCTATGTTATACGTTGCTTATTCTGGCTGCCAGCTTCGGTTTCGGAATTGGATGGCCATATTGCCCTAGCCGAAAGGAGAGGGGGGATGAGGGGCTAGGCTCAGGGTTATGCCGACAGCCCCATATTCTCCGTCTACTGAAATGTATTCAGTCCTAGTATTATGCCTTCTTTTGCATTCAAGGAAACCTCGAGATGCTGCGTCACGCGTTCGTAGCAAAATAAACAAAAAACAAATCAATGTAACACTTTGTTTATTCTGACCGCCAGTTTCGGTCACTTTGGTGGTCATGTTGTACTTGCCGACTGGCTGGCCTCCGCGTCACACCAGCTGTAATACTTTGCTTGTTCGAACTACCGGTTTAGGTCACTTGGGTGGCCATCTTGTTCTAGCCGGTTGGTCGGCCTCCGGGCCGTGCCAACAGCCCCCAAGCCCTCTCTTTCCAGAATATGTATATTCTGCCCTAGTACTGCGCCTTCTTTTACCTTAAAGGGAGCCTCGGGACGCTACATTGGTGGCAGCGGAAAGCGGACCCGACTTTGATGGATTTTATCCTGCTCCATGCCGTTTCTGGCAAACGTCGGCGTTGTGAAAGAAGTGCATGTGCTACGGAGGGGAGAACCACTGGTATCTCGTAACAGAAGGGTCGAGATCGACGTTCATCTTCGACATCTCCCTCGCCCTCGTGTTCGACAGGAAAGCTATTAACAACTGAAGCGACACTAGCCGTGGACTCCAAGCCCAGAGGAGGGCCAAGAGGCGCGCATTTGCTGCACTGAGTGCTACGTGGAATTGATGGCACTACAGGAACACATGCGTTAGAACCTCGACAACTGGGACGGTTAGCTCGTGGGTGCTTCTCGCAGCACTGATTGCGTTGTGATGGCTGACACGGGAGGCGGACGAAGGGGAGCGTCGGGGACGACGCTCGAAAGAAGAGAGAGACTGTGTAATACTTTGTTTGTTCGAACTACCGGTTTAGGTCACTTGGGTGGCCATCTTGTTCTAGCCGGTTGGTCGGCCTCCGGGCCGTGCCAATAGCCCCCAAGTCCTCTGTTCCCGGAATATATATATTCTGCCCTAGTACTGCGCCTTCTTTTACCTTAAGGGGAGCCTCGGAACGCTACACCAGCAGCCCCCAATTCCTCTGTTTCCAAAATATGCGTATTCTGCCCTAGTACTCTGCCTTCTTCTACTTTGAGGAAAGTCTCAGGACACCACAATCAAGGCTGCTGCATTTCACGCAGCTGCATAATTATGTGACTAATGACCACTAACTCAAATGTAAAAGAACGGCAAATCTTTGTGAAATTGCACCACGAGGGCAAAGAAAGTGCTATTTGCCATTTAAGCACCAATGGCTAATTAATAAACATCATCAGAAAAAATAAACTGTCCCTTCCATTTTAAAATAGTTTGAGGTGGGAAGACACGGCTCATTTTAAATCTACTGCCATCGTGAAGACCCTATTGGCAAATCAGTAGCAAGTCGAATAGTCTGTTTTCTACTTGGCTGTTGCAGCACAAATATTACAAAGAAATATTTATGGATCTATCCTTACATATGATAATGTTTATAAGGTAACATTCAATTACGGTTAAAGTTTGTTTGAGTACACGTTTTCGTACAAATCATCCGAATCGTTGCGGTTCTTTGTGGTTTGGGATTTAGTGCTGAGGTTTGCGACTTAGAGATACAGTTTAGGTGAGTATTTGCTGTAAATTTTGATGTACGAAATATTTTAAGCTGAGAATTCCCATGACTTTGAGGGTACTGCAAAAAATAGCTGCGGGTACAACAAGATGGTGTGCCGCCACGCGAGTAAATTTTGCTCTACGTATGTTGACCTTTGCATGTGTTGTTATTGACAAGACTGCTGTTGCAAATAGATGCATCACTCGCTTTCTAAATTGATATCTGGCGGATCTTTAAAAGGCGGATTCCTTGCAGCACTTTGCAGTTATTGTGGCAGTAGTGTTCCTCACCTTTTGCCCTTTATATCTGGTTGTATTGGTTTGTGTGACTTAGTTTCATTGAACTTCCGTGCATCCATTCTCTCTGATTCGTTGCACAACATTCTGTGCGTGTTTTGTGAGGGAGTGGCCAACAAGGATGTAAGCGGTTTGTTCCTCAGTTAAGAGGAGACGCGTGCACCCTTTGACTTTAACATCTGCGTAGAATAAACTAAGCGCACTAGACTGACGCCAGGAAGTTGTAAAGACCAATTTCGGTTCACGCTTCTCCCCTTCTCTACTCGAATTGCTATTTACGATTGTGGTACTTAATGTGATCATTGCCTTACCTCGGTGTTGACTCTGTTAATTGGGAGAACGCTTGTGGACATGAGAGAGTCTTGTTATTCGGTGCGTGTGCATGTGAAGACAAGCGTTTATGCACTTAATAATACATTTTCTGCTATGCGAATGCGTTTACAAAGGTCCCTAACTATTCTTCTGTGCTATTTCCTCATACAGAATAGTACTTTATTATCTTGCTGTTGCTTTGACAATCGGTACGTAAAGCTTACTTCAGTAGGTGGGTGGGTGGAGTTGAACGGAGGATGAATGCTTTGTGTGCTCGAAATGGTTGGACTCGCCAATGCTTTTCGGTGCATAACATTTAGAACGACGATTGATCTCCTATTCTTCATGGGCTGGATCGTTGTGAGTGGGATGCCTCGAGTCACTGTAATGTAGAGTGATGATTTTTGAAGGTGGTTAAGATTTGCTAGTTGTTTGGCAACGCACTTTGTTAAATGCCACAATGTCCCCTCACAGCAGACGGCCGACGTGGAGGTGGATGAACGAAGGCAATCAGGAGACGGCAACGGAACTGCAGGTGGTGGGTTTCCCACCTCCATTCGTTTTCCTATTCGACGTTCTGTTGGAAAGAAAGAAAGGTTGCAGTCATGTTCATCCTACACTTCCGCCCTTTTCATTGTTCCTCTTCATCTAGTGTTGCACGTAACCAGTTCCAGTCACGAACTTCTGATCATTGTTTCGAATTATGGCCTTCCCCTTCGTGAATCATATCGCAAATCAAACTATTCCATGAATGGTGGGCAGTTGGGTCATTGCAGCCGATTAGTTGCTCCGTTCCTGTATGACAGAACTGTAGAAGATGTTCAAGAAGGGTGTATTCACCGTTGAATTGGAAATAGTCAATTCTGTTTTTGTGGCGAGAAATTTGGGGTGCGCGGCACCACTCAACGCTCAGCGCAGTGGGCTGATGTTGCACGAAAAGCCGATGCTCTGTGCACTTGGCATAGTCGGACTAGCTACTGTACGTCAAGGTGTAACATTTTGAGTGTCAATTGCTTTTCCATTGGCGACTGTATTCTCAATCACATGCTTACGTCGGTGTACGATGTGAGTCGGACGATGCTTAATGCTGAGTTGTTATTTGTTGTGATGGCTGATCTGTGGCTGTGAGTAGGATGGGTGCGTGAGTGTTGCATTCATTAGTTTGAGGCAAATGTGTGCATGCTTGGAGCTCAACATCTGTGTGGGCCAATCGGGGCGACAGAAGTCAAACAAGTGGGAGAGGGTGTTTCGGTATGCTTCCTGAGCTGTCTCGCCTCAGATTGCCACTTTTTGGTTGTGATTATCGGTGTGGGCACTCCTGGCATCGGTGCACGATGTCCCCGTTGAATGGGAGAATGTGGGTGCGCGTGGAAGAGTCCTGCTAACCGGTGGATTGACTGCATGCGCCAATTTGATTGGCATATGACGGCAAATGCTTGTGCACTTTTGACAGTAGGTTCCTTTTACAATTACTTTCGGCTGTTTTCCTGTGCTATTTCCTTGTGTATAGTTGTGTTTCATCGGAAGGTTTGTCGCATGATTTTCTGCTGCTGTGACAACAGATTTCGTTTGTTCGGCATAAAATAAACTCAGTGTTTTGGGTAGTTGGACAGATTTTTACGAAGAGCGAATGTTTTGCGGACTGGGAGTGGTCGACGCTGGCGGTGCTTGTTGGGGAATTAGCTTACTGAGCGGCGGTTGACTTCCTTCTTGGCAGAGTTAGGGTCGTTTTGAGTTGGAATGTGTTGAATTATTTGAGTGTGGAGTGATGAGTCTTGTGGGTCACTGAGTTGTGATAAGTGATTAAATGTATTTTACAAATTTTACGCAGAAGAGGAAGAAAAGTCGTGGTGCGGGTAGAACGGGCCGAGAGGAGGCCGACTCATCACCTTCCTGCATTCTCTCATTCGACGCTTCGCTGCAGGCAAAGTAATGTGGCAAACACCTCCCTTCCACACTTACTACTTCTGTGTCTCTCCATCTACTGCCCTATTGGATTGGGATTTTCCAAGAATTTGATTGTCGGCCAGCATTTTGAGTTATGGCTTCTTCCCCTGTCGGATGTGCGGCGATTTCGGTGAATCTGAATGATGCGGATGTAGGTCACTGTGGACGATTGATTGCGCCTCGTCTGCCTTGCGGAGCCATGAACCATGTCCATGAGAAGTATATTCACTGTTGGATTGCAATCAGTCAGTCTAGGAGGTGTTAAGAGAGGCAAGGATGTGAAAAGGTGGGAAGAACGTCCATTGGAGAATAATGATCGCAGAACCGTCTGTCCATTGGGCGCCGTGGCTGGCTGCGTCGATGTGGGGTGTATTCGTTCGCTCGCTATTGTTGTATCAATCCATTTTGGAGTGGATAGTGCTCCATTCTGCCTTTGTCGGATGTGCCGCGATTCCGGCGAATCTTCGAGTGATGCGAGTGATTGCGCCTCATCTGCCTTATGGAACCATAAACCATGTCCTTGAGAAGTGTATTCAACGTTGGATCGAGAGAGGCCATCCCAGGAAGTGACACACGCACACATGAAACTGGTAAAAGAGGCGAGGCTGTGAAAAGGCGGGATGAACATCAGTCACATCTATCAAAGGTTTATTCATTCATTGAGGTATTAATCCATCAAAAGAAAGTGATGGCAGAACTGTCGGTTCAATGTTCACCGTGGCTGGCTGCGCCAATGTGGGATGTATTCATTCGCTCGCTATTGCTGTGTTAGTCCATTTTGGAGTCAACGGTGCTCCAATTCTTCCCTCCTTCCTTCCATTTATGCATCTTTTCATCTATCCATTCAGTTCTGACGATTCGTCCCATGTTCATCCATGTCTGACCTGTTTTTCAATTCATCCTGCTATTCCGTTTCACATCTACCGAATCTTTTACCGCTTGAAGACGGAAGTAAGTGGTTTTTTTTACATATTTGTTGTGTAGTTGCTAATATATTATTTTAACTTTCTCATATTAAAATTGCTGCATAGTTTAAGCAAGGAGCACCATATTCTCGAGGGCGTGAGGGTGGGAGGAAAGAGGGGATGGCGATGTAACGTTTTCTGGCGAATGTCTTTCCTGGTCCCAGCCATTTCTGGACTGCTTTGTTTGCCCACCCGTGACAGCACCAATGATCCATGCCACCCTTCTCTAATCGAAGGCGATTGCAAAAGTAAAATTTTGAAATGCTACGTGAGAGTGTTTTGACCCTCTGATTCCATGCTAGTGTGTAAGGCTGGGGAGCTGCAAGGCTTGAGGGAGCTCCTTCCCACGGAGCATCTGATGGCTTGATCTATGGATTCAGTAGTCTCGATCTACGCAACATTTCTTTACCTCCCCTCCCGACCAGTATGCGTCTGTCTGTGCCATGCTCAATCGTGAGCGCATCCTCTGCTGCATGTCTGCATGCGAGGTACTACGATCAGCGCTGGTGGGACGGGAAGTGGTCGGTGGACGCATTGTGCGTGGGTAGGTTGGTTGTGCACTGCATGGAGACTTGGCGACTACGATGTGAAAGTGACTTACGCGGCTGAGTGGTGCAGCCACTGGCTAACTGAGGTGAATATCAGGCGAATGGCATTGCAACCTGAGATGGAAGTGTCAAGGTGGTGTGCTGTGGAGGGTGATTGAATGGAAGTGTCACTACGAGGCTAGCAGACCTGGTTGTGCTGTGGCAACTGGGTGTGTAGGGAGCGGTGTTATTATCATGGAGAGGGAGAAGCTGATGAACGTCAACGCATGATCGTGGTTGCTGGGTTGAAGGAGAAGTTGGAAGTGCAGCGAAGTTGTGAGTCACTTGTGGTGGTTCTTGTCTCTCTGTGTTTCCAAACTGTCTGTGTCATTCAGTAGTCGATCCTACTTAGAAGTCGCGAAAAGAGTAGCTGACGCAAGCAGTGAACATTGTTTTGTACTTAACTCGCCTCACCCTGGGTCGGCCTTCACCAATTAGATTGGTGGAAGCCACGGAGAATTGTTGAGTCATGTGCCGCCCCGTGCGGTGCGCGCATCAGTATGAGGACAGTTTTAACAAGTTTGTCAGTTTTGTGCAATTTTAAGAGGAAGGTTTGAACTGTTTCTAACCGAAGTGGTTTAGTTGTCACCAAAGGTGACTGCAATATCTAAAATGAATCACGTAAGAAACAGAGGTCCATGTTGGCCCTTGCTTTTGGCATGCTTGAGTGCTGTCACGCGGATGTTGCAGCAGCTCCATGCGTTGCACTTGTGGCTCCCTAAGAAATGGACATGGGGCGCTTTGGACAATGGCTCTACTTGATCACGATCAGGGTGAGTGTTTGCTGGATAGGTGTGAATTCACCCATAGTCAGGTTGTCTTGATTTCGTCTAATTTTCGTACATCAGATTGCTTGTGACCGTTTCCCTGCGATTCTTCCTCATAAACAGTAGTGCTATCGTGGAATAGTCATCGGTCTTATGGGTGTTCTGACGTTGAGGCGGCAACTGTGGCCTACTCTAGATAGATAGATAATAGGAGTTCTTCGATGAGAAAATGCTTTAATCCACCTTTGTGTGAATTAGGGTGTAGGGCCTTGGGTAAAAGACGACTACCCGCCGGCTTGCGATTGGAACACTTGGAGTCCTAATGAGTTGGTGTAGCGTCTCAATACCTCATTCAAGGTAGAAGGAGGCATAGTACTAGGGCAGAATACACATATTCTGGAAATAGAGGAATTGGGGGTTGTTGGCACGGCCCGGAGGCCACCCAAGTGATGGGAACGGGCAGTCCGAGCAAACAAAGTATTAAAGTTGGAATATTGTAAGATGAACGATGAATTTTTTGTGTTATTGAGATTGCTATGTGATTTCATGTGATTCAAGTTTCATTCATGACAGGAGACCAAAGTAGACGGGGAAGAAGGAAGGCAGCCAGGAGGCTGCAATGGAAGCGCGCGTGGCTGTTCATTACCCGCCTTCTTGTTACTCATCGGTATTCCGCTTTTCCTCTTTTAATGGAGAGTTGATGCTTCCTCTGCACATCCAAGGATCATTCTTTTAAGTGCGCATTGGTCGAGGAGTTATTCGATAATGTGTCTCCACCACTCAAACAACTTCATTCTTTCTTTCTTGTCATATTGCCGGAGCTTAAAATGCTATTGTAATGGGTTTCGATAGAGGTGGTTTTGCCAAGCGAAACCTACTAAACATGCAAATGTTAAGCAATTGTGTGGAAATTTCTACTTTCAAAGTTCTCCGGTGCACGCCATGACTACTCATCCGTTCTGTACCCACAAGATGCTGGGCAGCCAAACCTTAACAGCAGCAATAACATCATCGAATGCAAATTTAAAAATTATGTTTTCATTTGGGCTTTTCATTGTACTACCCAAAAAGTAATTCATAGTTTGTGCAGGTCGACCATGGCTTGGAATAAATTGCAAAAGGCTGGTTCTTAGTGTAATTTGTTATTGCATTTAGCACTATTGCAAAGCTAAGTCATCATGCCTAACTATAGGCTTGTTTGACTGAATGTATTGGCATAAATATTTGTGCATCCGACTTCGCGTCAACCGTTCATAATCATAGATTTGGCGCGGCTGTTGCTAAATTAGTGGACTATAGGTACAAGCAGTCATCGAAAATGATGTGGCAGAATGACCTGCCTAACACTTCGGAAAATTTTAGTAATCCGGGAAACACAATTGGAATCAATGTGGAGAGTAGAAACAGCGAGGTAAACATGTCTAGATGATTATTTATGGATGCAAATCATTTTGACTTTAGCAGTCATCGACACGCTTTCGTTTATTTAAGTGATATTGGCAAACTTAGGTGTTTCTCAAAAACGCTACAATTAAAATCTAGCTAAGCTGCCGGTAGCTTGCATGTAGCAGTTTTTCCACAGATACGCGGAATCAGGCATTATCCCTAACTTCCAGAGCGTTTACACTTGTTCGGGTAGCGTTCATTTCATAGGAGCTGCTTTTGAGTCTGTTATTTTTGCTCAGCCACTCTTATTTATAGCATTCAATGCTTGCAAATGTTTATTCAGCCGTTGAGCATTCCTGAAGATGTGGATAGTTCGGAAGACGTCATTAGGAGTATTTCTGAGGTGCAAAATAACAGAGTAACCATTTAAAAAAAATTAGCAGCGCTGTAAAGCATCTAAAAGTCTTATAGTCGGTGGCATACTTTGTGTGATAACATCAAACATACACATTTCACGATAAGTGCTCAACTTCAACTTCGTTCACGTGTAGCAGCTTTTTCATTGCAGCAGCTTTGATTTTGTACTAGAGCATCGAATACGGCATTCGTTAAAATCTTTCGAGTGCTTACACTTGTTTACTTATAATTTATTTTACAAAAACTGCCCTCTACTTTCATTACGTTTTTTTCAACTACATTTCGTAACCAGCAGTTAGTCATTGCCAATATTTATTTAGATGTTGAAGTTTTTGAAAAACTTGAGCAATCAAGGAAACCATCTTGAGAGTAGTGTCAATGTGGAAAATAACGCGATGAGATTTTTAAATAGTTATTCATGCACGCAAATTCTTTGAAATTTAACAGTCGTCGACATACTTTTGATTCTTTAATTGCTAGTGGCAGACTAACGCATTTTGCTATAAACGCTCAAGTTGAAGCTGGCTATTGCTTGCATTCTTACTTAACCTGCACATGAGCAGGATGTGTGCAATGTAAATTACGCGATAGTGAGAATGGCTAACTGAAAATGAATGCAGGATGATTTCAAGAAGAGACTAAGGAATGGCTGAAAAGATTGGGGTCATAAATCGGAAGTTGATTCAGAGTCACTGCATGACTAACATGAGATGTCTTTTGCTGTCTAGTTCTGACCAGATAACTAGGATATGTATTAGATTTAGTGGCCTTTGCGAGCCATCTAGGATGTAATGCTGTCATTCACATGCGGAACGTGAGTATACACAAAGGCAGTTACCTTTCCTTCCTTCCTCTAGGCTGCCGATTCGCTTAATTGCTCCCCTCCCTCTTTCCTCCTGCTCCGCGTATCAACAGCGCAGAAGTGAAGAGGGGCAGGGATAAGGCGAATGAGGTGGAATGAGATAGTACTGGAGCATGGAGTACCTGATGGGGGATCACTCCAAGTAGCATTTATGAATCATTCACATGGGGAGATAAAATGTACTTTACAGTGCCTAAGTATAGGCCAAGTAGTATTTTGTTGGCATTTGCATTCCTCTTTTGTCAGAGGCAGGACCACCTCGATCACCTTTCCATTATTACATGATATGGGTAATCCGTGACTGAAAACCTCGTTAGCCGAATGGTGAGTGCTGTAGGTGACTGAGGCGTGATAGTTGATTGGCATGCGACTTAACAAAGGCAATTTCTGATTCATATTATAGGTAGCTGGCGTGGAAGGGGAAGAACAAGTCGGCTCAGGAGGATGCGACGGATCATCGGGCCACTCTAACGCTGTCGATTCTCCTTACGTCAACGCGTGTTATAGGCCAAAAGAAGGGGCGAGTGGACTATTACATTTAACTAATGCTTACTGCTATGTTGCAACAGTATGGTGGATAAGGTGTTGCCGAAAGTACACCAGGAATGTGATTGCTCTGTTTTATTCGTTGAACGGAAATTCATCGATGTTTAGAACAGTGATGTAGGCCAATCTAGATGCGGCAGGCATTCAAATGGAGTAATGGATGCTTCGGTTTACATGCTTCACATCCACGATTCAATTGTGTGAAATTAAAGGTGGCAGCAGTTATTTAGGGTACGCCCCACATCAATGCGTGATGTCACCACCGAATGGGAGATTGCGTGTGCTCATGAGCAAGCTTTGCTTCGTAATGCTTGCGCACCACTTGAGCCAATTCTCTCGGTATTTGGGGGCATATTTTTACGCCATTTGAGAAGAGGTTACATTTGCACTCGCTCTTTGAATCTTAGCCTGTGGTGAAAGGAGTCGCCTTATCTTTTCCCTTTATCTGTGGGAAGAGCTTTGCAGTATTTAGCAGCATGTAGTGCTCAGTGTGATGAATGGATGAAGTTCTACGATGGACAAATGCTTTGCAGACCTGAGGTAATCAATCCTGTGAGTGTTTGTCAAGGCAAAGCACTCCAAGCCAGATTAATGCAGAGAACGATGAAATTATTTATGCATGGTATTAGACAGGCATGCAGCTAAATGAATTTACTTTGCAATTTAAACGACAGATTGCCGACGCAGAAGATGAAGAGCGAAACCATTCGAGAAGGTCCTGTGAAGCAATAAGAATCGAATTTTCTTTTACCCCGAGTTTCATCCGTGACATTGGCTTTGAGGACACAAAAACCTTGCAATCATCTTTTTCCCGTACTTCCACCACCTCCACCGTTCGAACCAAACTAACCTTGCGTGGAGATGGAAGCCCTCAGAGGCCTACCACTTTTAGTCCTTATTTGCCTTTTTGCCGAATATGCCACGATACCGATGTAGATTCTTGCGGACCATTAATTGCGCCGTGTCGGTGTGACGGAAGCTTGAAATATGTCCACCAAACGTGTCTTCAACACTGGATTGACATCAGTCAGCTGAAGAGGTGTGAGCTGTGCCACTTTGAGTTTGAGATTCGCAAATGCCCGAAACCCAATGAAAAGGTGAGTTTATGGAGTTGTTACGGCTTTTAAGAGATCGTAGCAAATTAATGTGTCGAACCACTTGCTACAGTACCCGCAAGTTGCATCCGACTTGAATACATTGCTTTACTCATATACTGTTCATCCACTCATTTCAAACCCAATTGGCTTTTATTTATCCTTGTGAACTTCTATGCTGTGTCCACTTCTACCCACCCTTCCATCTACCCATCTTTTTATCCGTAGAAAGCTTTGTGACCACGACCTGTGGTTCGGCACTAACTGCGGCTCTTAATAATTATTCTTTCAGCAGAGTTGTTGCGCCCTCTCCCGAAGGCAGCTATACCTGTTCTCTGTCTTTGAACCCACCACCCTACTGCTCGCAGCCTTAGCGATTTGGTGGTTTGTTTTCACCTTTTCCCATTCTACGGCCTCCATGCCTCCTGCTCCTATGTCTCCGGCTTTATATGTAGCGGCTGTTGTGGTGGCCTTTACATTTGTTCATTTTGTTGGACTTTTCGTCTGTTGGATTATATACTTCTGTAAATATGAGAAAGAACGACGTCAAATTGAATACGTGGATATGGTGCAAGAACCCTCTAGACAACGAATCACAAATGCGTGAATGGCGTGATATGTTGAGGTGGTGAAGTGCCTTCGTTTAAACTTTTTTACTCTTTGAATTATTCCTATGCGAAATTTTGTCTTTCTACCTATTCTCGGAGCGACTACCCATGTCATTTGCTTGCCACCCGTGTCAATTCCCTTCCTTCAGAGTGTGCACGCATAACGATTTCTTATTACAAATGCTGGAAAATTCGCTAACATGTTTCGTCTTTTTTAATGCCACATCGGACTGTGGGACTAGAAAGCATCGAGATTTGAAACAGTCTTTTCCTAGTGAGTGTCTCTTTTGATTTGAAAGATACCTTGACTCACATTCGTCTATCCTGTATTGCTCCGCCACTTCGCCCTACCAACATTCGTCTAGCCATCTAAGTCTTGTAAGCAATGCTTTTTTGCCTTACAATTTCTGTCGTCCAGTGTACATGAATCCATCCCTTCATCAACCCACTTTTCAGCCTGTATGAAAACACTGTCAGAGGTCGCAGAATGTGTGGTCTGCGTTGTACGCTCAATGAAAGAATTGATATCTCCGGTGTAGAACTGGCCTACATGGCTGAGTGCTACCACCAATGGGTAAATGGGACAGAAAGTGGGTGGCCAACCTTGCCATTTGAAATGGAAGGAAGTACTCAAACACTAGTAACTACAATTATTGATACGGTTTAGATGAATAAAAACACCAAGGACCTGTCACCGAATGTGTGTACCTTTAAATAGGCTTGTCTATTAGTGCCGCATTTCAAGAACGCCTTTTGGCCGAAGAAATAAGGCAGCCACGATGCAGTCTGAAGGAGTGATGAGAGAAGAAGAAAAGTTGTGCCTATCGTAATGGTTGGAAACAAGTCATACATTAGAGATGGATAGGGGATAGAAGTATAGATGCTAACTGACAAGGAGATAAAGTACACCGACAGAGATAGTCGCTGGTTTAGAAGTGAGAAATCGCTGATAAAAATTGCTGATGCGTATTTTGCACATGAATCATCTTTGAAAAGGCCCTTCAATTCAATTAGCAGTACTCCTAGCACACATTTGCATAACGCTGTCTCTAGTTACTTCACTGCTACTATTTATAACCACAGCTTCAAAGCGGATTCCATCAGTTAAGAAGGAGTTTCAAGCAACTAACAGATGTCACAAATTATGGCCAAAAGGCGGTTATATTGAAGAGCATAGTAAATGAAGTTAAGATTATTAGTCGTCTTCCAAATGTTTTATGTGTATGCAACCACTCCGCCATCCTTCCTTCACTTACCCATCCTGGTTGAAAGCACTGTGCCTGAGTGCTGTTGAATGCAGGCAGTGCTTGTAGGAAGTGACAATCGAGTGCATTTATGTGCTGCATGTATTGTTCACGCCATGAAAGACTGCCTAATTTGTACAAGGAGCGACTCGAATTCAACGGTGTAATTCAGTAAGTGGTCTCAACCTGAATTTTACACACCCACACACACACGATGCAAGATTGATGTTTTTGGAGAACATGCTTTAAAATTTCGGATATTCTTTAAAGCTTAAAGAATGCATTAAACAGTGCCACATGAATTCCTTTTTGGCGTGCATTCAAGTAACCGTCCATTCGAATACTTCAATTCACCCTGATTAGTCCGCAACTTTTAGTGTCGTACGATCAGGTTGGTAACCAAAGCTGTTTGTATCAAGTCTTCTGTGCTGATTTCATTGGTTTTGAAGAAGTGTCTGCTCTCACATTTGATGATCACAAAAGCGATGTTCGATGGCTTGAAAGCATTGAGTGAGTTGGTGCACACCTCTCGGACAACTTATGGGTTTTGAATCACCAACTAAATGCATACAAATTTTAAATAATTTTGTTTCATGTAAATTATTCTAGAGAAAGTTAATGATCCTTTACAAAAAAAATTTTGTTCATACACGATGGCAGGCTATATTTGTGTCGGTTTTCTTTGAGCCACAGATTAGCTTAGCTGATTCACTCTCAGTTCGTGTTCATTGTCAAGAAGACCAGATTTGTGCCGCCTCAGTGGGACACAGACTGATGAAGTGCTGTGAGGTGACGAACGCTTCGACTGACTGCAAAGTGGATAACTCCTGAAGGTGCCTACCACTCGAGTGTCTGATATCACTGTCGTCACAAGGATGTGTATGCACATACGCAAATTACTGCCTACGCCAGTTCACATCAGATGATGAGAGATGATGGGTCCCTCTGAAGTCCTTATTACAAGGCGTAGATTATACTAGTAGACACACTGTGTGGAAGTGGTGCCTCAGAACGTCTCTGTTGAGTCAAGAACTGTTCATCGTGTCTAACCAGACGACTCCTCTTCCTCTCTGTCCAATAAACGAAAACGGATTCAAAGGCTTTGACATCACTGAATGCTAAGCCGGTGATTGTAACTAGAAATACTTTGTTTTGTGCCAACCGTTTTACGGTTGCCAATTTTAATGTCATGCGTTCGCTGTAGACAAAGGAATAACAATTATACTTACAAACGAATGGAGTATGGAGTGACATTTTTAAAGAGGAACACGAGTTTCTCCAGAATAAAATCCAATCAATGTGGTCAAATTTGTACCTCCTCGGTGCCATATGTAACAATCTCTTGTTGTATCACAATCATGAGCTGTTGGAATTTCTCATTTCCTACATCAAGAGGCAGTGGGAGCACAATCATTTTGAGGAGATTCGGTGAGGGTTCTGACTGACGCTATTGCTCGAGAATGTCATCGGCTACTTGTTATTTTAAATCTATTCTTAAAAAATGGGGATGACTGGCTTTTATGTGATAAAGATCATGCTAGAACTCTCATCGTTGCCTGTAACTCAATCGTTTCGTCTAGTGTATGATTTGTTGCGAACATCAGTTGGCAACTCTGCTTGTATGCATGGTAAAGCAAACAGAGATTGACTAGACTCCATTAATTTCGAGTGTTCATCTAACTTAACTTCTGTTTGCACCGCACCGATTGCAAAAGCATTCTGACATCCGTTTCTGCAGTTCCACAAAAACTGGCAAAGAACAACATTTTACTTATATCATTTAAGTAGAAGGCAAGGAAAGACATCCACAACTCACACCGTCGGTTGGATCGACGATTAAAAAGACAGTGCCACACTAGGAATTTGAATTTGCCCACCACTCATCACGAGGCATGAATTGCAGAGACTCCATTCCTTGACAAGCTAGACAAACAATTGGCCGCAGTTTATCCGAGTGTACCACTTTGTGGGATTTAACACCCTCCTCAACCCTTGCATGTATGGATAAGTTAATACAAATGCACAAGCATTAGACATGGAAAAGACCATCTCATCAAGCAAACCTTCCTAGTTCAGCAACCCTTTTTTCAACAATAACATTCCAATCAGGCACAGCCTGTGCCACTACATCCTGAGCGGCCAAAATGTGAGTATAAAAGCCCTTTCTTAAGAGATAGTGGCAGTAAAATGACACCTCTATCAGCGCACTTTAAAGGAAAAGGCATGGTAGATCGAAGCAAAGGTACCAAATTGGTGACTGTAAAGTAACTTAGCATCATTGACCTCGTTTACCGTGCATCCGAATCCAGCACCACGATTTAAACTTAACAGTGCAGATCTCGTCACGTCAGCCAGCAACAGACCTGCCAAAATTTAACAGGTAAGGAAATCCCCTCCCTCCATGAACCGCCTCCGAATTGACATTGGCAGATCTACCCTTGGCAATTTAGACACTCTCATTCTCTCCCGTGTACTGTGCAAAAAATGACTAAAAGCTCAGAATTCATTTCTAGCGAAATCCAATTGGAGGAGTTGAAACAGTTGCATTAACAATAAAAATCCGTTAATTTGTCTAAGTAGTCTAGCTATTTCCTTACATTCTCGGAGGGCAAACCCTGACGAAGTTGATGATACCACTGAGGTTCCCACAGTCAGGCCTAAAAATAACTACTTTCGAAAATTATTTGTTAACGGGACCTAAAAGTGACCAAACAGTGTTCGCATTGTTGTAGCTGCCTCTCTGTGCGGCTTCTCCTCCACAACCTCTGAACCCCTTCAATGGGTGGGTCTATTTGACAAGGACGCATCTACTTATGATCGCACGAATGGATGAGTGCGAGTCAAGGGCGTGCATGCTCCTGCCTCTCGTCTAGTTCAGAGAGTCTAGACGGCTCCGCCATCGCAATACACTTGTGATCGCTGAATCCTTCCCAACCCGAGAGTGCATTTAAACAAACACACCATTGCAATTCAAATCCAATCCTTTTCCAAATAAATTCTTTTTACGTGCCTTTTTAAAACGAAATTAATGTCAGTGTATGTCGTGAAATGTGATGGATAAAGAGAGTGGTTCACCAAGGATCTTTTAAAAGCAGAGGACAATAAAAAAAGACAGCGTGAATGGCTCGAAGTGTCACATTGTTTAAATTTTGCAAAATCCAAATACATTTGTTTAATATGCAATCTCGAAATATCAATCTTTGAATGTCCGCCTACTGCTGAGTTCAATTCCTTTGCAACGTAACTGCGCTACCTTCCTCTGCTGTCGGTGCCGATCGCTTCACGCTTCTGTAAGTTGGTCTCCGTTGATTCTCCTACACGACGCAGGCTCTGGAAATTGTTATGGACTATGTAGTAGCTAGATGTTAAATTTTGCGATCCCTTTTAAAACATATCACTTTAAGTTGATGTATTGGCCTACATTTTAGCTGTGTGTACCCAATTTTTAATAATCTTCCCTTTGTCCTTGCCTATCAATCCATATTTGACACTCTATTGTTGTCATAGTGCCATATACACATGGGTTTAGTGCAGTGGATGCAAAGGCGATTGAAGTGCTACGAAGAGCAAATAGTTTGTGGACTTAGGATAGTTGTTCCATTTAATGCTTGCAAAAGGAAGGTTTTGAGCTATGCTAATGTGAGGTGGCAAGTGTATTGGATGACACAAATTTGACAACTGATTGCCATGGTATTTTTTAAAACTGAAGTCAGGGAAGAAGACGAGGGAGGAGGCGTTATTAATAGCAGGATTCAACTAAATTGCTGGTGATTGGTTCGTCATATCACGTGTTCCATAACAAGCAGCGACACGTCACAGTTACCATTACCCACCAAATTCATCACCTCCTCTACCTTGCCATAGGTGATGTCGCGTGGAACCCCAAACACGCCTTCCTGTCGAATATGCTACGATTCAAACGAATCCACTAATGATCGGGAGGTGGAGCCTCGTGGACGTTTGATTGCACCGTGCTTGTGCACCGGAAGCCTGAAATATGTCCACCAGTGGTGTATCCAGCGTTGGATTGAACTCAGTCGGTCGAGAAGATGTGAGCTGTGCCATTTTAAGTTTTGCATGCGCAAGCAAGCCAAGAAGAATAAAGAAGTTGCAATGCAGAATGTAAGAAAGCGCTTTATACATAGAATCTGTGTTTCATTCAAATCCGTACAGAACAATCTATGTGTTACCGCTTTGGAGCAATTACATCCATTTTAAATGCCCATCCATTATGATGACAACCATCTCCTGGATCAGCTTAACTTCATTCATCCAACCACCACGTACCCATCCACCGTTAACGTAGTTTGCACGACCAGTGTACTTCTGCAGTTGGATGGCAGTTTTTCTTCTTTTAGTCAAAGTCCTACACTTTTGAAATCATTGCGATACTCCTCACAGGCTGGTCGAGTGTTATCGTCTTAACCCGTGATTCCGCAGAAGTTTTGCTCTCTCTCTTCCTCTCTGGATTAGTAGGCCTCATTATTGGCGGCTTCATCAAGTTCTTCACCCACAGGCCATCAGTCTCGTCTGAAGCGGAAGGAGCCTCGTCTCTAGTGGAATACGTCTATGTGGTGCAAGAACCTTCCAAAAGGCGGGTTGCGAGGTTGCGTAGGGCTGCGAATGTTTGAGTTGGAGGAAGAGTTACCTTCTACCTGACATTTTCAAATTCCTTGTCATTCCTGACTGGTGTTCATCCATTCCCCCCACAACAAATCACCCATGATACTGCTCTGTAAAGCCATACCGTTTCTCCACCTTCATCGTGTGTACAAGTACAATATAATCCCCTGCAAAGCTTAAAGCTTGTTTGATATTTTGTGAATGTTTGCTAGGCATTCAATCTCGGGGTTTAACTACAGCTTTTGTCCAAAGCGCATGTTCCATGATAGATTAGATGTACATTCAAATGCTCCCGCATCCATCCAGCACGGTTTCGGTCCTCCCCCTGACCAACTTTCCTCCACTCATTACCTTTTCTAACCCTCACTGCATTCTCTTTTCCATACATCCATCAGTTTGGTGCATATTAATCCAGCCCACCATGCTTGTGAAAGCTCAAAACTAGATACAATAACTGGTGATGTGCATTGGTGGCGCGACAACTGCGAGGTCACAGTGGTCTGCACGACCGCCTGCCATAGCCAAGGGATGATTGAGGCGGGTCGCGGGTGATGGAGACTGCCGCCCAAACAGAAGGATGTACCTAAGTGAGCTTATCGAGGCGAGCAGACCTATTTACAGCATGGTCAGTAACTGCTTGAGGCATTACCAGAAAAGATGCTCTAAGAGGTCTGTGTGCAATGTGGTGTAAGAAAAAGGAAGGGGTTGTTGCAAGTCAACGTGTAAATGTGGTACAACTTCAAACTAACACAAATTACGGTTGTTGTTCACCAAAACAATGGCAGTCAGGTAGTGATGTTGTCTCATCCATCAACACCTATCTGATAGGCAGAAATTCAAAAAAAAGATTCACTTATCCCTTGTGCTCTTTGTGCTGCTTCACCGTCTTGGTCTAAACAGATTGCTCTGTGGATAGTATTCTCTCAAGGGATCAAAGTGAGCCCGAATTGAATAAAAAGTTGGACCCCTAAATCATCACTGGATGAGCTTCGCGTGTACATGATTGTTTAGTCTGATGACAAACTACCAAGTTGCATCGGATGTTCCGTTCTACCTAGAGAATATCCCACGTTCGTATTCCGAAGACCAATTGCATTTCTCACCTTCAGATTGATTGGCCTACCTATGAATCCATGTAGTCTACGGAAGTAAAGCATCACAACGGCGATGTGAGGTAAATAGATCCCTTCTTCGAGACTTGGGTCATGCGGTTGACACAAAGTTTCTCCACCGTCGTCTGACAGTGATCTGATAACTCCCGCAATTATTTCTGCAAACATTGTGAAAAGATGCTGACGAATAACACAGATATGCATTCGTGAAATGCTTCTGAGGTTGGGCGATAACTATGTCACGTTAAATCTAAATCAAAGCATTGAGGTGACCTGCAAATCTCACCAGTCGAGGATTGCCGATTCGGATGCAAACCGAACGCAAAGTGGTGCCCATTGTATGCATTAGTCTCTCCTCTGCTTCAAAACATGGTATAAAGCTTAAACAGACAAAATAAGTCGAACGAACAATCATTTTACGACTGACATATGCATGTACCCTATGTGGGTATACGAGAAATCAAGACGATTGCATTCTGTGCTGCTGGTACCACACCATTCAACATCGTGCGAATACAAGAGCGAACGATTAGCCATTGAGAGCATTCAATAGCAGTAAAAGCTAAAGACTCGGCCAGCAATCGAAGGATGCCCATGCCTGGTGGGTTCTTGCCCTCATACGGCGCTTCCACAAAGCCCAACCCTTACCGTGACAGCTTGAGGAAGAATAGTATGGACACGAAAAACAAATTAGCGATGCCTGAGCAATGGTGAAAACATTGCCAAGTAACTCCTCCATCAATGCGCACTATAACGCACGATTCTCGCATCTGCAGACAAAGCGTCAACCTTCAGCAAAACTGTAAAACAGGCAAACGGCGTGAGGTAGCACGAATATCAAGGATGGATTCGCCGCCCCGTCTTTGAAACCATGAAATCCTGTGCCATTTAACTTCACATCTCAGTCATCCAAATGGTGCCTCATTTCACATTTTAGCGATCCAACGTACTCGCACGCTGTGCTTGAACCTCAGGCGAATGATAAGACATTTCGCCACCTAAAATATCGCACCTTTGCGCCCATTGACGACGGCGAATAGCTATTCGAAACACATCTTCTTGATGCAAAATACAAACCGAGATTTTGGTAGGCCACATTTGCGTGCTGCGCTCCTCATCGTGGCGCCTCTGTTTCAGCCTCAGCTTCAGCTTCTCCGCTGTCTTGCCTATGTCCGTTTTCGTGTCCGTCATTGCCAAGTGAATTGAGCCATACACAGCCATCAAATCGTGCCCAATCTGCATATCGTCGGTGTAGATCACGATGATCATGAAGAAGCCGAAATCGCAGTGCTCCAGCAGACCTGTAATTCGACAGCAGCGGATCATTCGATGTTGCCTTCCACAGTCCACTTTAGCTGCAATTAGCTTCCGTCATGAAAGTCAAACCTTCAAATAACAACGGGTAATATCTACACCTCTACACAACTCCCTCTTCTCCTCGGCAATCAGGATACCACTAATCCAACTACTACTTGTGCATCTCCCAATCATTGAAAAGCGCGATGATTCAAGCTAATGCAATGTCCATACAACGCTCACTTACACTTTCTTCAGTCCGTGTTTCATGCAAATCATTACCGAAATTCGGGTTTCGAATTTTGCGGCCGGAACGTGAGGAAACCACAGAAGTGATGCATAAACCTTCCACTCAAAAGGTAGCAACGTCTAGCTATGTTGAAAAAATATCCCTTGTTTACTGAGGTGACTGTTGCAGTCCGAATGACACACAAAACAATGACCCCAAAGCAAGCAGTGACGCACACAGCGGCTAATTCCCCTCCCCCCCTCCAGTTTGGGGTCATGCCAATCTCATTGGTCAATGCTAACCCATGGTGGGACGAGTTGGACACCAAATGGCGTGCCTTGTAGGCATTGTCACTCTTTTCCACCAAACACGGGAGACTCCTAGCTGAATTATTTCCCCTGGATTTATGGGTTTCGCGATCCATAATTTTCCCCTTACCACTCACCATCGTTCGAAATGCAGTAACCATGGGTCATGACGATGATGGTGGGTGAATGCGAAAGCAATTGTCGGCACCTTTGTTACCAGCGTTGCACACTCATCTGATGCCCTCATTCGGCTAACTAAACTCTTACCTCCCGAACTTATCGAAGTGACACACTTTGGCCAAATGTGATAAAAGTGAATTGGAATGGAAAAGTCGACACGAACTCAAGTGATTAATTCGTCTCCGATGCCAATTGCTAACGTCCTATCAGTAAAAATGAGTAAAAGCTAGAAGAGTTTGATATTTATTACTGAGCCACCTTAGCAAACATCAGTATGACCCGAGTGATGGCGGTATGCAATGACCACAACGGAAAACCACATTTGTTGCGTGACATTAGCGAATCATTCTGCATGGCTTAAATAGACTGCTAAAGGCATGATTAACGTCAGGATTCGTCAAAAAATTTGCATTTTCATTTGATGATCGATCTGATGAGGTGGTAAGCAATTGCAGAGCCGAAAATACTGTCGATTCCTGTCAATGCGTCTGGTAAAACTTGTGCCACATGTTAATTAATTGCATCGGTACAACGCATTGCACGACTACACACCATCATTTTACCCATCCATCCTGTATCCATCCATCCTGTATCCATCCATCCATCTTGTATCCATCCATCCTGTATCCATCCATCCTGTATCCATCCATCCTGTATCCATCCATCCATCCATCCATCCATCCATCCATCCATCCATCCATCCATCCATCCATCCATCCATCCATCCATCCATCCATCCATCCATCCATCCATCCATCCATCCATCCATCCATCCATCCATCCATCCATCCATCCATCCTCCATCCATCCATCCTCCATCCATCCATCCATCCATCCATCCATCCATCCACCCATCCATCCATCCATTCATTTATCCATCCATCCATCCGTCCATCCATCCATCAATCCAGTATCCATCCATCCACTCCTTCTGCCACTCGGTCAGCGATTCGAAATTTGTAGTGTAATTTGGTTGTTTGTTTAATTTTAAAGCGATATGCACACAGCTCTATTGCACTAGCCAGATGTCACCTTGTATACTAGTTCTCGGACCGGCAAATACATGTATGACAGATGTACGGCCAAAAGTGAACTAAGGAATTTGGGAGAGGATACCTTGTCCTCAAACAGCACACAGAGTGCTTTGTGGATAAATTCGCCTCCAAGTTGCTAAACTTATTGCAAACAAGTGTGCGTTTCGTCAAAGCAGGACCAACTACTAAATCGAACCCGCGCTTTCATCCGAAGCTGCTGCTAACTCCCTTAATGAACCAGCCACACCGAAACACACACTTCTTCAAAGGCCTTTCAGAGACCCATCTAACGTGAAGCCACAGTACTACCGTGACCGCCCCTCAATTAATACAACAAACAAAGAAGACTAAATACACTATTAATTCGGCTGCCACACGCACCAGTTGACTTCCTGGTGGTTGCATTTACCCCCTTCACTAATATCTCTCAAGAATGTCCTCCCACTTCAAGTGGCAATATCAATCGCCTGCTGCTGACCACTCTGCCACATAGACCGTTTTCCCATCACTGCCGACAATTCCTCACAAGGTGGACTACCAACTACCGCTTTCTGCTCTCACCAATCGCATTCAGGTGCACCCGAAAACGGTTCCCATGTGGAATGGAAACGAGTAGGTTCTATGCATGAAGAGGTTGAGCAGTAATGGATAGCTGGGAGGAGAGAGGGTCTTTAATGCATGGAAACAATCATAAAGAAGACATGAGGAAATAAAACTTCCCAATACCTCATAGTCCTCAAATCGCACATTTTGATGTCCACTTGCAGAACAACCACACGCTTACAAAATATTAAATAATTTGTCTCCCTCTAAAATATCAAAGTTGTTCAACAGTCACCTAATTCACATTGAGGTGGGAAAGATCGGGGAAACACAACGAAGGCGACGCTTGTAGGTACAAGTATGGGTGGACACACAATGTCATCCAGGACTGACTAGAAGCACGAAAGACATCCGCCGCATCCACTCTTAGGGCATCGCGATGAAGACATCCTCCTCATTCTCTTGTACGATGCAGAATTGTGCATTTGATGAACGCTGTTGCATCCGCAACTTCGATTTTTGTTCTTCGGACGGTTCTCGAACCACACTAACACGATTCAATCGACACCAGCGTCGGCACATGTCACACCAGGAGTTTACCTGATCGTACACAAATAAACCGACACCAAACACAGCATATGGCACGAGGAGGAGCACAAACCAGTACAGCCAATTGTACCTGCGATCCAATGTGCTGCCGGATATCAAAACGATAACATAGGCATACACCGACCATGTTACGAATGCTTGGAAGAATAAGTTGACGATGACGAAGCAGATGAGGTTGCGCAGATCTCGCCACTCCAATGACCAAAAATTTGCAAAAGTAAAATTCTTAAGGGTGTGATAATTGTGAAACAATAAAGTTATAGCTGATTAAGAGTCATCAATGACATTACATACCACATGGCAAAGCTTCTCCTAAGTGAACAATGGAGTGGAGGATGCAACAACACTAAGCAAGGGACTGCACTCTACGCCAAACCAACCAGTCGCTATAGTGCATGGGTTTACCACTGAACCAATCAACACTTCATTGACATGACTAAGGCTCCTTCTTACAACGCACTTCCTCACCTCTCTCAACGGTTTCATGCATTCGCGCATCTCATACACAAAGTGACACAGCTCACACCTCCTCGAATGACTAACTTCAATCCAACGCTGAATGCACCTCTCGTGCACATATTTCAGACTCCCATCGCACAGACACGGCGCAATCAATCGGCCACACGACTCCAACTCCACACCATTCAGAGAATCGTTGGAATCGCAGCAGATTCGGCAAGACGGCAAGCCATGACTAGGAATGCCGGAGGTCAGTCCAACACCTTCAAGGCCCCCACTCCCACGCAACGACGGGTGCAGAGACAAAGTGGATGCACTGCACCCGTTGGACAGAGACGACTGCAATTTTTCTCCGCCTGCAGTGCAAGGTCGGATGGAAGAAGGAGGAGGTGTTGCTGATCGGCCATCTGCTGTCCCGTCAACACCTCCCGGTTGCCTTTCTTCTCTCTCCACTTTCTCCTTCGCCTATTACGCAAATCGTATGTCAATCTTCCATTACAACTCATTCTACGAAGCTCACCACTCTACACGATAATGACCCAATACAGTCCAGTCTAAAACCTGCAATCTCGACCTAGTAATGGCTGACTGTCGTCCAAAATGCCTCATTTTGATGCACTCCAACAGAATCGACTACCAGAAGTCTGCCATGCATTCGCTCGTACCGCAACCTGATCTAGCTGACTATTCAACCATCTAATTATCCCGCCAGTGCACTGCGCCTGTGTGCTCCTGGATAAAATATTTCTAGTATCGTTGCATCAGGAAAAGAGTTAAATGGCTAATCCACAAACGCGTTATTACATGTGAGGAAGCCAGAACCTCCTCCAATATAGGCATATGCATTTAGCGTCGCAGCGCAAGCAAATTATTGGATGTGAGTACGTATTCTCCCGCTCGGCACTCATTATAATAAACCAAAGTGGAGTGCTGGATGCTGATTTTCTGGAATTGATGTAAAGAAGGCCATTCAAACTTGCATGTATGCAAGTCATCACTAGTGACTGGCAAATTAATCTCTAAAATTACAATTAAGCAAATGTGTGCCATTCAAATTCGGCTTTAATCATCTTACAAGAAAACGAGGCGTCTGTTCACGGTAGCAAGGTACTGCAGTGCTTTTGCAATTTTGAGGCTTAAAAGCCAAAAGCATAGTAGTACCACCAATACATGCAAGCAGTAAATTATGTGGAGTGTAATTTACGTACCATGCGATGCACCGTGTCCGCATGGCCAAAGCTTGTGCCTCATGTTGATTAACTGCAGCGGCACAACCGACCTCATTACCATCACACATATCAATCCATCCATCCACTCATCACGCCGTTTAGTACGTGATTCGTAATTGGGAGTTAAATTTGGTGGTTTGTCTCACCTTAAAGCGATACACACACACACACACGTCTCCGTTGCCCTAGCACAGTGTCACATCGTACACTAGCTCTCAGACTGGCAAATACATGAATGATAAATGCAGGACCAAGAGTAAACTAAGAAAGATGGTAGAAGATACCTTGCTTTCAAATCCCACGCACTGCACTGCTTTGGTAAAAGAAGCCGTCCTTGGTTTATTTCAATGATGCCGATGTAATGGCACCTAAATCTGACTTAACATCCAAACGTCCGCGTCCTCGGGCGACTGCTCAGCATCGAGCATTACTACTTGGTGTCGAATATACTGGGAGGGAGTAGTACATCTAAGTCATCTGTGCGGTCTTTTATTAGGATTTACTTGCCACTCGTTGGCATTGACGACGACTTATGGCAAAGTATTATTCACGGGTCCATACACCTCGCCATCGGTAGCTTTGTCTGCACCACCATTGCATTATCACAGATTGTGACCCACGGCGGGCCAGTATTCCGGTTGCAAAGCTGCCGCATCCTCACTAAACAGCAGTGCATGTTCTTCATTTTAAAGCCATCGAAAAATTGTTTGCATCACAAGTGCAATGTATCTATTGTTTTACTATCGGTTTCTGTAACGGTCACTTGGGTGGGCTGGCCTCCGGATCATGCCAGCAGTCCCAATCCAGGTGTTTACTGAATTTATGTGAAAATAAGTATTCTGCCCTAGTATCAGGCCTTCTTTTGCCTTCTGGGAAGTATCGAGAAGCTAAAAAGAGTTGTTCCAAGATCAGATTAGTGTTGACTGATCTGGTATCAGCTGCGCACATAATCCTAATCGCACCTCGAGCATTAAATGCAAAAATACGTCCTAAGTAAAGCATCGAATTAGTCCAACATTACTGTCAGTGTGAACAGCGGCGTTGAGACACAAGTTTAGCTTCACGGACAGTATATTTTTAATGTATTTTCCATGTGGTCTAACTAATATGCCATAATTTTAGGCAAGAGACTGACTGCAAATTGGGCAGCAGCTTCGATTCATTCACAGCCACATAGCTGTTCGACTGATTGCAAATAGATTAATTAAGAACTAATGTAGAAGCGACTTGATACTAAACCCAAGCTAAGGACGTAAACTAAGTTCGAAATAGTAAGTGGTAATCCTAAATTAATGCTCGTTTTCCATAATGCACTTTATATTCACAGTTAGTGTGAGTGTAAAATGAAGGAGAAACTGCAAATCTTTAAGAGGATTCGTTTGACAAGAAAGTAAGTCTGGTAATGAAATAGTGATTAATGTTTAATGTCAAGAATGCATATATTCGGGCAAAACCACATGCGTTTCCTTATTTGCAAGCATAAAGCCGAAAGTAATTTGCAATTCAAGTAAACAACATCAAATTTCAGTGTTTGAATGCAAGAGTTGGCATTTATCCTTTGGCCAAATTTCAGTCGATCATTTGCATTAATGAGTTTGGAGTGAGCGTTGATGTTTCGTAATGGGCTTTAATTTCCTTTCAGTTGTTGCATTTCATGGACGCAAAGCTAAGTGGCGAACATTTGGATGACGCAGTGGAACCTGCGAGGTGCAAGTGTGGCCATGCGGACACGGTGCATCGCATGGTACGTAAATTACACTCCACATAATTTACTGCTTGCATGTATTGGTGGTACTACTATGCTTTTGGCTTTTAAGCCTCAAAATTGCAAAAGCACTGCAGTACCTTGCTACCGTGAACAGACGCCTCGTTTTCTTGTAAGATGATTAAAGCCGAATTTGAATGGCACACATTTGCTTAATTGTAATTTTAGAGATTAATTTGCCAGTCACTAGTGATGACTTGCATACATGCAAGTTTGAATGGCCTTCTTTACATCAATTCCAGAAAATCAGCATCCAGCACTCCACTTTGGTTTATTATAATGAGTGCCGAGCGGGAGAATACGTACTCACATCCAATAATTTGCTTGCGCTGCGACGCTAAATGCATATGCCTATATTGGAGGAGGTTCTGGCTTCCTCACATGTAATAACGCGTTTGTGGATTAGCCATTTAACTCTTTTCCTGATGCAACGATACTAGAAATATTTTATCCAGGAGCACACAGGCGCAGTGCACTGGCGGGATAATTAGATGGTTGAATAGTCAGCTAGATCAGGTTGCGGTACGAGCGAATGCATGGCAGACTTCTGGTAGTCGATTCTGTTGGAGTGCATCAAAATGAGGCATTTTGGACGACAGTCAGCCATTACTAGGTCGAGATTGCAGGTTTTAGACTGGACTGTATTGGGTCATTATCGTGTAGAGTGGTGAGCTTCGTAGAATGAGTTGTAATGGAAGATTGACATACGATTTGCGTAATAGGCGAAGGAGAAAGTGGAGAGAGAAGAAAGGCAACCGGGAGGTGTTGACGGGACAGCAGATGGCCGATCAGCAACACCTCCTCCTTCTTCCATCCGACCTTGCACTGCAGGCGGAGAAAAATTGCAGTCGTCTCTGTCCAACGGGTGCAGTGCATCCACTTTGTCTCTGCACCCGTCGTTGCGTGGGAGTGGGGGCCTTGAAGGTGTTGGACTGACCTCCGGCATTCCTAGTCATGGCTTGCCGTCTTGCCGAATCTGCTGCGATTCCAACGATTCTCTGAATGGTGTGGAGTTGGAGTCGTGTGGCCGATTGATTGCGCCGTGTCTGTGCGATGGGAGTCTGAAATATGTGCACGAGAGGTGCATTCAGCGTTGGATTGAAGTTAGTCATTCGAGGAGGTGTGAGCTGTGTCACTTTGTGTATGAGATGCGCGAATGCATGAAACCGTTGAGAGAGGTGAGGAAGTGCGTTGTAAGAAGGAGCCTTAGTCATGTCAATGAAGTGTTGATTGGTTCAGTGGTAAACCCATGCACTATAGCGACTGGTTGGTTTGGCGTAGAGTGCAGTCCCTTGCTTAGTGTTGTTGCATCCTCCACTCCATTGTTCACTTAGGAGAAGCTTTGCCATGTGGTATGTAATGTCATTGATGACTCTTAATCAGCTATAACTTTATTGTTTCACAATTATCACACCCTTAAGAATTTTACTTTTGCAAATTTTTGGTCATTGGAGTGGCGAGATCTGCGCAACCTCATCTGCTTCGTCATCGTCAACTTATTCTTCCAAGCATTCGTAACATGGTCGGTGTATGCCTATGTTATCGTTTTGATATCCGGCAGCACATTGGATCGCAGGTACAATTGGCTGTACTGGTTTGTGCTCCTCCTCGTGCCATATGCTGTGTTTGGTGTCGGTTTATTTGTGTACGATCAGGTAAACTCCTGGTGTGACATGTGCCGACGCTGGTGTCGATTGAATCGTGTTAGTGTGGTTCGAGAACCGTCCGAAGAACAAAAATCGAAGTTGCGGATGCAACAGCGTTCATCAAATGCACAATTCTGCATCGTACAAGAGAATGAGGAGGATGTCTTCATCGCGATGCCCTAAGAGTGGATGCGGCGGATGTCTTTCGTGCTTCTAGTCAGTCCTGGATGACATTGTGTGTCCACCCATACTTGTACCTACAAGCGTCGCCTTCGTTGTGTTTCCCCGATCTTTCCCACCTCAATGTGAATTAGGTGACTGTTGAACAACTTTGATATTTTAGAGGGAGACAAATTATTTAATATTTTGTAAGCGTGTGGTTGTTCTGCAAGTGGACATCAAAATGTGCGATTTGAGGACTATGAGGTATTGGGAAGTTTTATTTCCTCATGTCTTCTTTATGATTGTTTCCATGCATTAAAGACCCTCTCTCCTCCCAGCTATCCATTACTGCTCAACCTCTTCATGCATAGAACCTACTCGTTTCCATTCCACATGGGAACCGTTTTCGGGTGCACCTGAATGCGATTGGTGAGAGCAGAAAGCGGTAGTTGGTAGTCCACCTTGTGAGGAATTGTCGGCAGTGATGGGAAAACGGTCTATGTGGCAGAGTGGTCAGCAGCAGGCGATTGATATTGCCACTTGAAGTGGGAGGACATTCTTGAGAGATATTAGTGAAGGGGGTAAATGCAACCACCAGGAAGTCAACTGGTGCGTGTGGCAGCCGAATTAATAGTGTATTTAGTCTTCTTTGTTTGTTGTATTAATTGAGGGGCGGTCACGGTAGTACTGTGGCTTCACGTTAGATGGGTCTCTGAAAGGCCTTTGAAGAAGTGTGTGTTTCGGTGTGGCTGGTTCATTAAGGGAGTTAGCAGCAGCTTCGGATGAAAGCGCGGGTTCGATTTAGTAGTTGGTCCTGCTTTGACGAAACGCACACTTGTTTGCAATAAGTTTAGCAACTTGGAGGCGAATTTATCCACAAAGCACTCTGTGTGCTGTTTGAGGACAAGGTATCCTCTCCCAAATTCCTTAGTTCACTTTTGGCCGTACATCTGTCATACATGTATTTGCCGGTCCGAGAACTAGTATACAAGGTGACATCTGGCTAGTGCAATAGAGCTGTGTGCATATCGCTTTAAAATTAAACAAACAACCAAATTACACTACAAATTTCGAATCGCTGACCGAGTGGCAGAAGGAGTGGATGGATGGATACTGGATTGATGGATGGATGGACGGATGGATGGATGGATAAATGAATGGATGGATGGATGGGTGGATGGATGGATGGATGGATGGATGGAGGATGGATGGATGGAGGATGGATGGATGGATGGATGGATGGATGGATGGATGGATGGATGGATGGATGGATGGATGGATGGATGGATGGATGGATGGATGGATGGATGGATGGATGGATGGATACAAGATGGATGGATGGATACAGGATGGATGGATACAGGATGGATGGATACAAGATGGATGGATGGATACAGGATGGATGGATACAGGATGGATGGGTAAAATGATGGTGTGTAGTCGTGCAATGCGTTGTACCGATGCAATTAATTAACATGTGGCACAAGTTTTACCAGACGCATTGACAGGAATCGACAGTATTTTCGGCTCTGCAATTGCTTACCACCTCATCAGATCGATCATCAAATGAAAATGCAAATTTTTTGACGAATCCTGACGTTAATCATGCCTTTAGCAGTCTATTTAAGCCATGCAGAATGATTCGCTAATGTCACGCAACAAATGTGGTTTTCCGTTGTGGTCATTGCATACCGCCATCACTCGGGTCATACTGATGTTTGCTAAGGTGGCTCAGTAATAAATATCAAACTCTTCTAGCTTTTACTCATTTTTACTGATAGGACGTTAGCAATTGGCATCGGAGACGAATTAATCACTTGAGTTCGTGTCGACTTTTCCATTCCAATTCACTTTTATCACATTTGGCCAAAGTGTGTCACTTCGATAAGTTCGGGAGGTAAGAGTTTAGTTAGCCGAATGAGGGCATCAGATGAGTGTGCAACGCTGGTAACAAAGGTGCCGACAATTGCTTTCGCATTCACCCACCATCATCGTCATGACCCATGGTTACTGCATTTCGAACGATGGTGAGTGGTAAGGGGAAAATTATGGATCGCGAAACCCATAAATCCAGGGGAAATAATTCAGCTAGGAGTCTCCCGTGTTTGGTGGAAAAGAGTGACAATGCCTACAAGGCACGCCATTTGGTGTCCAACTCGTCCCACCATGGGTTAGCATTGACCAATGAGATTGGCATGACCCCAAACTGGAGGGGGGGAGGGGAATTAGCCGCTGTGTGCGTCACTGCTTGCTTTGGGGTCATTGTTTTGTGTGTCATTCGGACTGCAACAGTCACCTCAGTAAACAAGGGATATTTTTTCAACATAGCTAGACGTTGCTACCTTTTGAGTGGAAGGTTTATGCATCACTTCTGTGGTTTCCTCACGTTCCGGCCGCAAAATTCGAAACCCGAATTTCGGTAATGATTTGCATGAAACACGGACTGAAGAAAGTGTAAGTGAGCGTTGTATGGACATTGCATTAGCTTGAATCATCGCGCTTTTCAATGATTGGGAGATGCACAAGTAGTAGTTGGATTAGTGGTATCCTGATTGCCGAGGAGAAGAGGGAGTTGTGTAGAGGTGTAGATATTACCCGTTGTTATTTGAAGGTTTGACTTTCATGACGGAAGCTAATTGCAGCTAAAGTGGACTGTGGAAGGCAACATCGAATGATCCGCTGCTGTCGAATTACAGGTCTGCTGGAGCACTGCGATTTCGGCTTCTTCATGATCATCGTGATCTACACCGACGATATGCAGATTGGGCACGATTTGATGGCTGTGTATGGCTCAATTCACTTGGCAATGACGGACACGAAAACGGACATAGGCAAGACAGCGGAGAAGCTGAAGCTGAGGCTGAAACAGAGGCGCCACGATGAGGAGCGCAGCACGCAAATGTGGCCTACCAAAATCTCGGTTTGTATTTTGCATCAAGAAGATGTGTTTCGAATAGCTATTCGCCGTCGTCAATGGGCGCAAAGGTGCGATATTTTAGGTGGCGAAATGTCTTATCATTCGCCTGAGGTTCAAGCACAGCGTGCGAGTACGTTGGATCGCTAAAATGTGAAATGAGGCACCATTTGGATGACTGAGATGTGAAGTTAAATGGCACAGGATTTCATGGTTTCAAAGACGGGGCGGCGAATCCATCCTTGATATTCGTGCTACCTCACGCCGTTTGCCTGTTTTACAGTTTTGCTGAAGGTTGACGCTTTGTCTGCAGATGCGAGAATCGTGCGTTATAGTGCGCATTGATGGAGGAGTTACTTGGCAATGTTTTCACCATTGCTCAGGCATCGCTAATTTGTTTTTCGTGTCCATACTATTCTTCCTCAAGCTGTCACGGTAAGGGTTGGGCTTTGTGGAAGCGCCGTATGAGGGCAAGAACCCACCAGGCATGGGCATCCTTCGATTGCTGGCCGAGTCTTTAGCTTTTACTGCTATTGAATGCTCTCAATGGCTAATCGTTCGCTCTTGTATTCGCACGATGTTGAATGGTGTGGTACCAGCAGCACAGAATGCAATCGTCTTGATTTCTCGTATACCCACATAGGGTACATGCATATGTCAGTCGTAAAATGATTGTTCGTTCGACTTATTTTGTCTGTTTAAGCTTTATACCATGTTTTGAAGCAGAGGAGAGACTAATGCATACAATGGGCACCACTTTGCGTTCGGTTTGCATCCGAATCGGCAATCCTCGACTGGTGAGATTTGCAGGTCGCTACCCGAAGAGATTTACGCATGTCATGTGCCTATCTGCCCTAATTTTTATTGAACACAACAAAGTTATCGCTCAACTCCGGAAACATTTCGCGAACGCATGTCTGTAAATGATGAGGAGATGAATATGCCAGTCGTAAGAGGATTGTCCGCACGTCTAACCTTGTCTGCCCAAGCTATATTCCACGTTTCAAAGCAAGTGAGTAGCCAATGCATACAGTGGGCGCCACTTTGCATTCCGATTACAGCTGCATCGGTAGCCATCGAGCAGTGAGTTGTCATTGAGCGCAGTAAAATTGCCGTTGAAGATCGGATGTATTGCACAAGCATGTACCCACGGTGTTCATCAACAACTTTTGCACAATGTTCGCTGACGACGAAACAGAATGTGTGCAACAATTGCATGACCAAAATCCCAATGAGTAAATTCATTCAGCGCGCATCATCGTCGTTGTGCCGCTCCATTCTCGTGGGCTACACGGATTTATATGCGGGCCAGTAATCTCGGCATCGGTCTTAGGAATGTGGATGTGGAACGAACTTTTGCATCTTGCTTATTGTTTTGCTCTCTAAGTGGAGCGGAATATCTTACGTACCTTGGTAGTCAGTCACCAAATTAGACAATTGTGTACTCATAAAGCGGAGCCAGTGAAGATCTTAAAGCCCATCGTTTCCCCTTATTTGACCTTCCATGGATCCTTTAAGGGAATACAATCCACAAAGCATTCAATTCAAACGATGAAGACAAAGCATCACAAGGAGCAAAAGTGCTGAGCGAGTCTCTTTTTTATTTTCCGTCTATTCCGTAAATACCGTTTGAAGAGACATACCCATTGACTGCCAATGGTTTGGTGATTATAGGCCAAAATTTGTGTTGTAGTTTTAAGTGGGATTACACTTCCACGTTGACTTGCATTACATTACACACAGACCTCCCAGAGCATTGTTTGTGGTACTGCCTCATGGAAGTTGCTAGCCATGTTGTAAATGCATCTGCTCTCTTCGATGGGGTCACTTGAGCACGTCCCTCTGTTTGGGTGGCAGTCTCCATTACCCGCGACCCACCTCAATCATCCCTTGGCTGTGGTAGGCGGTCGTGCAGACCACTGTGACCTCGTAGTTGTCGTGCCAACAACGCACACCATCAGTTATTGTACCCGATAGCGACTTTCTTTAAGACAGATTCCAAGCTTTCACAAGCGTGGATGGATGCATTAATGTGCACTGAACTGATGGATGTATGGAGCAGAGGATGCTGTAGTGGATAGAGCTTTTACGACGTGTCGCTGCTTTCAAGGGAAACTCAAACTTGAAATAGATTTACAGATGCCAAAGATGGAAGTTTGCTAACTCGAACCGATTCTCTGGAGACTCATGAAAGAATTCGGAGAAATCTTACCCCTTCGTTTATGGCATGAACACAAGAAGAAGTGGTTATGATTAGCGCCAAAATGATATTGGAGTAAGTATTAGTCTGAGTACACCCTCACGGTGGGAAGGGTTTGGTGATCTCAAGTGTGGCAGTGGAGGATCCGTCAGAATCCTTCAAACTAGATGAGGGAGCGGAACATATAGCTGCCGACTCACTTTCACCACATTTGTGTTTAAAGGGTTCAGAAATAGTGGGGAAAAGCCACACGGAGATCCAGCTGCAACGTGCAAACATTCCTTGGTCAGTTTTAAGCTCTCACTAGCAAACTGATTTCCAAAAGTACTTGTTTTTTTTTCGAGTAAATGAAAATTCATCAAACAATCATGCGCCTGTGGAAGTCTTAGTGATATCATCCGTATCTTCGGAGTTTTTTTACCTACGCTACGCAGACAAATTAACGGATTTTTCTAGTTTTATGCAACTCCACTTGCATTTCAATTTCTTTACTTGGATACTGCTAAAAGTAGTTAAGTAATCAGATGAATTCTGGATTTTTGGTAATTTTTTTACTATATACAGTAGGAAAACGGGAGTGTCTGGGTCGCCAAGACGAGATTGGCTAGCGTCAATTCGTCCACCAACAACACCGTGAGCTTGATAGTGTTGCAATCTCCTCCCTAACAGGAAAAGCTCACTGTAATTAACACCTAGATGTATTATACGCATCTAGGGAATAGGAAACTGGCCACAACGATGCATTTAAACCCCAAATTTTCCATTGGCCGTGCTTTTGTGCCCTCGCTCTGAGTATCATTAGTGTGTGGTGGATCATAGTTGTTTCTACCCAATCATGCCACCTGTGAGTTATTTGCATCACTTTAAACAGGCGATCTTGGGAACATCATTGACTCAACGTCACACACATCATTGAGGCTTTACTGTCACAGTGTCTCTGTGTGCTGACATCCACGCAAGCGTTTTCCCATCTGGCATTGGCTTGATCTCCTAATAATGGCCGAGTTGTCAAACGCAGATGGAGAGTTATTTATTGGCCACGATATTCAGTGGTGCTCTGAGGTAGCGTTGCATGGATGCGAGTGCAGCTGCATCGCGTTTGGGTCAAATGGAGCAATCACATGAGGACTCACAGTAAAGGATGCTTAAAAAGGAGGGAGAGAAGGAGAGGAGGGGGAAGAGGAGAAAGGAGGAGGAGAAGGTAATTTGAGGATCATAGGAATTGCTTTACATAATTATAAAGTGTAGCCTGTGTTGTCACTGGTGAATTCAGTGGTTATGTTATAAGGGATCTGGCAAGATCCGCGCCGATAGGCTTAAAAAAATTGTGTTTGCTTCAAAAGCAAATTTTTTTTCCATAGACGGTAAAAAAACTACGAAAATTAGGTTACTACGCAGCTACTAATTTAGTGCCTTTGTTATTTCAAAGGGCGCCGAGGGAGACGTCAATTCGCTGTCTTTTGCTTTCGCTCGAGCATGGGTGCTTAGTAGATATGTTTGCTGCAAAAGGTGTCATGTCAAAGGCTGTGCTTGATTGGAGTGCCGCTGTTGAACCAGAGTCCAGTAGGCTAGAACTGGTTGCTTAGTGAGATAGCCGTAAGCCACATCCAATGCTCATGCATTTGAACTAACTAGTCCAGATGCGTGTGGATGGAGGAGGGTGTAACATTCCACAACAAAGCGTGCTTGGATAAATTGTAGCCAGTTGTTTGCTCAGCCTGTCATGGAATGGAGTCTCAGCAACTTCCGCCTTGTGACGAGTTGTGAGTCGTTTCGGATTTTTAGTGAGCCACTGCCTTTTAAGGCGTCAATCCAACTGCTGGTATGAGTTGTGCATGTCTTAGCCTGCCTGTCTGTCTACTTAAATGGCATAAGTAAACCATTGTACGTAACAAAGCATTATTGAAACTGCAGGAATGGATGGCAGAGTGTGGCGACGACGACATTTATTAGACCTCATCACTTAGTGAAGTGTAAAGGAAATTTAAGTTGTTGGGTCAAGGTAAGCCACAACGATCACAGCACCCTAATTGTGATGGAGTGTCCTACACTATGTGGCTGTACTTTTAGATTGGATTAGGTCTTGCCACTCATGTCCACTTCATCAAGAGATGAATTTGAATGCCACGCTTCACGCCTTCCACCTCACTTGCTCAACTGTCTCCCAAAGTGGTGGGAAGTAGGGTGTGTTGGAATGGCATGTAGTGATGAATGGTACATGGTGGACGCTTTTGATCGCGCGCAACTGGAATTCGACAATTTTTATTACCTTGGGCATATCAAGCTCTCTGCTCCATTTTCGCTTAACAAGGCGGCTTTGCACGCATGCAGGTCGCTTCGGTTCCTCCGCCAGTCTGTTCCTGTAGAAGACGGCTGTGACCTCTTCCTTCTTCCATCCAATGGCTGTGTAAGCACATTTACTACAAGGAGGTGTGGGGAGAAGAATGCTCAACTCGTGGACTGTTGTGGCTGTCCTGCTTCATTTGCCATGAAAGTGCTTTGGCCATTTGGGAAGCATTCCAACACTCCACCCTCCCCATGCCTCCCATCCTCAGGCCATGTATCAAGGAGAGATACATTGTGCGTTCCTGATTCACCATCTCAACTAGTTCACCTTACCTTACTCTGTTAATTTGAAGTATAGAGCAGGTCATTCAGTTTTGTGCCATTCCTCCATGGATTAAAACGTTCATTCCTCACCGTCACAGGAATAATGCAGCTGCTGTTAGGAGAGGAGTGATTAGTCACCGCTTACTATCCAATTTTGTGGTCGACCTCTAGCACTTTGCTTATTAAAAGGGCACAAACATTAGGAAGTACCAAATGCTTTTTACACTCAGGCATTGCATAGGCAAAATAATGACGCTTATTTGTTTGAGGGAGGAAGATCAGTTTCCTGCTCGTTTGATTCTCCGTCAAACCCCATTTTGCAGCATAATTGGGAGAGCTTAAGCAAACTGATCTTGGTGATTGACTGATGCTATCTTGTAAAGCGTACGAATGACAGACACGCTTGAGGTTAGATTCGTACGTTGATGGGGCGACCGAATGGAGCTAGTGGGGATGGCTATGTGGTGGCAAAATGAAGGTGGACAAAATGCCGTGCAGTGATCAAGCAAACGACACACCTCCTCTTCCATCCCAACTGTCGTCCTCGACGCTTAGCCTTGGTCAGTCCTCCTCGTCAGCCGCTACAATGCAGTTGAAACTTTACAAGTCACCTCCATTGGAAGCCAACAGCCTTCGCATTGCTCAAGGAACTGGGGCATTTGCGAGAGATAGACAAGATGTAGCTATTCTGCTTCGATATCGACACAGAAACACCCATCGGTGGGAGACACCTTCCTCATATGCTGGCAAGTCCCTGTTATCAGGCTTAAAATTTGGACTATTTACGCGATTAAGTCAAATTTGTGTACCGTTATCATCGGTGTGGCTCACGGCGTCGTCGCTTAAGCTGTAATCAGCCGAAGCACTGTGGATGAGGATCCATCACCAGTGCACACAAGAGCTGGGAGGTTGGCGGCTTGTCTCGATGGCCACTTTACCAGGCGGAAGTGCAGCCTGTGGAAAGTGGTAGAAATGCTCTTGTCAAACATCCATGATCCTATCCTCACCTTTGTCTAATCATACCACTACACCAACAGTTGTTCAGATTTGCCTTCAGAGCCACTCTTCACAAGTCACTGTGTGCATTTCAATGACAATGGCATTTCAGTTGAAGTGAGTAGCCTAGCGCCTACCTTCCTAGCCGTAATTGTAATTGAAATGACGAAAGCAGCACAGCCACAAATATTAGGATACTCGTCATTGAATACAGCCTCACTTTGAGCGTTCATGCGGCATCCCTTAAAATGCAAGTCTCTCACAAGTAGAGTGCTGTGATCGTTTTAGTTAGCCTCAACGCAACGACTCGACTTCCCCTCGCATTGCAACGATCGTCAAGCGCCACTGAATGCTGAGTGCTGTCGTTGCACTCTGCCATGCATTCCAGCGACTCAAGCGAAGTTAAATAAAAGCAATTCTTCACTTGTGCTACTTGAGTAGACAGGCAAGTTACGACATCCACAACTCACATCGTCGGACACCAATTTGACCGCGAACCGTCTGTCACTGCTCCCTACTGCTTCCATACAAAGTGTCCACTTCCACAAAATTGGAAGTGACTGAAATGATTTAAGCAACTTCGTGGAACCGTAGCAACATCGATCGGTTGATGCGAGCCAATGAAGGCAGTAATTTGTGTGTGCACGCGCATTCTTCCTGGCGACAGTGAGATCAGACACTCGAGTGGTTGGCACCTTCATGACTTATCAACCTGCTTTGATTCGAGCTCCAAAAATACCAAATCCAGCACCTGAGGTGTGCGCTTTAATCTTGTGCTACTTGTTAGTCCGTCATGGCACTCTTCGACTCACGAGATTCCTCATTCCGCATTCCACTGGAGCGGCACCGACCCAGTCTTCGTGACGGTGCACACGAGTTGAGAGCGAATCCAATAAGCTAATCAGTGGCTGAAAAGCAGACGCAACTACAGCCTGTCAGTGTATATGAATAAAATTATTTGTAAAGACGATTCAATTCAAGATTGGCAAGCGTTTAATTGGTGGTCCGCAGCACATAATTTGCCTGTGAGGTGTATTTCCACTCACTCAGTGCATACGCACCACAAAAAATCACCTGATTCATGAACGAATGCAAGAGAGGATGTTTTTAGTCCAAAACTAATAGAATCTGCTCTAAGAACCTGATAGACGCAGGGTTGTAACCTTCACTGCACATAATTGTCTGGGAGGTATATTTCAGCCTACATAATGCATTTACACCACAAAAGATCACCTCCTTGATGATCTGATGCAAGAGCGGATGTTTTTGGTGCAAAACGAAACGAATCTGCTTTAAAGACTTGATAGAAGCATAGGTGCAATCTTCGGTGTAACCGCCGGAAGGACAACAGCTACACAGAGAGGCAGAATCAGGTGTTGTTACTGCTGCATGGGGATAGCCGTGATGCCAGTCAACGAACAAGTGTCGCCTTCTGATCGAGGACCATCCAGAGGAAGGTGTTTGTGGAATGTGTAAGTTACTGCGTGAGTATAGCACTGAGGAAGTGCGAAAGCGCCTCACTGAAACTGAGTCACTCAACATGCTTCAAATTCGTTCACTCACTGAAGTGCACTGTCTTGCCTTGAATCCCTGCTTGCCCTTTAAATAGGTGTCACAGAAGAAGTTGGTTCCCTTTTCAGCAAGTGCATCATCTGTTGACACTGAACACCGAATTCGCACAAACCAAAGCCACTCATCAATAGGAACTCAAATGCTCCATTTGAGTGTGTGGCAGTGCCATTCAAATGTACTTTACTGAGGACATAATTTTTGCATTAAAAATAGTCTTGACTGCTAACAAAATGAATATAGCCACTCCACTTATATCGCCTTTCACACCCACGCACACACTGACAGCTGTGTCGCCTGCCAGACTTCGTAGCACTGACTTGCCAACACGCCACCCTCGACACTGGTGTGCATCTTCTGGAAGACTGCAAGTACGTCACCTCTCCGTGAGAGTGTGGAGAAAGAGATGGTGTGAGGCGAGCACTGTGATAATTGATTGCTAAATGCTATGAGGTTAAGCACACATTGTGTGCTTTGTAATTGCTGCTTTGAAACCTCGGACCGAAGCAAGCACACGATTCGCGTTGACGTACAATACTTAGGTGTCTTGCTTCACTGTTAGAGGGTAGAATGCGCAGAAAACAACGCACCTCAAGGCAATCAACTCCGAGTATTTAGAAAAGACTTGTGCTAGTAGCCACACAAAGAGCTGGCGGTGCTTTTCAGCATCAGAGTTGGACAATTTGTTGCCTTTTGCAAATTGATGTGCTTCCAGATCCATAATTGGATGGAAGACATCACCTCAGCTCTCTTTAATCCATGAAAGCTTACCCAAGGGCTTTGACTGATGCCAATTCTACAGTTTGCATCATTCTCTTACATGTGTGATCCACAGTGCATCATCTGTTGGACTACCTCTTCGGCGGGTTGGTAGGCATGGATAAACGAATAAGTGGATAAGAGTGGATAACGATGTGATCGCCCACTAAGCTGCGATTCCAATTGTAATGAAACAAATTTTATCATAACCAAGTCCATCTAGCAAAGTCATTGCCATGCCTCAAGCACCATCTGAAGTGGTATTTAAGCACTCACTATCGACTTGCCTCGGTCCACCCATTCACTCTGCACTTATTCTCCACCTATCCACCTAACCATCCACCCATCTCAACCTTAATGTATACGCGTCAGCAATGGCTACTGAATACCCCAAACCGATCTCCAGTGGAAGGGGAGAAACCACGATACAGCATCTCTGCAAATACATAATTACAAGTGAGGCGGTATCACAGGGAAACACATCCAATTAATTGCAAAGCAGACTAAAGTAGGTATTAGCAGAATCCCACTTTGTGTACTACAGTCCACATTGTCACACTCTCTCTGCTTCAGCTCCTCCTCCTCCCCTCTCTCTCTCTCTCTATCTCCCTACTCAGCTCCTTTTCATGAATGTTGCAGCCAAGTGGGTTTTAACCTCCGCAGAGTAGACGTGTCAGCGATTCGCGATCCTTCCACTGCTTGGTGCAAAATGCAGCATTTATACGCGTTGTGTCGGTGCATGAATCTGTTGGCAGGCAAATCAACTTTGCAACCTCAAAGCTGGAAAGTTTGTGCTTTCAATACAAATGCACATGAGCTCTGAAAAAATGTAGAAACACTCTCTTTACTAAGGCAGCGAACCCAATCCCAATGACACAAAATATAGTGATTCAAGTTGCTGACATGCACACGACATGTGGCTCATCGGTGTGGGGTCCAGCGAATCCCTTGGGTCGAAGCGAATCCATGGGAATGTGAGTGAAACATCAAGCGCTGTCTATTGCGCTCACTGTTACGCCTTGTCAACAGGCATAGAAGGCTGCTGACCAGACCAGGCCAGTTATGTGAGGATTTGTTGTGTGTGAGCCATGAAGTGTGGCCTTTAAGCGTGACTGATGAATAAACACCACTGGCATTGGGGAATCACGGATGGAAAAGAACCAGTGCCCGTGTCGCATAACTTCACTTGACTTGACTAGCTTCGGTTTTTTCCCTCCGGATCGCATTGCATTACATCGCACTATATTGCATCCATGGAGCTGCGAAAGCACTACCGACTCTGCTGTTGCATGCAACCACTGGCATTGTGGTAATTGCATCCATTCCACCCCGATATCAGCACTTAAGTGCCTCCTTTCATTTTAAGTGCCAATGTGGATCACCTACTTCCCACCTCAATTGGTCTTCGACTATGGCCAAAAGCCGTGCGCACCATTTCCACATCGGAATTGTTAATGCACTCATGAAATCGCACAATGCGGACCACACATAACTGCGTTCAATAGCCGTGTCCCACGACCGCTGAATGCATTCCGATATGGTGCCTACACATGGGATGGAAGGATAGATCCATACACAAGGGAAAGCAGAACTTATGAGGCATGAATAGCATTGTTTATCAGATGCAGTTGGCTGGAGAAGTGAGGATTCCGATACATAGGCATGGCGAAATAAATCATCCTTTGGAATTCGAGTCGCTATCGCGGCAGATTCGACGAAAAGGTAACTTAGCATTGCAAGTAGCAAAAGGACGTTTAATTAAAATGTATGGTACATGAGCATTGAAAGCTGCAGGAGGAGGTTCGGTTGAATTGGATGGCTGCGACAAGTTCGTGGAGAGAAAGCGGTGAGAAAGTCGTGAAACTGGATTATATTTTCATTCTTCTCCTTTCGTGTTCGTCGGCTATTGCAAAAATCGTAGATTAACTTCGTTACACTCCATGTCAGTAAAATACCCAATCACATTCATAAACCAACTTCTTTATCATGCATTCAATATGTCCCACTGACTCTCAGTCAAAACGCACAAATCTAAGAAAGTTGGTTTATCGACTGTGGCTTGCATTGTTGTGTCTTGGCAAACCTTGGCTCGATCAAATACTTTACGTCCGTAAAGCATTTGCTCCTCCACCACACCGAATACTATGCGCCGTTTAATGCCGCAAATCTCTCTCACTGTAATGAGAAAGGCATGAAGTGACCCTTGGCTCCACCGCGAGGTCATGTGTAGCAAATATCAAAGGGAAGTGGACGAAAGCAATTGCGCATGCCATCCCCCATCGTAATGCATGAACTGGCACCACTTTGTGACAAGCAAAATGGCTCAAGCTCTATGTACGCGTCGGGTGACAGGGCTCTCTCATTTACTCACGCATTCCCACATTCAGTTGTGACATCAGACACGGATGCACGGCATGCCTAAATTAACTAACTAAATCATCACTTGACAAGTTGAGACGAGATTGTAAAGCGTCTACGCCGCTATATACCCACACTCTTTCTGATCTCATCCGCATTTAAATCGGCCTACACAGAGGTGGTGTTCGAATGCTGCATGCGTTCACCTCTAACCATTGCAAAATATCTTCTCATTCCCATTTGCACTCTCAGTCCCCGACTATCCTTCATGCCAATGCAACGAGAAAAGTCGATTATGAAATAGCCACAGTGGATGTATGGAGGGATGTAGCCGAGTCCTTCCAAGGAGTTAATGATCTCCAGCTTTACGCGTGCGTGACAACATGCCTTCAAAGGCCACCAACTTTCTGATAACCAACTGTCATTCGTGAGCCTAGAAGAACATCGCCGCCATCGAAAGAAGACGGCTATGGCACGCAGCTGTCTTTGGCGGGTAATGGGCAAGCCACCTGCCAACTGTCTTTTAATGTGAGATTCCAGCTGTGTTAACCACTTTGCTCGCCTCCGACCTATTTTCTCTAGGTTATTCTAACCATTGTTTAATTTTATGCAAGAATTACACATGAATGCAATTAGCCATTTCAAAGGATTAAGGGCTATGCCCATAATGAAATCTATGTTTGCTATAGAATCCACGATTCAGTAAAAGCTGATGCGTTGGAAACAAACTTTGCCAGCCATAGACCGGTCTACATTTGGGTGTATATCGCGAAGCATACGTCTGGCGTCAACGCTCATCGAATTTGAAAGCACACCGAAAAAGAATACATAATTTCATAGGATTCGTTCTTATTGGCACTTATTTAAAATCTTTACCCGTTACTTCTTGCATTATAATTCCTGAGGGTTTCGCCCAGATTATCCAAATCGTTCAAAATATTCTGCCTCTAGCCTACATCTGGGTTCGGACTCGAGTGACAATTGCAAAGCATTTACGTCTAGCTTTATCATCCAATGAACCCAAATGGCATAGAAATGACTGCTAATTTGAAAGTATTTGCGTGCACAAATAAGCATACCTCGCTGTTTTTCCCATTGGCATCTTTTTCTGCGGCATTTTTTAGATCATCCAAACACTTGTAAATGTTCATCATCTAAATGAATAAAGAAATGAAGACAACGGTTGTCACCTGTCCGTCCACCTAGCTGGACAAGCATGATGAGGGCAAAAGGCGCCTCTCCTAACATCAATTGCAGCTGATGCAGCACAAACACCCTGCAAGCTACAAACATTGCCTCAACCGATGCATCAGCAACCAACAACTACCGCAATCCCAATGCCTGCAGCCTACATCTGGGTTCGGACTCGAGTGACTATTGCAAAGCATTTACGTCTAGCTTTATCATCCAATGAACCCAAAAGGCATAGAAATGACTGCTAATTTGAAAGTATTTGCGTGCACAAATAAGCATACCTCGCTGTTTTTCCCATTGGCATCTTTTTCTGCGGCATTTTTTAGAATATCCAAAGAGTTAAATATGTTCATCATCTAAATAAATTAAGACATTGATTGGCAATCATAAGACATCGTAATTAAACAAACACAGTGAAAGTAAAAGGCGAATGTTTTAAAAAAATCGCGGTTAGGCAAATGCAAGCACTTCTGTGGTAACAAAGAATGCCCCATTTTCACATAAGTGAAAATATCTTCTCTTAGTTCACTACCTTCTGCTTACAGGTGATTTCGCCTTTGAGCACTTGCTGCGAACTTCTTGAGTTTAACGTTATACTTATTAAATTTGAAAGTACGATGACGGCTTTTAAATCTCAATGTATTTGCAATCATATACAAGCATTTAATTAACCATACTTTACTATTTCCCGGTCCGTCATTATCCCTAAGGATACTTTCCAGATTACTCAAATCCTCAAAAATGCTCAATGGCCGTCCTATGGCTGCCATTTGCGATGTCTACCTGCGCCTCAAAGCTGCTTTAAATTGGTTGAAGCTGCACTAAATCCTGGTTACGAATGGTGTACGTGAATTTGGATGCATAAATATTTACGTGAATCTACTCAGTTAAACAAACCTAATATCATGGTTGTCAGGTTAGTTTTTTAGTGGTACCGAATTGGCTTGATGCAATTTGCTATGAAACGGCCCTCAGAAATATCCACCTATTTGGGATCGATTTACCCATTCCCTGGGTCATTTTTGATAGTACGTTTAAAATCCCTCATGCAAACACTTTTCCCTAATTCGCGTACCTCCATACTCAAGACAACAAACTGGTTGTTGAGACACGTTCTTTTTCAGTGAGAGTTATGCCATTACAAAAATCATGGCATTTGTTAGCAGAAGTACGCATGATTTAACATTGCTGCTGGCCCAAATGTTGAACAGGGATTTTCGTTATAAGTGCTCTTTGGTCCTGCTGTTGCACTTTTGTCTCACTAGAATAAATAAAGGCACATCAAACAACCAAACAGATGTGCCAATTTCGCAGTCTTTTACACTCCTGACATTAAAATTTAAATGACCGAATGCGCCACAACTCGAAGTCATTTCCTGCCCACAATTCCATTCAATTTCCCCCTAACCCAATCTCACCTCAGCTCACATTGGCAGCTGGCAACGATGCTACGCAATCTGCTCTGGCTTTCAGGCCAGCAGGTTGACCCCATGGAGGCATGTAGTTGGATCCAAGGTCAGGAAGTACGGGTATCGGACTCTTCCCCACCCTCCAGTTTTCTTATGACTTTGTCGCTGGAGGTGAGGCATTACCCAGCCCTCCCCACCCATGCGTTAGAATGCCCCAACATAAGTAAATGAAAAGGACACATTCTGAGCCGCACAGAAGATGACGCCCGATGAAAATTGTGCTGTCCGCAAGTCCCACAACGTCAAATAACTTTTTAGAAGACCAAGGGGTCCGAGCAATCCCCCCCCAGCCCACCCCCATGGCTCAAGACATCCCGTCTCAACTCTCTGTCGAATTCACTCGCGTGTGGCCTTCTCAGTCTCATGTTGTGTTATTTTCTGTCCGCACCACAGAATTCACCCGTGACGTTCCCCTTCAAACTAAATCGTTTTCTCTCCTTCCGGATTGCTAGCCACTCTTAACTACCATATATTTGCAAAAATTCGGGTTCCCAAATGTCACGGCATCAAACGAATAAACATTACTGTTTTGCACCTCCCTCCTCACCCATATCCACCTGTCTGACCTATCTTTGCCGATCCATCCACTCATCCATGTTTCCCAATCGGAGAAAGCTAGGACAAAGAAATGTTGCGCAAACGTTTGCTGCCGCATGCCTAACAAATTGGTGCAAATGATATGCGCGCACCGAATGACGAGACTCTTCCATGTCCACAAGCGTCCTCCCAATTAACGGAGTCAACACTGAGGCGAGGCGTGATCACATCATGCACTGCAATCATAAACCAGCAATTCAAGTAGGGAAAGTGAAGAACACACCAAAGAATTGGTCTTTACAATTTTCTGACTTTAGTCTACTGCTTCAGTTTAGCCTGCACAGATGTTAGAGCCAAAGGGTCCACGCGTTTTCTCTCAACTGAGGAGCGAACCGTTGACATCCTTGCTGGCCTCTCCATCACAAACTACACACGTAATATCAAGCAACGGATTGGCAGGAATGGACACACAGAGCACCAATGTGACCAACCAAAAAGGAAAAAAAGTGGGTACTAGTACTGGAACCATAACTACAAAGTGCTGCGAGGAAACCGCATTTTAAAGAACCCACAGGTATCCACCTGCAAAGCAAATGATGCACTTATCTGTAGCGATGAAACAAAATAGTTCGTATATTCTTCGCCTGTCGATAACGACACATGCGAAGATCAACGCACTTAGTGCAGAACCTACATTCATAGCAGCATACCGCCTTGTTATATTCGAACTTGTGTTTCACAGTACCATCAGAGTCATCGAAATTATCGGCATGAGACTTAATGGTCATTAAATTTCACAACAAGTACTCACCCAAAGCTCACTCGCAACCCGCAAACTTCACTCCAGTAATATCCACAAACTCCACCAGTCCAACAATGACTCAGACAATCCACGGATGGATGTATGCTTAAACAAACATTAAATAAAGTTAGGTTTTAACTAATTAAAATAATTTGCATATAGTAAGCATACACAACAATATTTTATGATATTTGAAGCTCTAGAATTGTTTCAAAAACAGGTCATTCGATTTGCTACTGATCAGGCATTAGATTCTTCACGATAGTGGAAGATGCCAGAACTTTTAGGAAATTACAAGAGTTTCAAAATGACTCCAGGGAATGCACATCAGTGGACCGCCTGATTTCCAGTCTAAAGAATGGTCTAACATGTGAAGAAAACTTACAGCAATGTCTAAACATGAGTGATGATCCACATCCACATCCAAATCACACTCATGGAAGCTGCTTAACAAATGTTTTTCATCTATCTACCGTGTATTAGCAAATGGCAAATGATGAGCCCACAAAGTCGTCAGTTTCAAACTCCTTACTTCCCTGACCAATGCTATAAAGACGTCAGGTTGGTGAGGGATTGTTTGCTCACCAATCGTTGACTAACGAGACTACAGAGCAGTGATTGAAATTACGTCTGCGTTGCAGCATTTACAATGAAAACAAATAAAGTGGCTAAAATTCAAGCAATGAATTTAATATTCATTCCGTGTTTCCATCCCACTCACCATTTCATTCTCTCGAGAATGCAATTCTCTTTTGCTTTCCCTTGTGTGTGTGTGCGTATGTGTGTGTGTGTGTGTAGGTGGGTGGGTGGGCTGGTGGATAAGTGACGCTGCGTTGACTGTTGATACAGTCATACACTTTCTGGATAACAGACAGCAACTACGGCTCTGATGGATTTAATTGATGCAGCTAGAGCTTGTTCAGGATGGACTTTTCCCTAGCAAAATCAAAGACCATCAAGACTAGTCATCCAGTCCTATGATTGGTGTCGCTGAACCAATGTACCGGTGGAGGAAGAAAAGTAGATAAGTTACTGTCTCTACGCTTGGATGAAGGAAAGGGCGTAAATGGAAGTGGCTACAAGTGGCCCCATTCCAGACTTCCACAGACAATGCGTTTTGCAGAAGTTGGGCTAATCATTGCTCACCTTGCACCCACTCTGTGGAATAGCTTGTACTTTATTTAAATTCATGTGATCTCATGGGTGCAGTGTTTGCTTATCTATAGAACAAGTGGTGCAACGAGATGACACATTAGTGATTGTTAGGAGGAACTTCAGTAATCCAACTGCGGCTAGGCAACAGTCTTACCACTGGTGTGCAGAGAGAGAAGGTGACGCCTTCTGCAGAACAACTCACCCATGACACTCTTCTCTGCAACACAAAGCGGGAAACAATGCACACATGGCATTATATGGTGTTGCTTGACAGCTCATGGAATGGATTGATTCAGGTGTACCATGGTAAGCAACTGTCGTATTTTTTTACCTCTAGGATCGGTGTTAGTGTACTCAAAGTGAAGCACGTATTGCAAATGAAGCATTTACACTATCACCGCTCTTAGATGCAGCTAAAGAGGGATTTGGTATATGTACATGTCCAACGCGTTCGCGTCTGACCTGGCCCGTCCACCTTATCAACTGATTAGCAGTAGCCTCTCCGCCACTTCGGCGTTAACTTCGGCCACATTAGAACTAAAAAGGGCTCCATATAACTATCACATTCTAGCATAGTCTGCTGTCATCTATCATTCTGCTGCGCGTGTTTTGAGCCTACCAGTCTCACATCCGGGCTGGTCAATGGTGACGTTGGGGCCGTCGAGTCAGAAGGGGTTCAATTCTCACCTGATGTCTGCACAACTGCTTATTATATAATGTCTCACCATTTCGACACGGTAATTTGCCTTTCTGATCAGGTCCATTCTGCGAAGTGACAGAGGTAACCCAAACATGTAACATGACACAATTGACAATGATAATCTAAAACCAATTCGCAAGAATTCATTGCATGGAAGGCGACAACCCTTACGTTGTTAATGGAGGCGGCTGAGGTAAAGGCTTGTCGAAGTTGTCACTGCTAGTGAGTCATTAACTTGTCATCTCCACACCACCTCGAATTCTACTGCACCGTGATGCTCAACATGTCAGTTTCTGATTTTATTCATTTTTCCCTTTATCTCTTCGCTGCTGTATATTCTAGGTGCTGATGCTAATATATTTTACGTTGAGGTGATGGTGAGAGGGTAGAACGTGAGGAAGAATTCCACTAACCGGCTTCAGACATCCCCATTCTCAGTACTCGATTGAGAGTGTTGCTGAAGAGACAGTAACGAGACATCGTAAGTCCCACGACACCAGCAATACAAGCTCCTACAGGTGAGCAAGGCATCTTTCCCTCAATGCTATGCAACTAGTCGCATAGTTTGTAGTACCAATGAAAGATGGATTTTGAATCGCCTTGCATCAGGGGCCATTGCTTAGAAGCATTCTGTATGCCAATTGGCCAGAGTTTCGACAGCACTCAAAGAGATCGGCATGTGTCGACATAAAGACAATCAAACGCGAAGTTGCAATTCTAGGCAAATGGATTGGGCTGTGCTTCACGTGTGTAGCGATGGTGGTATAGCATGGCCAATAGCACGAAGCCAGCGTAGGGGAATAGGATTGACGACCTACGCATGAAGTTAAATTTTAGCTCAAGTGTCGGTAACATTCATTCATCCTGCATGCACGAATAATGAAGGGCGATAAGTTAGAGATGCACCCATTTTAATCGCTATGCAGGCTGATGTACTGTCCCAAGGGGACGTGTGGTAAGTGGTTGGTGGTGACAGTGGCACAAGCACTGAGCAGGTGGAGGGCTGTCGTGGCGATCTTAGCTGCGTGGCGTGGTCCACTACTGAGTGGCATTCCCGAAGTCACCACGTAAGCGTCTCCCATCGTCTCCACCGACAGTGGACACATCCGACATCAATTGGCGCGCATTTCGAGCGTTACTTTTCCGTCAATGCATGTGTACTAATGAGAGAGACGTAGATGTGTCATTTAGACTAGTGAGCAAAGAGATGTGGAGTGGGATCCTGCGACTTCAACCAACTATTTGATCCACTTATTAGACTGTCATCCTACTTGAACAAGATAAACAACCAATTCACAACTAGCATTTCTTCCACCTCAGTAGGCCCAAACAAATCTAGACATCAGCTAGTTCACGTATCATGTTTACTCAGTAAACGTAACTTGAACTTTGCTATCGGCGGAGCTAGTAGGAGAAGCAGGGTACTCGTGTCAGTTATCAACTCGGATGAGTTGGAGCCTAAGCTGAGCCCTTGAGTAGACGCAGGCGTGTCTAATGAAGTCCACCTTGTGGAAGCCATAGTGTGCAATCGTCCTGTCAAACAATGTGTGCATGTTGTTGAGACGATCAACAATCCGCAGTGATGTGGACATCACGCAGACAGTTGTGAGCTTAGCGATGTTGCTAATGTAGATTGACACTTTGTCGTAGGTCTCAGGCGCCCCTGAAAAACTCGCCTTCAACGCTTCCGCCACAACCCCATAATTCCATCTTAACCTCACTCTTCCACTCACGCATTGTTCAGACACTACATTTGCGTGGAATTCTGACAGCCACAGCTGTCGGCTAGATTTGATGTGGCAGGAGATTCACAGAGGCAGCAAACGACAGATGGGACAGTCCCCCTTCCTCTTCTCCTCCCCTAGTTCATTCACTTGAGTAATCATTCCCATCATAATGAACATGTGCTCTACGATGCTCATTTTTCTTGCGAGATTGAAGAGAGGATTGATTGCAATCGCAAACCTACTTTTCATCGGTTACTCTTTGAGTCTCTTCATTCAGCTCCTTGAATGTTGGTCTCGGTGCAGGATTGTCCCACCATGCGCGCTCTACAATGTTTCTGTAGATCGTTTGGATGCCTGTTTTAAGAATCCGGATGAGAAAGGACGGTAAAGGTAGGTGAGTACTTTGCCATTAAAGGGGGTGTAACACAACGCAAAGTTGTGCGAGTCCCTCCGGGATTTCTCAAATGGACTTTTACAGAAGCCGCACTGATCTCTGTTCTTGTCGCCTAGCTCACTTCTTTTCCGCCTTCTTTTGTAATTCTACGCCACACCGACAATACAGATGCCGAACGCTCTAAATGTCAGTAAATTTTTCAGATATACATTAGTTGACAAGTCCATCTCGGCAATTGGCAGGCTTCGCTAGTGCTTTCACTTTATCACACATGAACAGTACTGAGACTCCAAATACATCCGACCGTCTCCTGTAAAGGCTTTTGAAAACTCATAGTGGTATCGTGTGGTGAGAAGAAATGCTCATCCGTGGACGAGACGAGGCTTTCCTTTGCCCATGATGCGTTCTACAATCTCTTCCCCTGACGTGTCGTCCAGACCATATGGCTTCGCCTGATAAAAGACTTCGTACAATATTATGTCGAATGCATGGATATCGCCCAGCTTAGTACCAGCCAACGGAGCTGTTCCATTACGCAGCAGCTCAGGCGCTGTCTAAGATTTATCTGGAAATGAGGAGCAATTGCAGAGGGTGGTGAATGCAACTAATCTGAAGTCGGTTGAATGACAACCGCCAGTTCCATTGTAGAGTTTTGGCATGCCAAAGTCGGTGGCTATTAAGACGCATCGACAACTGACACCTTCCATGAGCTTTGAGGCTTGTGTGGTGTAGGTACTCCATTGCCTTGTAATGGCTACACCCATTAAATAGAAGAGATTTGCTCAAATGCTATAAGATAGCATCAGCTCATCCGAACCAAGTTAGTCGTGAGAGAGAAAGAGCTTGAAATCCCAATCAAATGCAATGCTCTTGCTATCGATAGCATCCTACCCACGGAAATGCTCTTCCACACTACTTCCACCCAACACGACACCAAATGACCTTCTCACGAGTCATGACAATGAACATTTGTGAATACAGACCTCAAGTCAGCAACTAACATCGCATTTAATTTGGGGTACGTAAAAAAAAACAACAAAATTGGATAAAATAGCGAGATACGTGATGATAGCGTGCAAGCATGGAACTCATTGGGTGAGCTCGGGGAGAAGCCAACGCGGACTCTTGCGCCATCGACTGACACGTAGGTGAGGGTACATTAGCCGTGGACAGCGTGTTGCAACTCCAAATCTCCTCATACTTTACTGCCTCAGAAGCACTTTCTTGAGAACACGTTCAACACATTAAACATTTGTCATCAACAAAAGTAACCTTTAAACGCGTTTGTGATGACTAGTAGTGACTAATTTGCTCCAAATGTTCGCATTATTTTAATTAAGATAACTTTTGATGCCATTTGTCAAGATTCTGTGTAGTTTGGTTATTAACTTATTTTTCATTTATAAATTGTAACGGGAAAGAGATGCGGCACTAACGAAGACATTAAGGGGAATGATAAACGCATTCTACCTCTTGGAAGTGTTTCGACCTATAACCAGCAAGAGGTGTCTAATGCACAAAGACCGTGAGGTAATGCCAAAAAAGGGAGGTCTGGCGATGGTTGTTGTTGGCCGAAAATAATTACTGAAAAGGCATAAAACAGTTTTACCACTGCTAAACTACACCACATTTAAAAGGAGGTGTGGCCTTCCTATTGACAAATTTTATTGATAAAATCTGTCATCAGTGCTTGTTTAGGAGTACTAAGATGGTTTTCCAAGATCAATCTCATTACCCTCAGCCATAAAATGTACCACAGTGATGGTCAGGCGCGTCTTCTAAGGCTAAGAGCTATTGGATGCGGCGGTGTTGAAGGTCTCATGAAGAGTATGTGCTGCTTCGGATAGAAGTGGAAGGATTATCTGTTAAGAGAGTCCGTCACCCATCCAGTAATGCCCTCCTCAAAGCCTTTGCATTGTAATTCACAGCCACCACCACTGGTAGCTCTGAATAAAATGTTTCATGCATTGTAATCCCATTCACTTCCATGGTGCCAGGTCACGCAAGTAACCCTCTCTAAAGTCCGCGTAAACTACCTACTCGCAATAGAACAGCTCATAACAGGTCCGTAAACATCCACATTGGTGAAAGTAACCGCTATTTTGCGGTGGCAGATCTCCTTACTAGCATCAGCAGAGTAACCACCCATGCGGTTCAATGGTGCGTGCAATCACAGTGTGCTTGTGAATGCACAATTTGCTTTCCAGGTCAAGGCCGAGCAATTTCATAGGCTTACGATGCTTCTCAACGCATATATAAACACACCACGTGTGAGTTGTGGCTGCAATTCTTTTTAGGGTTGATGATGTCCTTTCCGCTCTGCCTCGTTTTATTAATAACTTCCATCTCTCACAGCAGTCTAGAAGATGGACAGAGTGATAAAGATGGCGCCAAATATTTCAATTAAGCTGTTCCTTGTCAATCACGGACGCAGGTGGCATCCGATCTCTTTAGACTAAAAGTCGGTGCTTTGACACAAAGTGGGATAAAAAAAAGTACACCATTGTTTAGCATTTATCTATGTCCAAGCACTGCTTGTCTACTGCCAAAGGCATGCATTCGCACGCATAAGAAACAACTCCCCTAGAAGCGTTTTTTTGTTGTTCGTCCAGTTAGATACAGGCTGCCGTGGGAGTCAAAGGATTAATGTGTAGATTCGAGGTTTAGCTATCCTCAATTACAAGTCATGTTGAACCCAATGGTCAATCCCACTGACATGCAGATACAGTGCAGGGTCTTGAACTGCCCGATGCCTTTGGTCTTTTGTGTGATCCATCGGTACGTGAAGTGATACGCGAAGGTACGTCCTCTTCCCAATCACCCATCGTCACATTGTGTGCATTCTGCAGCTAACATTCTTTCATCTTCCCCAATGTTTGACCACCATGCATCCATTTCCATTTATATGGTGACACGTGAGAGACCACTAGGACTGATAAGGCTTCATCATCCTCATTCTCATTTCTGCAGATCCTGCTATTTCGCACAGCGTGAGACCTGAAGCAATCGGCCCTCACATGGTGCAGATGACGTGGCAGCCACCACCGTAACTCGGAGGGCGTATTGTTAACTATCTCATAAGATGGGGACTTGATGGTGAGGTGGAGAATCTAATCAACCTCTGTCAGTTGGAAATTACACCTTTACTAATTTAAAGGCAAAGCATACCGATAGAGTCTGTGTTAATGCATACACTCAATCGGTTCAAAGGAGTTTATCATTCCAGTCGAAATCTGCGCATCGGCAACACTACATTTTAGCGATGGTGAGTCCTTCCTTCTCGTTCTATCGCATGCTAAGCTATTGTCTTAGAATGACTAGATTTAGTTAAAAAAGCCGACAACAATATCCGTTTCTCATCATTAAAATGATTTCGTAGAACCACTTCCATTATCCTATGCATGAAATCGACTAAAATCGGAGGAACAGATGCACCTAATAAGGCAGTTACCATCGCGCATTTAGCATCTAACTTTTTTGCATTCGCTCTAACGCCTTCCATTTCCCATCCAGTCTCATTCGTGTGGACACAAGTAACAGTGCACTGTAACTAATAAAGCCTCATTGCCCTCTCTCCTCTTCCTATTCTCCCAAATAATGACATAATGATGCCTTTTTGTTTGTGCAGATCCTAATGTTCCCCAAGCTGCAAAACTTTAGGCAATCAATCCTTACAGGATGCGCATGCGCTGGTATACACCACCAAACCTGCAGGGCTCCTTCAATTTAACACTACATAGTCAGAAGTCGGTCAGGTGATAGGAGTGAAAGTGTTTTCATTAGTTTTCGCGGTAGCGAAACGAAAGTAATAGCACCACCCTTTAAAGGAGGTGAGTCCTTTTCTCGCTCATCATCTAGTGTCGAAAAATTATTTGAAATTGACTGGGATTTTATCGAAAGATCCAGCGAAGATACTCATTTCTTATTGGCTAAACTGCTTCATGTGCTCGTTTCCATTGGCCTTTGTCACGATGCCGACCACAGACAGTGGAAGAGACGCTCCTACTAAGTCAGTCACCTTCTATGTATTTTGCTTGGCCAATTTACACCCATTCCCATTCATATGGAGACAAGTGAATGCCCACTGGGACAAATGAAGTCTCATTGCCTCCTCAAAAACGCAAATGAAATAGTGATGCATTTTCATTTGTGCAAATCCTACCGTTCCTCGGAATGTGCGAATTGGAGCGATCAACTCTAGCACGGTGAGCATGTGGTGGGATCGGCCACCTCAACTTGGTGGGCGTGTTGTTACCTATCAAATCTTTTAGAGTCTCAATGAAAAGCGATGGTGAATTATCAACATTCCTCCAAATGAATACTATGCCTCCGAAAATTCAAGCTCAGAACAAATCATTAGAGCATACATTGCATCGGATAAATGGAACGAACAGGCCGCCATCTAAAAAACGTGAGTCGTTTCTACTTGGTCTACGGAGTGATAAAATCATTGTTCAAAGCTAACTCGAAATCATCGAATTGGTCGACAATGGTTCCCGTTTCTCCGCTAGCATAATTCCGCAGAATCATTCCCATTTTTCCCTACCATAAAATTCGATCACAGACAACGGAACAGACGCACCTAGTAAGGCAGTCGCAAACGCCACATTAAATGAGGATAAGATTTTGTTGATGCAAAAAGATATTACCGGGATAATTTATTGCTGTAAGTAGACGAGGACGGCGTATCTGCTACTTTTGGAGTCTCCGCGCCAAATCCTTTAGCAGTTGCTATGACTACGGGATCGGTTGCTGTGTCGCTGCGATCCTAATCACTTCCATGGCTCTATTTTCTGCACAATTTATCTTTCTGATCCTGGGAATCGTCAAGTCAAGCTTCCATACGCCATTAACATTTCGGGAATGGTAAATACTCTCACTTATAGTGCAATGGGTTCATTCCTGTGGAGCACATTAGGCAACGCATCTTGAACTATAGGTGGAATAGTTGATTGCTATGCTGTGGACTACACTCCAATGCCGAGGTCATCCCCAAACCCATGCAGACATTTCATCCACTGTTGTAGAAGTTTTCGTCTCCATGGCTACTTTGAATAACGCAGTAGAAGTTGCATCATCACTGGAGCACTGTCTTCTGATTGTCTGGTTATTGTGTTAGCAACACATAAAATGAGATAATAGTCACTCAAAGACCTATTTCAGTCACTGGTGAGTGCGCCTGACTAGGTTGACCGACTGAGGGAGGTGCATTCAAAGTCTATCGCATCCTCAACCTCAGACCTCGACCACTAGCCAAAAGGTTGGCAGATACACGCAGGTTGTCGAATCTAACTCTTGACCATTTGGCCGAGAGGTTAATGAGATCGGAACTACTCGCTTACATGAGAAACATTGCGGTATTTTTTCTTCTCCTGAAAATTCTAGATTGAATGACTTCTTTACCACCTTATACGAACATAACCCTGGCCCTGCTCATCAACGAGTTTTATGAAGTTGGATGGTAGTTCAGGAAGTGGATGGGGTCAAGCATTTGTATTGCCATGATAGCTGAACAGCGACCTATCTTCCTCTAATTCATTCAAATGTTTAGTGTTTAACTTTACGTCCATCAACTTTGACAACCAAAATTTACCTGAAACTTCATACAGATGTGAAAAGTCATCTTAAAGTTATATAGCTAGTAACCTGCACATTTGCCATGGTTTTGTGTCAATCTCCTGGATTGCAGGCCACTTTTCTCTCTATTTGTGAGAAATTGAACAAGTGTTTTTAGTCTAATATTTACACTCATAAAATTTGTTATTAAACGAACCACATAGCATGTTATTATTTTGTTACCAGGCTAAATCCCATTACAAATGAATCCTCCTAAGGAGTTGCGGTTTTCCACTCATCCAACATTACATGCCTGACGCAAATTCCAAAGTACCTTACTAGAAACGTGCATTACAGTAGCATCGCCTGTAATACTTTGCTTCTTTGACTGCTGGTTTCGGCTGCGGTCAAATGGGTGGCCATACTGCTCTAGTCGGGCGGGCTGGCCTCCGAGCCATGCCAGCAGTCCCGATGCCTCTGTTTGCTCAATATATATTCTGTCCTCTTTCGCCTTTAAGGGAAGTCTCGCGACGTTGCATAGGTGGCAACGAAAAGTGGACCCGACTTTGTAGGATTTCTCTCCCGATCCATACCGCTCGTGGCAAACTGTAGTGGTGTGAAAGAAGTGCATGTGCTAAGAATGGGAGAATCTCTGACATCCCATCACAGAAGGACTGAGATCGACGCCTTCGTATTTTGCAAGAAAGCTATTAGTAAATGAAGCGACGTTAGCCGTGAACTACTTGGAAACGTTCTGTTGCGCAGATTTCTTTAACATACCTAGTTAAGGAGACCGGTGTCCCAACGTCTCTTTAGGGACACACTGATGCTCGGCAGAACCTCTTACTCCAAATTTATTTTCCAAACCATGTGAAACTCTAAGTCTTGTCGAAATGTCAAGAGGGATCCGTGACGCTGTGGTCAAGCCTCTCCTCAGTCGCGCTCGAATTTCGAAGAATGGTACAGCTAGCTTGGGAGTTTCTCTCCAGCACTGATTACGTTGTGATGGCTGATACGAGGGATTTACCGAGACGAACGTCGAGAACGACGCTTAAAAGAAGCGAAGCGCAATGCAATGCTTTGTTTGGTGACGGAAGTGGCCACATTGCATGCGCTGGGTTAGCTGGTCTCCGGGCCATTCCAGCAGCTCCCTTCCCTCTGCTTTCTAAACATATGCATTCTGCCCTTGCATCATGCCTTCTTTCGTCTTCAAGGAAGTCTCGGGACGCTACAGTGCTACATACATAATTGAATTGTTCGTTGGTTGCGGCTTAGTTTAGCAACACATGGCTTTCCTATTTTCATCTTGATGGATCTAATGATCATTCTTCGAAATACTGCCTAATTTGCAGTCATTGTCCTTCTTGAATTAATGGTGGATTTGTTGCACTACGTGGCAAACACATGGATATACCTTGCTCATAAAACTAACCTCTTATTTCAACTCCTTGGCTCACATTCCCAAGAATACTGTTCTGGTCCAATGCATTCCACAAGTAGGATTGGAGCTGTCTAGGCAATCAACTTCCTAGTTGCTTTGAAGGATGGCTAGTATGTACAGCTATGCAGCGAAAATGAGGCAGCGCTTTCACTGGAAGAAAAAGCTGCCAATTGTCACAATCAACAACAAACCGATATGTGCTACATTTTAGATAGACAAATTCACAGTGCGTAAATAAACTGATGGGTTAGAAATGAATTAGTGGATGGAGACCTATGAAATGGCTCTGGAGAGAGGTGTATACAATGGGCGCAATAGCCCTAGAACGGTGTTGAACAGGTGGATCTCTAAGAGACGTTTTTTGTGCACATGGTCCTTTTTCATTCATTGCTGTCAGTCCTCATGTGTCTGTTTTAGGTGTCAGCGAGTTCCAAACTCAAAATGACATGGCATGGTCTCTAATTAACCTCAATCTCACTACTCGTTGCCACATTAAAATGCTCCTTTACTCAGACATGGTGTAACTTATCACCCATCTGCACCATTTGTAGACAAAATCTTTATTTTTTCTGTACTTTGGTAGTGTTAGCACATTTGCTGGGAGTTAATTTCTGCGATATTGTGATTAGCAGTGGACATTACCCACCCTCCTCCATCAGTTAGTCTGCTGTCAGTGAATGAACTCCGTCATTTGCGCCTCAAGTAACTAAGTAAAAGGGCAAGGAGCGGTAATATTAAAGATCCCAATGAAAGCTTGCGGCACTAGTAGCTGCTCACATTCTTCCCTGAGGCGTTTTGATCGCGTAATGTAGTAATTTGTCTTAGAAATCATGCACATCCACACACATACACGCACTGGCGTAGGCGTCGGTTGCAAAATCGAATCCACATGACTGGTCTTGCCTGTGTAAGCGATTTTTAAGAATTTTTGGAAAAAATGGGTAAACAATGCATACAGTCAAAGCTATATGATAGTTGACTGACATTTCCATCGGTTTGATGTAACCCATAAGATTGGCGAGGCCTCTACATCAATAGATTCACATCCTACACGTGCCTCCAAAATTGAGTTCTCAAAATTGTTTAAGCCGCTGTGTGACCCACGTAGTGATGGTGCGATTGACGGCTCAATAAAGTCATTCGCCACGAGTAGCCTTTTCGCCTACTTTGTGATTCGAATTTTGAGGATAAAAATCTTAGCGTTGCCTGTTTAGAGTATGCCCACCCAAATCGGTGGTGCTCATTTCAGTCTTTCCACTGGTGTTCACCAGAATAATATCACGTATTCAAAAATGTCATTCCTTTGTGCACTAGTTGAAGGTGGAGTAGAGGCCTCGAGAAAAGTGCCTGACCGAAATTTCAAAGAGTAGATTTATTAAACAGTCCTCAGCATTGTGTTGCTCTGTTCTTATGATCTAAGCAAAACCCTATACAAGTCAATTTTTCTTGTAAGTGCCTTATGAAACAGGTGCCAATTGTAAGTTGGTCTAAAGTATCATCAATGCATCTGGTACTTAAGTGATTTACTATTTTTTTGCAAAAGCCATCAACTACTTACCCGCATCAGTAGTATCACCTCACCTCCCAACAAGGGAGCACCAACCAAGATCATGCGTTGGGTTGCATCATCCCTTTGCTTTCCTTTGCATCACATTACACCACACCCGTGGAGGTTGGGTAGCACTGCTAGTTGTGATGCAATGTGCAGTCCTTCAACTGGTGGTAATTGCATCTAATCTCTGCAACGATGCTACTTAGACGCTCCCACTTTTAGTGGCGGGGTGAATCATCTACTTTTTGCGTCTTTACCGTTGGCTAGGGGACTCAGCCGTGTAGGTCGCTTCCAAGTCGCCGTTTTCAATTTCCACATGAGCGTACAATGCACTCCACACATAGCTGCATCCAATACCCTCATTTCGCAAACGCTGGCTGCATTCCTTGCTTAACGATACACTGCTTACGCCGAGGATGAAAAATGAATAGACGCGTCCATACGCATTGGGCAGGTGGACGTATACAGCAAGGGATGCTATCACGGTTGCGTAGGGTATAGATGGACAGGTAGTGGTTGGAAGTAACATGCTTGGCAGGAAAAAATGCATTCAAGCCTCGCAGCCCTTTAAAGTGAAGAGTCGAACAATGTTTGCAGCATATTTAATAGTGTATGACTTGTAATCGAAAGGTTTTAGTGGGTACACACACACTGAATAGGGAAAAGTGACTCGGGTCACGGAGCGATAGAATTGACTGTTGGTTCTTGATTTCGTGTACAAACGAAACCAACTAGGAAGGTGTGAAAGCTCAAAAAATACACAGTAAAAGGCACCACAACACTGCCATCTAGCCTCTCCTAATTTTAAGCCATTGCATTCTGTCGCAACTCCGCGATTCGCTCACTGGTGATTTCTTGCACCACACAGTTGTAGCCGAATTGGCACCACTCTTCACTGTATCGGCAAAAGAAAACAATCAAAACAACAAAAACTGTGACGAAATATAAGGAAAGAACAGTCATCACCAAATACCAGAAAGCGGTAAACCAATAATTGGTAGCAGCAACAACAAACCACCAAACTGTCAAGACTGCAAAGAGCAGCATGGTGGTTTCAAAAGTGAAGAGCATAGACAGCCGTCCAGATGAGACAAGACAATACTTCCACTAAAAGAAGATAGTTGTTATACGTCAGCAGTCATTTAGTTTATTGAGCAGTTTTTATTAGAGGCGATTGGAATAATTTCTTACACTGCGGAAGCTCACCTGAAGTACCCGCTTTGTTGTATATTCAAGTCCACAGTCTGTGCAATTCTTAGACCCATTTTCTTCAATCCAGCGTTGAATGCACCTCTCATGGACATATTTTAAAGGTCCAACACACAGGCAAGGCGCAATCAATCGTCCACAAGAACCCAACTCCAGATCAGTAGATTCTTTGCATATCCGACAGATGGCCTCATGCACATTGGAATGCGAATGCACAGAAGGCCTGATGGCATCGTTGAGCGGAGTCGCAAATGGAGGAGCACGAAGGGTGGCGGTGGGTAGGTCACCTAATGTGCCGTTGGAGTTTTGTGCTTTCCTTTCTCTCTCCCGTTTATTAATGCCCACCTATTTCACAAATTATAGGTACCTTCGGTAAAATCTCATGATTTGTGATTTGTTTTAATGATGTGCCGCACTTTATTTCAATATCTGGTGAATAAAAGGCAATTGTCACCTAAATAATCTCTAGTGTTAGCCTGTGCCCCGCACCGTGCATTTTTAACACTTCATCAAGAATCCTACATAAAGGAGTCAACCTTCACACACCGCACCACTCACTACTGTGTCCTCTTCTTCCCTTTAAACCCGCCTCCGAGTGTGATAGATGATAGATGGGCAAAAAATTAAATGTCTCTGAAATGATGTGTATCCAACCGCTAGGGTGACATGGACTGACGGAGGGACAGATGGGTAGATGTATGGATGGAGGCAATTGCAAACTCGAAATAGATTAATGAATGGGCTACTCCTAAGTAGACAGACGACACATTTATTAACGAAGGCATACAATTGCAATCGACACGACTAGCTTGAACACTGTGGAAGTGGTTCTTACATAAAATTGTTTAGTGCACAGATTAATTAATAACTTTGTGCACTTCTGGCTGATGTGGTCAAGATGCTTCTCAACTATTCACAATCTTACCACATTTCTGTACTTTGCATATCTGTGCTTATCCAATTCGGAATGGCACAGCTCACACCTCCTTGAATGACTTATTGCCATCCAGCGTCGAATGCACTTCTCGTGGACATATTTCATGCTTCCATCACACAGACACGGTGCAATCAATCGGCCAAGAGAATTCGACTCTGCATCATTGGCATCATGGCAGATTCGACAAATCCTAGGACCATCAGTCCCAAGCGATACTTGGTGCATTGGAGGAGGATTGGCGAAAGTGTACGAGGAAGGCGAAGGTTCCAATGCAATTTGTTCGTTAGGTGCTCCGTTGTGCCCACCTGATGGCTTTTTATTTTCCACTTCTATGTAGGTCGTCTATAGCATAAAATGCCGGCTTAGTTTAAACATTACATGTCAATAAATTGTTACCTTCCCTTATCTACAAATAGCATCATTCAAATTCAATGCTTAAACGCATTCCTACTCGGCAAATGGAAAAGCAGTTACTACCTCAAGCGTCACACTTTGATCCATGTTGGCAGGATCGACTTCTCCTAGTCGGCAAAGCAAGCGCTTTTCTTTGAACTTCATCTATCTATCCGTTTACTACACTAAGCATTGAGTCATTAAATACCGTGAACCTAATGTCATGGGATCCTGAAAATCAAAAGGTCGCTTTTTTCTACGAATGCACCACTATATGGGTGGAAGTGTCACTGAAAAGAGCCAAAGTAATTGCGAACACCTCCTGTTAGAACTGCATACAATTTTTCTAAGCGAGTAACAAGATCCTATTCATGTCCTAAGTTCCTTCCCACCCACTAGTAAGACCATAGACAGATGTGAGGCGTGTTCACTCTAAAATTAGCAATTCTAAACATACTATTGGGATGCATGAAATAAAATACCATTTCTCAATTTTCTGACACCAGCCTGCTGCTACCAGAACAACTTACTCAGCTGCTAAGCTCAAAGCCATATTTTTGAGTCTTAGAGGACAGGAGTATTGGTAGGTTGAAAGGTAAACGCTTCTTCCTACTTCCTGTCCCACTAGTGCAACAAGACAAAGCCAAAACTTGTGTTTTATGTTTGACTGAATGCTACGTTCCAAAATTTGCGGGAAAACGTAAATATACATAAAAACAAGGAGTGAACTTAAAGTCTGCATAAGTATTTATGTATGTATGCGCAGATGTTACCACCCGCGTAACAGAGATCAGGCATTTAAGTAATGTATGTTCACACGAGCAATCCACTCGCTTATAGCTGAGCTCTTGAAATAAAAAGTCGGAAATTTGAGGTGATTGTCAATTTTCTAGGTATTTGTCACCCGTCAATCACAGCCCCCGCCTCGCAAAATCTAATCTTCTGCATTCCAATGACGCAATACACTTCGAGTCAAAGACTGGTAACAATTTTCGCTGATGCAGGCAAGTTGAGGAGGGAACAGTTACTCGAATCAATACCTCAGAGACAGATAAAATAACAACTAACATGACTGCGTGTATGCCTTTTACCAGTAATCAGCAGCTCCTGTTTCCAAGTAGCCCACACAAGAGACAAACGATAATTCAACCTAGTTACTTAATCGAGCCTCGCCAATAAAAGGCCCCTCATCTGACTTTTACTCCCAAATTTAGACTATACTTTTTACACACTAGTCACTTCTCGCTGAGATCATTTTACATTTCATTCTGTAAGGCATCGCGTAAATTTAATGCTGTCTTAAAATTGAGCATACCACAACGGAGATGGGCTTTGGCCTTCACTTTAGAACATAGATGCGCTTAAAAAAGAAGAGTAGCAAGCAATTTCAAACTGTGCAGTGGAAATAATAACTAAAGGTGTATGGAAAAGTCTAGAAATACGATTTATTTCCAACAGTTTATGAAAACAAATACATCTTATTAGATAAATGAAACAAAGATGATAAGCAGCGTAGTTATCAAAGTATTTATCTCCTAATAAAACAGAATTTTTTATGGTTGCAGTGTTTGTTTGACTGAGCTGAGTCTGTTATTTATAATTACATAAATTAAGAACGTAAGACTAATAGGAATGTTCGGGTTTGACTATTAGTCGTGACACACTCAAGGCTGACTATATCAGTCAGTGAATGGAAATGCCATTAATAAAAAATAAATTTTGTGGAAAAGTCGTGCGCTAAATATCAGTCGTAGATACAACTGCACTTACTTGATTACTTGGCGTCACTTTGTCATTGCTGGCAATATCCTCCACCTTATCCAAATTTGCCAAAACATTATGCATGATCGTAGTGTTACTCAACTGCAGTAAGTGTTCAGTGCCTGAAGCTCATTCTAAACCGTTGCAACCTGCGCCAAAGTTATAACTACAAATCGAGAACGTAAATCCGGGTGCACCAATGTTTATATTAAATTGCTCAACTAAACAAACTTTAGATCGAGCATCCCGATTTGATTGAAACAATTTGCATTGGGTGGCTCTATGAGTGAATACGCTTTAAATATTATTAAACAGACCCGTTGAGCGGTTTGAGTCGGGCGTCATACAATTTCGATATTTTATTGACTTTAACGTACGGCGCCCAAATACTTCTTTATTATTGCTTTTCCTTTTATTATCCACTTAAGCTTGACTGCCATTGTAATCTTTGCTCTCGATCCTGTTTTGTTCGACAAGAAGTTGTATGAATCAATAAATCCGTGGTCGTTTACAATTTTGATTGTAGTGACTTCCTTGAAGGCAGAAGGGGACATAGTGCTTGAGCAGAATACATATTCAGCCACTGGAGGGATTGAGACTACTGGCATGGCCCGGAGACCAGTCCACTCGGCTAGGACAATATGGCCACCAGTCAGAACAAGGTTTTGCATAGCCTCTCTCTTCTTCTGCGCGTCGTCCTCAGTGCTTTCCTTGGTACGCCTCTCATGTAGCGTCCCAAGACTTTATGTGAGGTAAAAGAAGGCATAATACTTGGACAGAATATATATTCTGGATATAGAGGGCATGGGGACTGTTGGCACGGCCCGGAGGCCGGCTCACCAGCTGGTACGATATGGCCACCCAAGTCACAGAAACCGGCAATTCGAACAAACAAAGTGTTACACTGCTCCTCCCTTTTTTCGATCGTCATCCTCGACGTTCACTTCAGCCAGCCTCCCATGTCAGCCATCACCCACCACCACCACCCACGAGCTAACCATGGCAGTCATCGAGATTCAAGCTCATGTCGCCTTGTAGTGCCATCAATTTTGCGCGGCGCTCGGTGCAGCAAGTGCGTATTTCTTAGTCCTCCTCTCCCACGATAATGTGGTCCAATGAAAGATGGGGGTACGAATCCAAGTTTTGAATGGGTCTAGACACACAACACATGCTGCGATTCCAGGCTTTTTTGATGCCGTAGAAGAAACGCGAGAGCATCGTAGAACCCTGAGCAAATTGGGTAATCGGGCCTCATTGGAACAAGTTGCACGCGATCCAAGTGTGCAAATCATAAAACAATGCTATCGAATGGCGTTCTGTACGTTTTACATCTGTTTGAACACATTTTGGCGAAGCGAGGCGAGTTGACCGAGAACCTGAGAGAGTGCTTACAGGGGATGCTTGACCACAGTGTCGCTGATCCCCATTGGTAGTTCCATTGCACTTGGAGTTCACGGCTAGTGTTGCTTCAGTTGTTAATAGCTTCCTTGCAGAACACGAGGGCGAGGGAGGTGCTGAAGATGGACATTGATCTCAGCCCTTCTGTTATGGAATGTCAGAGATTCTTCCATCCGTGGCACATGCACTTCTTTCACACCGTCAAAGTTTGCCAGAAGCGGCATGGAGCAGGATAAAATCCATCAGAGTTTGGTCTGTTTTCCGCTGCTACCAATGTAGCGTCCCGAGACCTCCTTTAAGGTAAAAGAAGGCATAATACTTAAAACAGAATATATATTCTGGACTCAGAGGGATTGGGGATGTTGACACGTCCCGGAGGCCAGGCCATCAGCTAGTGCAATATGGCTACCCAAGTGACCGAAACCGGCAATTCAAACATCCCGCGTCAGCCTTTACAACGTAATTAGTGCTCAAAGAAAACACTTAGTAGCCAGTCATCAAACTTATGTGCAACTGAGTTAGTACTTGACTACATCGTTACTGATCTCTCTTGGTGATTCTGCTGGGTCCGGAGTCTCGCCGATTAAAGAACCGAATCCGGAAGACGAAGGATTCTGCTGACCAGCATGCACCTTTATAGGTAAACATTGGAACACTGATTTAAAAGTATTTTTTTTTGAAATAGTGCATGGATTTAATGCAGTTCCAGCGAGACTAAGCTTAGAGCTATTGCACCTCCCTTTGTTAATAGCAATCTTGCGGAATATGGGAATAGGACAGATACCGAAAGTAGGAGCCATTCTCAGCCCCTCTGTTAGGGGAGTGTCAGAGATTCTTCAACCCGTAGGTCATGCGATTCACTCGCACCGCTGAAGTTTCCCACAAGGATTATAAATTGGGATGGCAAATCCTTCAAGCCGAATCCGCTTTCTATTTCTACGAACGTAGTGTTTTGAGACTTCTATGACCGTATCCGAGCATTCATTCATTCGCTCAGTTAACACTTTATTAAGCCTAACCCTTATATTTCGATCTACCCAGCCATCTGACCGATGATTTGTTCATTCACCATACCAGTTCAGATTACCCACACCAAGGAAATTGATTCGACTATGTTAAAAGTAGCAATTATCATAGCTCATCTAAGTTCCAGCCTACTTCATCCTTCTCGCTGAATTGACGCAGAGCATTCTCATCGCTCTTTCCATCGCCACACTTCCTGTTCTTTTCTTCACAGGCATTCTCTTCTATACCGACCAGCTGTCGCTCCTTGCTCTCCTTCTCACCATTCTTGCTCAGCGATCTTCCCACACGGTCCCGGCGCTCTTATTCGGTTGCTTCGCTTGTTTCGTGCGTCAAACCAACGTGATCTGGCTCGCACTCATGATTGGCCAGGCGGCTGTTCAACGACTAGCTTCCGCCCAGACCTGTGTTCGAAAATCTGCCCTTCAGTGGTGCATCTACCTGATTAAACATCCTGTTGACACTTTCACTGCACTTGTCAAGGCAGCTCTCTTAGACGCTCTACATCACACCGCAACGATCGTTCTCTTCGTCACTCTCGTCCTTGTTTTCAATCAGGGTGATATTGTTCTTGGTGATCGCAGTGCTCACAAACCTGTGTTTCATGTGCCTCAAATCTTTTACTTCTTCGTCTTTTGCGCTCTCCATACACCGATCACTTTCCTCCATTACCTCCACACCAATTTACATGTTCCGAGACGCCTCTCTCTGATCTGGATCACCTTGCTTCTTTTCATGATGACCGGATTGGTCGGCTTAGTAAAGGGAGTTATTGTCCACATTTATATGTTATATACTTTCAGGTGGTTTTAACAGTCCTTTGGCAACCCATGCGTTAAAGACTATGCGACTCTGTTAATCAAGCACTCCAGATGAAAGTGTGTTGTCATCTCTAACCCTCACTAATCGGTTGCTTCCTGTCTCAGTTCCCCTATTCGTTTGTTTGGTCACTTTTTGATAAAGTGGTTTATAAACTTACAAAAGGCAGGTGCCAGTTTGTAGAATCCGTTGATTAGTTGTCAAATCTGCATTGGTAAAGTGGAGTTGTTTAATTTTTCATCTTAACTGATACTAAGTAAAGTAGCTCTATTCCCAAAAATGAAGGAGTCTCATCAATTGCTGGTGGAGTAGCACGGTAGCAAGGATGCGTGGATTTAGTGGTTCTGTCAGTCTCCATAGGCTACACTTTCACCTAGTAGAATGACCTTTGAGGCATGCGTCTTGTTAAAGGATGCCCTTCCACAGTACCTTGGCGGATCACAGCTTCAGCAAAGATGCACATTGGTGGAAGTGGTAAACGAACTCAACCCAAACTACCAAGGATTTTGACTTTTGAGTTTAAACACACATCGAAAGGTGTCTCCCACAGATGGATGTCTTCTTGCTGATTCCCAAGCAGAAATGTCACAACTGACGTCTGTCCTTCCCACATACCCTGGTTCCTTGTTCTGAACAAAGGTTAGCACCTCCTGAAGTGTGTGACGGCCGACAGGGAAGATTATCCGGGGGGAAGCACCGAGGACAACATTCAGAAGGTCAGAATGGATGCTTTGTGATCTTAGTCAAAGTATAACTTTACATTCGCCTAAATTTTAGCATCCTTTCAGTGAAGGGTACCACCAGTCATAACGGAAATGTAACTCTGCCTCGATTATCTAACCCTTTAACACAATGAAACAAGAAACCGAACAATTTAATGCCCAAAAGACCATTCTCGTCCCTTCAAGACAGTTTATTTTTTATGCTCCACTTATTTGTGTGTGGCAGTTGGTAGCCTTCTGTTGGTGCACATGGAACTGACTTCAGGCTTATTGTTCATGCTGCTTTGGCTGCCCCATTCCTCCTATGTCTTCCTGCAATGTCAACTTACCCATTAGGAACGTTTGGACGTTCCCTCCTATTGCTCTGCCAACAGGAGTAAGAGGAATCGAAAGAATGTGTGGAGGATGAAAGGTGATTTAACCGAAAGTGAGGTATGTTTATGTGAAGGAGGGAGATGTTCCTAGGGTTAGGAAATGCCACAATGGGCCTGACCGGAGGAGAGCGAAAGTCACACTGGCCCATCCCTTTATTTGTGATGCCCTTTCCAAAGCAAAAAATACTAGAGTCGAAGGGTCCACTAATTGTCTCACCCATGCTAGCAACTGTCCCTTCGCGCGACATAAAAGATTCTTATTTTAGTCGGAGAAGGCAAAACTTTTTGAACGGATACCGTAGGTGTCGATCGACCCAATGAAACATAGTCTCCCAAGATCAAAATCGTTTATTTGGCGCATTGGATGCACACAATGAATCCTCCAAATGACAGGAGTCATGTGGAAGGTGTCTATTGACACGCAGTTTCGTTGGACTGAAAGTAATTCGATAGCGAATCAATCAGAAAACCCACCACAATCTACGAGCCCAGTGATGCTCCACTAGACCTCCTCAAAGCGAAAGTGTCGACACCACCAACAGATGGAAGAAATGAGGTGTCACAAATGCCCAACCGATCTGGAGTCACTACTGTGCAACTGACAAATATCACAAGTGCCAAAATCACCTCCCCAAGCTGCAGTACAGCACAAGCATTGGAGCACCAGATGCCTTAGATACTACCAAATTTGGAGCCCACACAGCTGAAAACTTCGGTTTGGTGCTGCAATGGAATAAATACCGCCTTAGCACCCACAACCCCCGATTAGGTTGAGGGGCAGTTGAACACGTATGATGGAGGACGAAGCTTTTACCCGTAAACTACAACAGTCAAACTCGTCCTCGGTCTGAGTAGACGTAACCGCCACTAAAATATGGCAAAATCGGATTTGACTCCTTAATTACAGTCATAAATTGGACACCGTCCCAACCTTGATGTTTAGACCTCACTCATTCAAAACTAAACCACTTGCAAGCATTTATATTTATCTTATCTAGCCAGCATAATTTCAGTTTGCACCTTATCAATCTCCAAGCCGCATTGACTATCGCCACCGTTCTTCATCGCCCATTCTGCTATTCGTGTTGGTCAAAACATTCTACTTATGCCATTTAAGTAAACAAACTAATCAAGGCATCTGGGTTTTCTGCCTTTGGCATTAGCCCATTCAGCAACTCGTGGCATCAAGGAGACGGATACGGCAAATGCATTATTCCCAGTAGTTTTATTTACCACCCTAACATCATGGCAACTCATACATTACTAATGACAATCAGAGCCGATTGACACGAAGTCTTCTCACCGCTGGCACGGCCTGCCGCGGCCCTAGTGACCATTCAGAGCTCTGCAAGATGCCTTCAAACAAGCTTTAAATGCGTGAACAGAGACGTGAATTTCCCACACTGAGTTAGCTCACGCATCCAACTCTGGAAAGACACAAACCTGGAAGCGGAATCTTGGCATTTTTTCGCCCTGTCCCTGCGTCTGCCCATCTACATCCACAATGTGAGGGATATTTCAGAGCTTCGTCTTGGTAGCACATTGACGATGTGAGATGCATCGAAAATTAGCTTGTTCCCATAACTCTCACAAGAAGATTTAAAACTAATGCATGGTGAGGTTGCCTGTCGTTCCGCCTATACAGTTCATGATGATAGCTGTGGGGGGGCTTGCATTAGGTTCTTTGTGAACATCAAATTCTGAACTTCGATATTGTTGGTAGCCAGACGAGGCCCGTTCCCGACAGGATTGGCACCGAGACAGAGAATACCTCGAAAAATTAGTTACAAATAATTCTACAGGCTTAAGCGTTACAGACAGCCTCACCTCCTTCACATGCAGCCTACACAACCCAAAAGTGCTGTGGTTATTGTTTCGCTTGACGTCACTATCCCCAGTGGTCCTGATTTGCACCCTTCGAACTGCCGAATCGGACGTGCATATCACTGGATGGATGGAGTAGAGCAACGGATACGGGTCAGGCAGAGAGATGGAACAGCGCTTGTTAACTGGATACTCATGACCATAAAAGACATAGATACGGGAAAAGGAACGAAAAACGCACCAAATGATGTAGAAATGGAAAGCAAAAAAGCGTCCACGAATGCACGACGAGTGATGTTAAAGAGCGATCCGGAAAAAAATAATATTTTCAGTTTTAAAAGCGTCACCAGAATCAGTAAGCCATTAAAATGACAGAGCAACATGTCAAAAAAGCACAATTCTGCTTTGCTCCAGGATTTCGTTTGCGTTGTCGCTGAAGCCTGATGGCGGGTGATATTGCAATCAAACCGGTCAAATCTTCTCCAATGGAAATTTTCGGTAACTCACACGCCGCCTTGACGAGTGGTATGCCTTGGAGGTCAAATTAGGTGCCACCACGATCATGAGCCTTAGCAGCTAAGATAAAAGAAACATCATCCATTCCAAATAATTTCCACCCAAACCTAGGAGTTAGTGCATGCAAAAAGTATTTATATCACTTGAGGTAGATACACTCGAGAGTTAAATCTCTACAGCAGGGGAACGTTGTTGTAAGATGCATCGTGAAATGTCCTTTTTTAACAAGGGAAAAAAGTAATTTGACTAGGTTAATAACCGAGTGGATTGTAAAGGATTGCTCAATGCTTAGTAAAATGTTTACGAAATGAAAAACAGACTCACTTCTTAGAGTAGTGGTAAATATAAAGATAATTGCATATTTTCATTCATTCATTTCCCAAACTTTCATACCCTTTTTAGAAACTATTACAATCTGGAAATAGCGGAAGTACAATGGAAATGCCTGCCTTGCCTTACTTTTTTTACCAATCAGTGTAGATGACACAACTAATGGTTGGCAAAAAACGGATTACTAACATTTTTAATTGCAGTGCGTGAATCCGATTATCCTCAGTATTTGATTACGCAAACAAGTTTGCTGGGATCCTCAAACACATTTTAAAATGCATTAGAAAAGGTAACTCAATTCAAGTAATTCATTTGCTTGAGCGTCAAAGTGTTTGCATTTTAATTAAACCCAGTGAAGACCTAAAGCATCGAATCGCCTTCATTTCGTGGAAATTAAGCGATTTTAGCACATTATCTGTCTAAAAAGCTTGTTATTTCTTATCTGCAGCAATGTTAAAAGCCTTGCTGCTGCTATTACGTTCCAATAAATGACCTACTGTAAACAGAATTGATGAATCCGTTTTAAATGGGTAATTAATTTACTCCAATATGGGAACTTACCCCTTAAAATAAGGTATTTCCAGCTTTCCTATCGGGCTGAGATAAGACTCGAGCATCGACCACAGTGGTCGGCACTACCAGTTAAAGGACGCCTCCTGATGAGGGGAGTCAGGAATAAGACTAGGAGGGATGGAAGTAAAAAAATGGTTGTGAAGGCAGAGTCCAACCAGGCGATACTGAATGTTCCCGCACATCTCCACCAAACCTCCTACAAACTCGTGGCAAGGCATTCCGCCCAAATGGATGTGGACCACGCCCACGGTTACCAAATATGTTTACATCTTCCATGGATGAGTGCGAAAAGTAAAGTCAAATAGAGGAACACATTCCTTACGTTCCCGATGCCCACTGATGCGGATTCAAAGACACGCGTTTCCACTACACAGTTTGAAGAACGTAAATTCAATGTCGAGAAAATAATTGAGAGGAGTTCTAGGCAGGTGTCACCCATGATCTTTCCAATCACACTTAAATGGCTGCCACTGGACTACATTGTGCTGCTCACCCAAAAAATCACCACCTAGCCATGTGAAGACAGGGGGTAATTTCAAGAAAGCAGGCAACCCATCCCACAAATGCAAGCGTGAAACTCCATTAAACATATATTCCTATTCTGGACATCTTAACGCACGTTAAATATTGACGTTTACATGACCACGATTGTTGCAAATAAAATATCCAATAGCCCACATAAAATACTACACTTAAAGAAACATACAATTCGACAAGAACCGACATAACAATCCTCACAGGCATGGCAAAACGTTGGGGACATATTGGGCAATTTTGCAAAGGTGAGAAACGGACCTTACCTGTTGGAACTCTTCGATGAGATAAACTTCCATATCCGCTTTTTTGTCATTTAGAAGCTGCCATCATACTATACAGCAGTTTCTCACTGCCATTCACAGGCGTACGTAGCGCACATGTCGGATTGGGGCAGGTGGATATTTCAAAAAGACAGATCGAGGCAATTAGTTAAAACATTGTGCTATTATGAGCTTTAAAATAGTAAGCAAGTCTCTCAGTGAATCCGTCCAATTAGACTATTTTTTGCATTCTAGATTTTAATCCCAACGATTTTTGCGCTTTTTTATCATTTGCTTTCAATTATTCACATCTCACGGTGACAGCGTTGTGCGCTAAGCCACTGACAGATGATGATGGCCAAGTAAAATCTGTTAACTACATTTAGTATTAAGTGCTTGCAGTGTCCTAATTGACTGAGGTGGATTAAAAAGCAAGTTATTTTGCTAGGAGCACAATTTAATTGGATGATAAAACTTGGGCTTTTCTCACGGGTGCGACTCATCGCGACCGTAAAAAGGTTAATTTGAGTTGGCGATAATAAACTAGTTTAAATAGATCGACGTCCTCCGTTTCAATTAACTTACATACAATCTATATACGTTGGAGCACCGCAGCCCAACCTAAACATCTTCTAATAAGTCACGTAAAAGTCCCCTTTTGCATCATTCTCATCATTACCAATGTCCTCCTATTTATCCGCATTCTCCTCATCAACCCACTACGCATTTCTACCTAATCCGAAAATATACTTATTTAAAGTGTCTGACAGTTTCCAAATTGTATCGGGAGGAGGCGTGATTTGTCATTGTGTTGGAAAATTTGTCCCCACTCAAATCCACACAGACATCACATTTGAAGCTAAACCAATCTTCTTGCTACACGATCGCATTCACCGACGAGATGTTTTTTGAGACTCACTTCTACCCTCTTTCAGATGTTGCAAGTGTATGTTTGACCCCCGTTTTGGTGACGGATTCACGTCAGCCTGTTGTGGCTAGCGTTTAAAAGTTGAGAATCGAGTGGTGAATAGATGTAGCAATTGCTTAGAGCAAGGTTTGGGTGGTGAGGAGAACATGGGAGTGAAGAAAACTCATTGTTTATAGGCGTCAAAGTAAGAGTGCCTCGTGGTAGTCTTCTGTTCACACTCACTTGTGAGACCTCAGTGGATCACACATGTTGTAAAACTTGTTTTGCTAAGATAGATGCGTCCTTTACCTCTCAGCTCAGCACAGTAATATGTGGCCGAGTGTACATATTACAGGTTGAAACCGGTGGTGACGTGTCACAGAGGAACATGCGCATGTCGCTATAGGTGGTACAGTCAGGGCACTACTTCACATCGCACAGCATGTGCATTAGGCTGTGATTAGAGTCATCGTTGCATTACTTCGTTGGCCATTTCTCTCTGTGCCATCACGTTTGACAAGGCAGCAGCATACGGTCTTGACCCCTACATGCTTCACCTCAGAGGCACACTACTTCTGGTCGTGCTTCTGTCCCACTCAATTTGAAGTTGCTGACGGAGCATCTGTCGACTCCATTCCAGCTGCCACAAACTGATCCTCTTCTTGAGCAACCACTGGACCATCCCCTATATGCAGCATTGAACACTCTTCTCCTCCGTCTTTCGTCTCCCTCATCAAAGTGGCTGTAAGTTTCTCTAACTGTCTGAGTGGTAGAAATGAGTTCTCTGTCACGCCCGAGGATACACGCATTTTCTTCTTGAAACCCTTCTGGAAGGCAGCTCAGCTTAGCCTTGCACATGGTAATTTGGGCGACACACTGCTTTGGCCTCACCTCTACCGAAGGCTCACCCACAATTCTTTTGTCCGTGATGTTTACCGATGTGAGGAATTGGAGGCGAGCGCGAGGTTTCAATTGCGTGGAATATAAGCAAAACGAACACAAAAGATGTGTTGCTGCATTGCAACATAGTCTAACTATCTACTCAGCTCACCGTTTCAGTGGTTACTCTGAAATGCCCAAATTGCCCGTTTACTTTGTTCACAACCGCCCAAGTTAAAGTGCTACTCCAATCGGAGGGGATAGATGTCTTCTGGTAATGCTGAGCTTCGGCTTCACTTTCAGCATCTCTTTACACCCTCAACCCCCAAACAGCCTCATCACCCACAGCCACCTCTAAAGGAACAGTTTATTTCATGCAATCGTCCAACTTCCCGTACTCTGCGACGCATCGAAGCACAGTTGCTGAAAGGCGATTCAGTTGGAGCCGGTATGAATTTGGGAGGTACAATGTACGAAAAGATGGAATGAAGCAAGTCACTGTGTGAGTTTGCGATTGAATGAACTTGGAGTGTGTTAGCCAAGGGTAGCTACGAGGGCTGGAATTTTGCTTTCAAGCACCGAAATGCTTTGGCAAAGCCGGTGCCATCAATTCCTGTGTAATTTTGAGATTCACACCCCTTTTTTGCTTGGACAGTGTCCTTGACCTTTGCTTTCCTTATTTTTACCTTCTTTTTGACCTTGAATGTGAAAATCATCGACTTGCAGACTGAACTGTTGGATAAAGTAGTAAAAAATGCTTATGATTTCCAAAATTCAGGAACCTATTGCCCTCTATAATTTAGACCTGATGTAAAAGATGTGTGGAAATCTGCTAGTTGGTTGAACATTGATTAAAATGCATGCAGATGTCGAACTGCCACTGGTTTGGGAGAAGGGGAGGCGGCAGGGAATGTTGAAGGAGGGAAAATTTGTGCGGCAAGGCATGAGACGTAGAGAACTTACCTTAATTGGAAAAGATGATATCAAATCGGTCAAGTTGAAGCAAATCTTGATGGTGTCAATTAACGTACTAATAAACCAAGTCTTTTTAAAAGCAGGAGGCTGGAGAGGACATGGATTCCAACAGCTTCAACACGGAGCACGAATTGATTATTCCCCACTGCGCATCTTGCGTTAATCCGTCCATCTAACCATCCGTACAACCATTCATTCCAATACACCGTATCCATTCACATACCACACATGGACAAGGCCACTTTCCCCGCTCTTGGATTTTGCAAGGGGCATAAATTTTATTATAAAACTTATAATTCAGTTAATGTTTAAAAAGTATTTTGGTATTTTTAAAACCCACATTAAGATGTGCAGCTAGATGGTAACAAGGCTTAAAAACAATCTTCATACTGTGTATCCTTTATTGTCTATTTAGCGTTCCGAGACTTCCTTTAAGGTGAATGAAGGCATAGTACTGGGGACAGAATATATACATACATTCTGGAAACAGAGGACTTGGGGGCTGTTGGCACGGCCCAAAGGCCAGCCAACTGGCTAGTACAATATGGCCACCCAAGTGACCGAAACGGGTAGTTCGAACAAACAAAGTATTACACAGCCCCTCTCTTCTTTCGAGCGTCATCCCCGACGCTCCCCTTCGTCCGCCTCCCGTGTCAGCCATCACAACGTAATCAGTGCTGCAAGAAGCACCCACGAGCTAACCGTCCCAGTCGTCGAGGTTCGAACGCATGTGTTCCTGTAGTGCCATCCATTCCGCGTAGCACTCAGTGCAGCAAGTGCGCGCTTCTTGGCCCTCCTCTCCCACGACAATGCAGTCCAATGAAAGATGGGGGTACAGATTTAAGTTTTCGGATGGGCCGAGGCACACACAACACATATTGCGACTCCAGGCTTAATTGATGCCGTAGAAGAAACGCCAGAGCATCGTAGAAACCTGAGCAAATGTGGCGGTCGGGCCTCATAGGAGCAAAATGCATGCGATTCAAGTGTGCAAAGCATAAAACGATGCTATCCAATGGCATCCTGCACATTCTGCATCTGAGAACAGGGAGAGAGAGCTTATGGAGGATGCTTGACCACAACGTCGCAGGTCTCTCTTGGCAGTTCCACTGGACTTGGATTCATGGCTAGTGTCGCTTCAGTTGTTAATAGCTTCTCTGTCGAACACGAGGGCGAGGGAGGTGTCGAAGATGAACGTCGATCTCGACCCTTCTGTTATGGGATGTGAGGGATTCTCCCATCCGTGGCACATGCACTTCTTTCAAACCGCCAAAGTTTGCCAGAAGCGGCATGGAGCAGGATAAAATCCATCAAAGTCAGGTTCGCTTTCCGCTGCCACCAATATAGCGTCCCGAGGCTCCCTTTAAGGTAAAAGAAGGCATAGTACTGGGGGCGGAATATATATGTTCTGGAAACAAAGGGTTTGGGGGCTGTTGGCACGGCCCAAAGGCCGGCCAACCAGCTAGTACAATGTGGCCACCCAAGTGACCGAAACGGGCAGTTCGAACAAACAAAGTATTACACAATCCTATTCATTCAACAGATTCCAAGTTGCCAACATTATCCTCTGCTCATTCAACATCTGAAATTAATGCACTTCTCGCCTATTAAATCCTCCTTTTAAATCTATATGGACCCATGCATTGATCTGTTTTGCCATTCATTCCGAATTTATCCATCCTGGGTGCATGTAGCATATCCATACGCAATCAAAGCTTGCGTAAGGTGGCAAACTCAGTTTATTAGAAATAACACTCTACTTATGCTATAAAAGTAGATGGTCAAATCACGACAATCGCGACTCAAACTGTGACTAGCAAGCCAACACAAGGAGGAATTGCTGAGGCTTCATTTAACAATGTTTAAAAACAGTCATTTTGGTTTTTTTCTGACTCTCCTCTTCACAAGGTTAAGCACTCCCATAAATTTGTCCCTGCATCTGGATGAGTTAAGCCAAATTATCGAACACTGTGTGGCGAAAGTTTCATCAGATTTTTAACCCGAGCAGATTTTTCTCCAGTAGTAACATTTTACTTGAATCGGTGTTCGCGATGGCAGCTTAAGCCACAACCACATGGACAAGAACGACAAAGTGTCATTGCTTAGGGAATGGCGATACTTAGTGAGTGGACTTCCCCAGCAAAGCACTTTGGCACAAATCGATCTCGACTCTGCCAACGTAGCCCCAACCTCCAGCGAAAATTCTCTGACTTCTTCAGATTCGCTTAACGTCTTAAATTGGATCTTTCTATCTAACGTCTACACAACGAGCTAGAGCCTGAATGGCAGAAACATAAAAGACAGACCAAGAGGAGGGAGCTATGCATATTTCATAACCAAGGAGTGGTTAATGATGCGGAATTTAGTATTAGAATGCACTTTAAAATGTGTTATTAATAATACTGACAAGTAATATAGAAACGAGAAAAAGGAATCGGTTTCAGGTAGAATGTCAAAGGCCACCGTTTGCACTATGGGGAAGAAGTACAGCATGGTAGAACTGAACGGAACTAAATAAGGAAATCTAGCAGAGATGTGGAAAGAGCCAAATTGAGCCCGTAGAGAAATTGTGTGTTCAGTCACTGCTGTGTACTGATGAAAAGGACATGCTTTCCCTCGAGCAGTCCGTCCATTACAAATTGAAATGCCTCCTTCCCATTTATTTGTGGTAAACCAATGGTAACTGCCTGTGTGTATGAAACCAGGGTCATATTCCTTGTGAAACGTTTGTAAAGAAGTTTGGGGTTCTAAATGATTCCATAAAATTGGGTACAGGAAGTACCTTTACTTCTGTGACGCACTCGGTTGCATTAAACCACGGGTAACTAATTGTATGCATTAAAAATGTGGTGCAATGCTTCGATAGGTAGCTTAAATCTTGGTTTGGATTATGCGAACCCTTGAAGCTCTACGTGCTACGTACTACAGTTGAGCAGGAGACACAAAGCCCTTCTGCAAGTCGACAATGCAATATCCGCCCTAGCATCATGACTTCTTTCGACTTCAAAGACACCCAATTTGTGTGTACCTACATAACTTATCCACACACTTTGATACAGGACTCCAAAATGGCAAAGGAGAACCCATGGTGTGTGCTAATTGTGTTAGTTGACAGCCGATGGCACATCGGTCATCCTCCCGTATCCATTCTTCTGCAATCCAATGAGGTGACACGCCTTCGATCGCCTTGCCTCCGCGTAGGAGTCGAGAGGGTGACACTTAGGCAAATCAAGAACTCAGAGTCAGTCAGGAGACTCAACTGCTTGTGTGTTTAAGTGTATGAGTGAATAGTTTATAAAAAAACTGTCATTTCTATTCATTTTGAATTTACATTTATTTACTTGATGATCGTCCTGAATGGTACTTTCCTACCTCATTCAAGTCTTCCGAATTCGCACAGATTATCCCCCGCTCCGTCGGTTGTGACAACCGCATACTACCCGAAACCCACCTCGGGACGGAGAAATCTGCTTTGACCCTTGCTAACAAACGGTTCATGAGTTATCAGAATACGCATGTAGTTATATCGCTCCACTCGATTAAGCATTTGGCAAAGTATATTTCAAGACAAATGTAAGGAACAGTAGGTGGGTATTGCATGGAACAGCCGCTCTACATGGTGCGTTTTCAATTTCCTAAAGGCCTAAAAGCAAGTCGCCTTTTAAATCATTTAGTGGGATTTTATCAATGACAGGAATTTCGCAACATATTTTTAAGGTCTATGCATTATTCTAGCACTGGGGGAGCTGGACCCTAAAATCGCCTGGGGATTTACTTGTTCAGCGCACGATTGGCCATTTTGGTGAAAACCACTACAGAAGTGTGTGTGTGTGTGTGTGTGTGTGTGTGTGTGTGTGTGTGTGTGTGAGCCCACTACTCACATTCATTGGCTTCTCTTTGGTTCAAATGCGCGCCCATCGAAAGTTGGAAAGGTAAGCTACAGTTGAGTGTGTTTCTGTGTCTACTAAGATTACCAACCCGACCAAAGGCAAATTTGAAGAAGCTAACGTACTTTACGACCAACAAGCTGGTGCAATTTCAATGCATAAGTCTAGACTCACTTAGAAGGTGGAAGCTAATGTCACTTCGACAGTCGAGATCATTTCCTTTCAATGTGCATTATTGCAGGCGTCGACTTACTTAATAGCACCATTACACGTGTAGCGTCCTGAGACCTCCTTGAAGGCTAAAGGAGGCCTAATACTAGGACAGAATGTATATTCAGCAACCCGAGGGATTGGGACTGCTGGCATGGCCCAGGGACCAGCCCACGTGGCATAGGCAATGTGGCCACTTGCATGACTAAAACTGGCAGTCCGGACAAACAAAGCGTTGCATAGCCTCCCTTATCATTTGAGCGTCGTCCCCGACGCTCTCCTTGTTGAAGGTCCCGCGTCAGCCATCACAACCATATCAGTGTTGGAAGAACCACCCACGAACCAACTGTACCAGTCATCAAAAGTCGACGCACCTGGGGCAACGTTTCACCACAACGTCACTGACCCCTCTTAGCACTCCGCTTGAATCTGACATTTCCACCGGTTTGAGAACTGAATTTTAGAGTGGGAGGTTCTGCCGAGCATCAGCGTGTCTAAGGGGAGACATTGGAATACCGGTTTCCTTAAGCAGGTATAGAAAGCAAATCTCCAAAGCAAAACTTTTTCAAGTGATTCACGGCTAGTATCGCTTCAGTAGTTACCATTTTTCTTAAAGAACGCGAAAATTGGAAGATGACGAAGGTGGACGTCATTCTTAGCCCAGCTGTCAGCGGTTGTCAGAGATTCTCCCATCCGTAGAAACATGTACACTTCTTTCACACCACTACAGTTTGTCACAGGCGGTATAAATCAGGATAGAAACCCTATAAAGTCGAGTCTACTTTCCGCTGTTACCAATGTAGCTTTCGGGGACTTCCTTGTGGACAATTGAAGGCAGAATAAATGTTCAGCAAACAGAGGGATCAGGACTACTAGCATGGCCCGGAGGCCAGCGCACCTGGCTAGGGCAATGTGCCCACCCAACTGGCCACAGCGGTCAAAAAAAACAAAGTATTACAAGTTGAGCGACTAAATTTTATCTCTCCTCCATATTTGACCATCGCTTATGCTGTTTTTAGTGTTAAAAAGGGAAATGAGGTCGGCGGACTGGGGTCGAAACCACGTAATCTCAGCGTCTAGCCTGTGATAGACTTGCCCTCAAGGGAGTGGGGCGAGAACGTTGAAGGTGGGTGGTGTTCAGCATGGAGTGCTCTTGATTTTATGATGAAAAAGTTTAATGAGATTTCCCGCGACCTGACAGTGGTTACGTTCACCCGAACAGAAAATTTAAAAGAATGCCGTATTTTTTGACTAGAAGTCCCATCCTCCATCTGACGTGTTTGACTACTGCTAAAGCTTATCAAAAGTTGTAATTGACACATGATTAGCGTCTTCGGTTGCATGTGGCCGGAATTTCTCGACTTGAAAGAAATTGAATGCTCCAGTCCTACTCCACTGCCTCATTTGAAAGCGATGAAGGCACTCATTCGACTTGCTAATTCCACATTGTGTCTATTAGGATCGTGTAGGCAGCTGGTACTTTGCATTTCTTTTAACCAATTCCATCACTTTCTCTGCCAAAAAAAAATCTTGTGGATTGTGGTTAGCTCCTGACTAATTCGTTATCAAGGTGCCTTCTGTCCATCAAGGCCGCGTGTCACTGGACACCTTCCACACGGCCCCAGGCATTCAGTGCCTCCTCAACAGGCCTGCATTTCTTCAACCTATTAATTGTTTTCATTTTCGGTTTAATTTTATGCGGTCTTTGGATCAGTGAGTCAATCAAGACAAACAACGGAAAGAGTCCGTTGCTGGTGGAAGTGAAGCGAATAACCAGCCACCCGCTTCTTAGAGTTTTGCGCCTGACTAGCATTTGGCGTTCCTGGAAGGATGCCACACTTAAAGGCACTAGCCAGTATGACCTCTACACAGCCCCCCTCTTATCTGACTCATCGTGTCATTTCCCAACCTCGGAAACATCTTGCCTGTTCATCTACACATATGCCTCAGGTAATCTTTCATCTTGCACACATTTCACAACTTCACCTTAATCCTGCGTATGAAATGATAAAAGGAAAACCTCCAACTCCTCATGAGATTCACAATGAGTAGACAAGTTGGCATTCTTAAGAGACGCAGAAGGAGTGGAATAGCCAAAATGGCGAGGTTGGTCACCATAAAAACAGCTCTACGTGGATCTGTGGAAGTCAATCAAATTCCATCTACAATCAAATAAGACCGGAGTCCAATTCATACCCCCTCAGGGCCCAGTGATACTCCCAAATTAGGGAGATTGGGAGGTTGAATTAATAAGTTGATGCAGTGGCGAAATAAAATAAGGGGGAAAATAATACAATGACAAAATTCAGAGAATAATCTTTTGTTGCACTTTCATACCCTCTCGTCAACCCTCCCACAGACTGCCCGCTTTGGGAGGTAATTGCCAAATGTGGATGTCATTTGCGATCCTTCTGCCTAGGAATCGCCATAGAGACGTCCATCAGTTGGAGGTACCTTTCTTCCGTTCTGGTGAGGTTTTTTATTCAGCTGCTTAAGTCAGGATGTTCATTCGTTTGGAGGGAGTTCGTTTCCCGTTATCGCCATTGTGACGCCCTGTGCCCTTGCAAAGGCTGTAATCAAAGCACTGTGATGAACATGCACTACCAACTTGAAGAAGAGCTGTGAGGATGGCGACACAGCCCGTTAGCTATTCGACTGGATGGGAGTACAGCCTGCGGGGACTGACAGAAACACTAAACCGACGCATATTTGTCACACCATCAGCAATTGATTGGGTTGCTTTCGAAACCACTCTCATTGAATCATCGTATCTATTTCGATGACACTGACGTCTCATTTGGCAACAGTGGCTGCCACTCAATATTCTCGCCCCACGGCTGTTAATTCCTCCACTTTGAAAAGTCAACGCTAACGAGCAAGGCTTAGCCCGGGAATGATCAACACGGACGGCAAACGCTCGCATCGTACATGGGAGTATCAATTAGAGTGCAACAATAGATACCTCCACTTCACTAACAGAAAGATATCAAACAGTGAAGCGATTTTAAAATTGGCAACCTTTTTACAAATGTGTACATTACTTTGCCCAAAAGAAAAAATTGACGCCAAAGTCGCGAACGCAAATATACACAAGTGCACATAAAAAAGTGACCAAACAAAGTGTTGGCTGAAAACGGTTTGAAAAGTAACTCAATAGTGAAGAATAAGGGGTTGATAGCAGAAATATGCACTTGGAAAGATTGCTAAATAGGATCTGACAGTCTTTACCACATGAACCGCTGCCAAGTAAAGGGCTGTGACAACCACTTGAAGGGATAAAACACAAAAATGTGGACAGTAACAGCATTGATAATGGCGTTCATGGCCACCTCCATAACGGGAGAGCTCAGTTTTTTATAAATCCGTGGCCTAGTCAGCCGCCAAATTACGTACGGTGTGATGAAGTACCTCGGCTCAATCAATCCTGCCGGGATTAGAACCAGTGCAACGGCCATAAGATACCCCAAGCTTGTCAGAAATTCTGATAAACTACCTCCGCGCAAGCCGCGGCACACATAGTCCCCACATATTAGGTAGACCGGTGCCAGAGTGTATCGAAAGGTTCTGTATCGACGAAATAACCGAGACCACAAGTAGAAAGTGTAGTGACGATTGTCGGCTAGAAGGTAAGGATGCTCCACGGTGAAGAAACATATCGACACGACAGTCATGAAAAGGAGCAAGGTGATCCAGATCAGAGAGAGACGTCTTGGAACATGTAAATTGGTGTGGAGGTAATGGAGGAAAGCGATCGGTGTATGGAGAGCGCAAAAAACGAAGAAGTAAAAGATTTGAGGCACATGAAACACAGGTTTGTGAGCACTGCGATCACCAAGAACAATATCACCCTGATTGAAAACAAGGACGAGAGTGACGAAGAGAACGATCGTTGCGGTGTGATGTAGAGCGTCTAAGAGAGCTGCCTTGACAAGTGCAGTGAAAGTGTCAACAGGATGTTTAATCAGGTAGATGCACCACTGAAGGGCAGATTTTCGAACACAGGTCTGGGCGGAAGCTAGTCGTTGAACAGCCGCCTGGCCAATCATGAATGCGAGCCAGATCACGTTGGTTTGACGCACGAAACAAGCGAAGCAACCGAATAAGAGCGCCGGGACCGTGTGGGAAGATCGCTGAGCAAGAATGGTGAGAAGGAGAGCAAGGAGCGACAGCTGGTCGGTATAGAAGAGAATGCCTGTGAAGAAAAGAACAGGAAGTGTGGCGATGGAAAGAGCGATGAGAATGCTCTGCGTCAATTCAGCGAGAATGATGAAATTAGCGCCACTGATGAAGCAGTTTAGAAATCGAAAGTCCCTAACACAGGCTTGAAACGGGAGGAGATTCCAGAGAAAAGTAGTTAGAACATACAGTCCCGGTGGTGTGGTGATCTTGGGATTCCATTTTTGCCAATTGCCGTGAAGGTATGTGATGGTTTGTTCTTCGTGGAATACCTCGTCCATGTAAGCAGTTGGTTGAACTTGATTCACGAAACAATGAACGATACCACAGAGAACCAGCGTGTAGGCAATACCAACAAGAAGTGTTTTTCCTCGCCCCGGCATATTCGGTTAAGAAGTGACAAAGAGCAGCCCCAAAATTGCTTCTTCGCAGCTTCCACAAATTTCCTATTAACAAAGAACGAAACACAGGCAAACGAGAGTAACAGCTTCTTTAGAAAGCACACCCTAATGCAACGAATAATGAAAAACCGTAATTTTAGAAAGATGTAGCTTAGATAGACCTTAAGACATGTCAACACATCTACGGAGAAATCGATGACATAAGTAAGCCTTCAAATGTATTTAAAGGAGCACGATAGTTTAAAATATACGTCTAACCCCGCAAGGCCAATAATGCGAAAACCGCAGCCTAGTATTTTTAAAAATATTCAGCACTAAATGGGCGGCCCTATTTTGGAGGTTATTGGACGGAATTCAGCACAAGTCATGGGACTGTATTTACACCGCAAAACTATATGAAGCACATTAAATCCTATGGAAATGCATCAAAAAACTTGACGGCAAATTAACTGGCGAAGAAGCAACTAGGTTGTTTTTTGCTCTTGGGCAAAGCAGGGCAGATTATGTACTACAGGCACTTTTGTCTTTACTCCTGAAAACTTTGACTAGATATTAATGGAGAACTTATTTGTCTTGAATGACTCCAACGATGACTATCTTTAAGGCTGCTGTAACCATGTGATTAGTCCAACATTAACACCTGGATAGGAAGGGAACCTCAAATTTCATATAAACTTTACTGTATTTTCAACCTATCCAGCAATTCTGGAGTTAAAGTTTATTCTTTTTACTTATTTTTCTTTGTGCAGTGGTAGAATCTGTTACGGGTGGAGAAAACACGCAGACATTTGGATTTTGCATTACTGACTTTTTGATAAGTAGAAATGCCTTGTGCATTGGAGACGCCCTTATCAAATCACTCAAGAACACTTTATTAAAGAGTCGGTATTGTTTTCTCCGTTTAGCTTTTGAAGATAATGTGGCATGAATTAGTAGTTGCTAATGGGAATTGATTTAGCAAATGAGTATACTTGTAGCGTCCCGAGGCTCCCTTTAAGGTAAAAGAAGGCGCAATACTAGGGCAGAATATACATATTCCGGGAACAGAGAGCTTGGAGGCTGTTGGCACGGCCCGGAGGCCGACCAACCGGCTAGAACAAGATATCCACCCAATTGACCTAAACCGGTAGTTCGAACAAACAAAGTATTACAATAATATTTCTCATTTGCAAGATAAATTCCTCTTTATTGGTCTCAACTGAAAGTAAAATGGTTCCAACTGTTTACAGGAAGCTGAGTCATTTTGTGTCGCACATAAGAAGGTAAATCTTCCTGAAAAGCTCTAAAAATACTTAAAAACGCCCAGTAAGCTCTATTACAGTTCTCCCTTAATTATTACTCAGAGAGACACGGGCATGGTCCTGAGTTCACCTCTGCAGATTACTTAGTCTTTAAAACCAACTCCCTTTCTACTCCACGTCCGTTTTCCAGCTTCCGTTGTAAACGTGTGGTCTCGTTCTGAGAAAAAATGAGAATAAGACGGAGTCTTCCATCCTATATAATTCGATTTTGCATCTTGTGGGTATGTGTAGTGTCGACTTGAGGTATGTGGTCGCGCAGTGCATTGTTCCATGGGAATTTGAAAATGACCTTCATTCGGATAATCACCGAGACCTGCCTGTACCTCAAAACGAAGTTTCTTCTGCACACCTTCCAGTTGTACCGAGAAGTATCGACGCAAGGTATGCCGGGTTTGTCTCTTCTTCAGTTAGCAATAAACTGCTTCTATGCATTAGCTCATGTGAGGGCTGCTTATCCCCTTTTAGACTACCTCATAGTCCCTTTTTATCTAATGGTCAGTTGCATAAGAGCCTCTATCCCAATTCAGATTGTTACTTCCTAATTTATTCTATTTCCTTGGTTTAGCTAATCCTTTTTCCAGGCAGTTTTCCTTAAAGAAGGCACACTCATAGGAGGTTGTAGCATCTCTTCGAGCGTACCACGTCAAATGCGCCTGCCAACTTCAACCCATTAACATGTTGACACCAGAACTCTGACTCTTGTACATTTAATTTCACTAACATATTCCACTTAACTGTGTTGTGTGTGCTTTTGACTGTGCCACCTTTGCCATCTCAATCCACCAAATTCTGAGGCTGTCACAAGCGGTAGAATTCACGTGTCTGCTGCACTGTCATTGGTCAATTAATTTGGCCAATCACAACGCAATACAGCCTCACGATCGGCATGTCGAGGTAGTAGACGTTTAAACATTACCACATTCCCCTGCACCATTAACGATAATGGCCATAGAACACATGATAAGTTCCTTGCAAACTCAGGCATTTTTAAAACTGCCCTACACTCCAGTGTGTCACTTTAGTTCACATGGTGTTTTTTTCCCTTCCCATGGAGATTGGCTTGTGGTCAGCTAGTGATGCAGGGACCATTGCACTAAAGGTTCAGCGTCTGCTAATACGCTATAAATGGATAAATAAATAAATAATCACTGCAGAGAGATGGAAACAATTGGAGGTAAATTTCCCACTTAATTAAATAGCAAATTGTGAGTAAAATGGCAGTTTTGCGAAGTCGGCAGCCTAAATTTAGCCTAAAATTCTTCATGACATTCCAGTGTGAAGCTCACTACTAACCAATGGAATGAATCAATTGCCAATCGAGATTTGATTGGTCTTTCGAATGTCGGACAACCGGCATTTAAAAAATTATCCAAATTTATGATTCTTGTAAAGTCGATACCCTCATCACTCTGCCACAGCGATGAGCGGTCGTGCAATGCCCAAATTGCAGCCTTAGGTGAGCAAAATCCGTTTAAAAGTATTTGGAAGTGTGGTGTCTGGTATAAGTAAAACCTACCGCGCTAACAAAGTCAATCATTTTGTTTTGGGACACTCTTGATAGCTGACACATTGACCTACCTACAAGGTCCCCTCCCCCCATCCAATGACCCTAAATCACATTGTTTGTGCTCTACACAACCGTGATGTTACTCATCCTGTGTGTCAGACCAAAAAGGCGGAACCAATGGGAGCACGCCTCGCTACTACTAGAATTTTTAATCCAGCATGCGTGATTGATGAATGTGATTTTAACCTGTCACCTTGACACCAACTGTAGAAGCTGCTCATTCAATTGGGAGGGTGCTTAGAAGTGGTGTAGCACAGCTCTTCCCACTCCGATGCCCTTTGAATAAGTCTTCCGATGTTTGCAAGTAAACAACAGCCAAGGTAATACGGACCAAGTGTGAACCATCCCCAATTCTTGATAATGGACAATCGAGAGTGATTAAAGGGTTTGTTAACATCTTGACCTTCCAGAAATTAATAAGTATGGAAGGTAAGTGAACGAGTGATGCATAGCATGCCGAACAATTCACTCACTGCCCCCATTTTGTAAGGTATCACCTCACACCTTCCAACCCGCGCCTGTTTATGCCTGCGTGTGTAGGCGTGGGCTACAGACAAATTTGGCAACTATAAAGGATTCGCTCTCTGATGAATAAGCGAAAATTTGCTGAGAGCTGTCTACTGGGCCCAACGTGAAGGTGTTCCATAAGGAACAGTCAGAGAGGCACTAGAACTTGGAAGGTGGAGAGATGGTGGTGCCTCAGCATCTTCAGCCAAGAATGCAACAATACAGCCTCTCAAATTTACCATTAGAACCACAACCGCTTTTCGATTACATTCTACTTCCCTTCTGGTTGGCCTTCGCAATGGTGGTATGGAGCCCCGCATTTCCCAGTCCATGTGCACCATCATTCCGTGGCTTTTTTTCTAATCATGTGTGGCTAAAAGTGGATTAAGAAGTGGCACGTGCGGCAAAAAAAATTCAGTAACTTCGCAGCAAACGGTCGAGACACTGTAATAGGGGGCTACAAATGGGATTAGCATCTCCAAAAGCAGCCTGCTCAAGGTCATTGGTACACAGGAAGGACAATTAAACCCCAATTTCGCCATCAAAAGGCGCACAGCCAGGAGGCTAAACTGGTAAGAGCTAAAGGCTGAGTCCTTCTAGCTGTCTGGCAGTAAATTCATTTACACTTATTTATTTTAATTCGTTGACCTTGACCTTCGAGTGCTTAGAAGTGCACCAGAGGTGCATCACTGGTTGCTATGCTTGAATCAGTGGGGTCGGAGAGAAAGCACAATTCTTTCAACATAGAGAATTTCGAGCATAAGTGTTCTGTGTTGGGTTACCTCCAATGTTGCCTATTGGTTGAGGCACAAAAGGGAGGCGTGACAATTCCTCAGGTGCAGATCGCCTACCACCTCAGACGAAGGCAAATGACTGAGCTAAGCCACCTTGTGAGCAGTCGCGGAGGCGGTGGCACAATTGTCTTAATTTTCAGAGGGGAAAGTGTCTTCCAATTTGACCACGCTGGAGTCGTCGCGACAGCCCTCGGCCTCGACCGGCGCCCCTCCTTCACCAGGACAAACGCTCCCATCCCATGCCTATCAACTCCATTGTGCAGAAGACTTCAAGCACTCATCAGTACAGCGGTGAGATGACCACTGACGTAATGCCTACTCCAGCATCGAACCGTCCACTCATGCGAATCAACACTCAACCAGCAAGCTGGATGCATCAACACTGCAAAAGCAGTCTGTCGTGTGATGAGACAGTGGGAGGGTGACGAGGTCTTCTCCGAGGACGGCGCAAACAACTGCTGTTCAAAAGCAGACACATCGGCGATTTCGACGAGACAGTGCATGTTGCGTAGCACGAGGGTTTGCCACCTCTAACCGGTACGAAACCAGAAGCACTGCATTGGGAGGGGGGGGGGGGAGAGGGGAGAAACGCTTGCATTTTCTAGGTTCCACCGTTACCCACTGGGAAACATTGACAACCACAATCACACATATGATGATTCTTTGAGGCTAGATCCGCCACGCCAACAAACCTTTCTGTGGCAGAAATGCAGCCATAAATTCAGCTCTTCAGGGATAGGTTGGAGACAGCTGCAGTACACCAAACATCGCAACAGGAAATTGCACCTTTAAAGGGCTTTTAGTGCTCGTTGTTGTGTTAGCAACCTTCGGTATTATCCATCCCGCTGAGGACCCTTGCCTCAAACCTTCATGTAACAAATGGAACACGATTACCCTCAAAATGCTTTCCATAGGGCGGCAAAGAATACGCATGATTGGATCGATGAGTGTAGAAACTGCCAATCAATGACTGCAGGAAGTAGGACAGGTAAAAGGTTTAGCCAATCCCTGTGTTATCAAATGAAGGTGGACATGAAACTCAATCCCCATTCTCGAGATGATTCCACACTCGATTGTACACAGACCCTCAGCGGGATCGATTGTAGCAACTTAATGCTACTTCAGAATAAAAGTTTCACTTTGGCGGTTCGAGAAGTGCTGCAAAACTTGACACCCGTGGGTGATCCACTTGTGCTAACAGTGAGCGATCCACAGAACCATTCAAGGCTCCCGTGTGACATTAAACTGCACCATCAGTGCCCAAGACCACCTTAGCATAACGCAACCCATCCGAGGCTGCTGACTCGCTTGGGCCCCAACCCTCACCTGCACAGCAATCACGCGCGACCCCCCCCCCCCTCCCTGACAGCCCCCGAGTCCCAAAACGATGACCTCAAAACCGCTGGCGTAGACGATGTGCGAAAGAGAATCCTACCGGAAGACAGTAGAACAAAATTACAATTCATATACACATCTGTTAGTACTCCAATCTCATTTGAAGTGTTGACACACAAAGAGCTCTACTTGAGAGCGGGAAAATCCGCGTCACTGTCCATCGAGGGTGCTATGTTCGTGGGAGCATGCGGTCCAGCCCTAGCACCTCCACGACCCTCCTGTGAGTCGTCGAAGCCGCCACGACTGTATCTAAAACCACCACCGCCTACGTTGGCACCGGCGGCACCGAACCCTCCGCCACGCGGTCCACCACGCATTCCACGACTCGCGCCTCGCTCGCCGCCTCGAAAAGGCGGACGACCACCACGAAAACCTGCACGATCGCCGCCTGGACCACCACCTCTACCACGGCCACGCTCACCATTAAAACTTCCACGAGGTGCAAAACCGCGCCCTCGACCACCACCGCGATAGCCTCTTTCACCTCGGCGGCCTCCACGTTGCATCAATCTTCCACCAGGTTGTGCAGATGGCTCATTGCTGTCCGGTGACCCTTGCTGTTGCTGTTCCACCTGCTCCACGGGTTGGCCTTGCAGCTCTTCACGTGGTTGTCGATCAAAGCGAGGCCCCGAACCACGGCCTCGGAATTCGTTAGATCCAAACGGACGCCCTGCACGTCCTCGAGGCATGGGTCTCCCACCCCCAAACTCAAAGAAGACTGGCTTGACCTCCTCTTCAGCCTGTGGTTTGTCTTCTAACACCACCTCAACCTTTGGCTCCGGAGGCTTCGACTTATGTACTTCTACCATGTCGGAAAACACGTTCTTCCCATCATTTGGGCGACGTGTTCCCTTAGTGGCCAGCTGCACCTTAGCCTTGGAAGATTTCAGCTGTTCACGATATTCCTTCAATGTCAACGTTTTGGGACGTTCTTCAACCGGTTCTTGAACCTGCTCAGTGGAAGTGGACTCAACTGGCTTTACTTCTTCAGCTGGAGCTTCTTCCTCAGCAGTTGGTTCAAGTACAACCTCGGCCATCTGAGCTTCGAGTTCATCATCCATTGTACCCCAGTTACCAGTGCCGTGACCGTCCTTTTTCATAACTGCCTTGACACCGCTATAAAGACAAATCAAGATTGGCATTTAGTTTCCAAGATCAAAATATACTTATGCACGATCAGTTTAGTGAAATCCTCAGATCTCAGACAGGGATAACAGTTCATCACATGAAACAGATAACTTACGTCTTGTCAGACCCGGAGTGACGGTCGAACACACGCTGATTACCGGGCTTGGAAGCCCTCATGCGCGTGGAAACACCGCGACCACGAGGAGTGCCGCGACCTCGTGCGCTGCCAGAAGCATCACGAGATACTTTCTGTTCAACACCTCGACGCTCATTGCGAGGAACCTGGACGTCGGTTTGAGCAGGTTCAATGGGTTCTTGAGCAACTTTCTCAGAAACTACAGAGACACCGAAAATAAGAGACAAAAGACACTCACCCTCCTTTCCAGACGACTTTCTTTCGCGCTTATGATTCCGAAGTCTCGTCAAGAGAAGGTCCGGATCCTCACGATTGTAAGCATCTTTTGTGAACAAGTCGAAACGACTCTTAACTTGAACAGAGTACGTATATTGGACAGCACTAGTCATCGCGCAACTGCGATCTCATCATACACACGGCTGCGGGACTGGACGGAAATAATAACTGCGGGTACTGCATTAGATTAAACAAGGAATAAGCAAAAAAAGAAATATTTTGGCACTATACATTTGGTAGGAGCTTGTTCTAGTTAACAATAAAAATATTTTTTAAACTTTTACGCCCCTTGTTTAAAAGATTTCAACTGTCACAACTCAATTTTCTGCTAACAAGTACAAAGTAAATTTTGCAGAATTATATGGCCACCTGAAAAACATACTTAACCCTTTAGGTTCCCAAATGGGTAAATTGAAATCCCTTGACCGGTAGGAAAGCTAAAAATCCGACTCCAATTTGCTTGATCTCGCCTAATAATCTGTGAGCGAAAGTATAATTGCACTTCATCTTGCCGCAATTACCGTAAATTGATGTTTAGCACTTTGAAACTCATTTTTATGTTTGCGCGATCCGCGCTGGTAATGTATCGATTCACAACTTGCATAAGCTATTTCGGAAACCCTATGTAGCGTCCCGAGGCCCCCTTTAAGGTAAAAGAAGGCGCAGTACTAGGGCAAAATATATATATTCCGGGAACAGAGGGCTTGGGGGCTGTTGGCACGGCCCGGAAACCGACCAACCGGCTAGAACAAGATGGCCACCCAAGTGACCGAAGCCGACAATTCGAACAAACAAAGTTTTACAATGATGCTAGGATACATGTATATTCAGTACGCAGAGGGATTGGTGCTGCTTCCAAGGCTCAGAGACCAGCCAACCAATTGACCAAAACCGGCAGTCAAATCAAACCTAGGATTGAATAGCCCCTCTTCTTTTGAGTATCATTTCCATCACAGTGTAGTTAGCGCTGGGAAAAACACCCACGAGCTAGCCATGCTAGTCATCGAAATTCGATGCAACTGGGGCGAAGCTTGAACACAACGTCACTGACTCCTTTTAGCACTTCGACTGGATCCGGTGTTTCGTCTGGCTTGGGGACTAAATTTAGAGTAAAAGGTTCCCTCGGTATGTTGGGGAGATCTCTGCAACGAAACGTGTTCAGGCGATTGAAGGCTAGTGTGGCTTCATTCGTTAATATCGTTCTTGCAGAACACGGAGATGGGGCAGATTCCAAAGAGACACGCCATTCTCAGTCATTCTATTGGGAAGTGTCAGCGATTCTCTCATCCGCATGGTACGCTATTCTTTCGTACCACTACAGTTTGTTACAAGTCGTATAAATCAGAACAGAAATCCTATAAAGTCGGGTCCACTTTTCGCTGCCACCAACGTAGGTGAGAAATATATGCATATATACAGAGGGACTGGTGCTGCTGGCAAGGTCCAGAGGCCAGCTTACCCGGCTAGAACAAGTGACCGAAACTGGCAGTCAGAACTAACAAAGCATTACAGTGCCTGACACATCCTGCAACTATATTCAGCAATAGTTTGCATAAATACGGTGAACTCCCATGATCTGATGTTGGGCGATTCGCGTTCATCTACTCCTTCCCACGGCTACCCTAACATCCAACCGACTGATTGTACTTGGACATATTGTATCAGCTTAGTTAGGAACAGTGCAGACCTCCACGTTCTTGTCTCACACGAGGTTCGAAATGTGATTCTTCTCTCGCTAAAATTGTGAACTCAAAACAACATAAGTATTGCACCAAGCATCCGGCGTGCTGGTTGAGTGTTGATTCGCATGAGTGGACGGTTCGATGCTGGAGTAGGCATTACGTCAGTGGTCATCTCACCGCTGTACTGATGAGTGCTTGAAGTCTTCTGCACAATGGAGTTGATAGGCATGGGATGGGAGCGTTTGTCCTGGTGAAGGAGGGGCGCCGATCGAGGCCGAGGGCTGCCGCGACGACTCTAGCGTGGTAGTACCAAATTGTTGGAGCCGGGTGTAGGGCTAAGGAATGATTTGTGCTTAAATTGAAAGAAACTTTCCCTCCTGAAAGTCAAGGCATTTGCATCATCTTCTCCACGACTGCTCACATGTCGACTCAGCTCGGTCGAAGATGGCTAGCCCCTTTACTTTTCCTTTGTAACAACGGTAATCGCATTAGCTATGCCGAGCCATATCACCGATGCAATCGGCTGACATCAATGTCAACGTCTGGACTGAAATTTGCGATGCGTCGAACATGGAAACACGATGGCCTCGCTTGTGAACCAACCTCCACCCCATTCATGGAGCGCCGGCTGTACGCACAGTTTGAAAACCTTGAAAAGAACGCAGTTACGCCACCTGAAGCGCTTATCACGTCCACAACCTGGATCTGTAGAAGCGATCGTCCGCACATCTCACACCTCAGCAAACATTAGTCTAGCCAGTCTAAAAATATCCTTTCTGCATAAATAAGCAAATATGCGACTTGTACTAGCTGTGTATGTAGAAGCTGGTGGTTAGCCGTATTTCTCACAAATAAAGCCCAAATCCACAAATTAGCGATTACCCGTGATTGAAAGCATCAATCAACTCCTAAAAATCGCGAATTCGAAGTCGGAACGTAGCTCATCCCTTCGGTTGACGCAGGACATCGGCTGGCTTGAAGCTAAACTCAGTTCATGACTTCTGATCGGCTGTGCGGATTAGCCTTCTAAAGGAAACCTTGAACGGTTAAACTCTGGTCGATTGGAAAATATAAAGCAGTCAATAGTAAAAGGTTAATGTAATGCACAAAATCCCGCGAATTCTAGTTCTTTTTGATGAGGCTAATTGAGTATTCCGAACAATTTCTTGAGTAAACCTCTCAACATGTCCGTGTCTGAAGAAGTAAAAAAAGGATTCGCTAAATGACACTAAGAGAGGGGAAAGACAGAGATCCAAAAGATGTCTTGAGTTCATCAAAAGTTAAAGGTGAAGACCGGTCCTGAAAAAGTCTTCTCCACATATACATAGAGCAGAAGTTTGTTTAGAGATGGAGAGGAAAGATGGGCTAAAAGTTGCATTAAAGGAACCGAAAAAAATTATTCCCTGGGCTCCATTTAGAATGATTTCAACGTTTCCAAAGGTGGTACATAGGCAGTATCCGTGCCCACCGTTGACAATGCCATCCGCTCTGATTTCACGGTCTCCTTGAACACCTAAAAGGGTAGATTTTGAAATAATTTCAGCCATTTCAGTCACCTTGTTAACTTCCGCTAGCAAAAGCCGATCCACTGCAGAGCAAATATCCTCCACCGAACGTATTCCAGATACATTCAGGTCTCCGCTGCCACCGCCTTTATTGCAGCACAACAACTGCACTGCTATGTCTTCCGTCATAGTGATAAAATTCTCCATTCGCATCGCCAAATTAGCCTTGAAAAGAGCCCTAGAAAGGAGGAAATCTTAAAAAATCGAAAAAGCGAACCCACTTTGCACGCGTAAATTGCTCTTCGTTAATTCCTGTCTCAGCCAGCTGAGCAAAAACCCTTCTAGCAAGCCTTAGATGCTCTCCAACCGCCTTTCCATCACATCCGGTCACCAAAATCCCAAAAAGGCCATGATCCGAGTAGGTGAAATGAATAGGAGTCGAGGTGGCAGTGGATGATGAAGAAGGCACAAAGCCTCCCATTGATCCGAACGCCACATGGTGATGTGGGGAGGTCAAAGCAGCCGCAAAAACAGAAAGAACTAGGGAAGTGAGGCTTTCACCCACGTGGCCACCGGGTGTGGGCCAGGCAAGCGCCGCATAAGAGGTGTCCGCGCCAGTTATCTCGTGACGTCTTTCACCCCCAACAAAGTCATGCTTCGCAACAGTTGTGCAAGCAGGTTTATTGGGTCGAAGCAGTGCAGCATCATGCATGGAGTCGCAGATTTGTAGGCCGTCCTCATTTGGATTGCATCCGGTGACCAGAAAGACGGTGTTAACAGGAGTGTAATGGTCGTCAAAAAAGGTCTCGATGTCGTCAATCGTGTGTGTGCCAATGCGATAGGGATTAGCAAAGAGGGAGTTGCCTAGGCCGACCCCATCGGGGTGTTGTCCATATGCTGCCTCGTGTAGAAGCTCCATGGTCACTAGAAGTACAAAATAGTGAAAGAACCACTTACAGGCATCAAAACGACGTCGATTCAGCATATCGATATCCTTGCGCATTAGTTTGTAGACTTGGTCTCTCAGTTCCCAATCGAAAAAAGCGGTCCGAGTAGCCATTGTAGCAAGAATCAAACCAGCTCGGGAGGCTAGATTCGGGGCAACATCCATGGAGTATATCATATGCTCACGTGTCGTGTGACAGCTAAAAAAAACAAGAGTGTAGACCGCAGAACTCCTTTACAAAGCTATAGCTGATCGACCAGTGCTCACTGTAAACGCCCACCCATCTGCTGAATATGACGAGTCAAATTGACGGCAGTGTAGTTTGTAGTGGAAAGCCCACAACTACGTCGAATGAGGTGCGTGATACCATGAATATGGGGAGTCTTTTCGAAACGAGAGCCGGCGTTGAAGATTGCCACGATGCGCGTGAGACCATTCCACGGGTTTGGTTTGGGGCAACAAGCATACTGGCACATTAAAAGCATGCATGAAGATACCATACAATAGAAAAGTAATTTATTTATACTTGTGAAACGCTTAACAAGTCTACAAACAAGTGTGGAAAGAAGTTTTATAATACATGGATGGTTCGCAAGTCATTTACCTGCAGACCGCCATCGCTTTCAATAACAGAAAGCGAATTATCTACTAATGCAAAATTTGGCTTCAATGCAGTGGTTGCAATACTTCTTGTAGGCAACGTCAAAATCCGAGACAAGCTGGATGCCACCCTCATTTTCCGACTGATTACAAAAGGCGCGGCACACTGTATGTCTATTTAAGCAAAAAAATAAATGTGTTTGGTTTATAAATCGGAAGATAAAGGCTGATTCCATTGCAGCTCTATTTATTTTCAAATAGAGCCAAAAGTGAATTCATCAAACATTATAAATGAAGCACACATGAGTAAGTGGCGTCAATAAGAATTAGCACAGATTTAAGGAAAATGGGATGCTGGATTCCTATCGGCTCCGGAGAATTCTGCGTTCGCCTCTAGCACGAGATTCGATTTGGTCCCCCACTTCTCCCTTGAGAGATGCACTTAAAATAGCATAAATGTCATGCAAATGGACAGGTAAAATACGAGCGGATGCTGCGTCTACTCAATGTGCGTAAGATTCAGCAAGTGCAGAAATCTAATGATTGAAATGAAAGCATCCAATTAAAATTTAATTTTGTTAAAGAGCAGTGGCAGTGATGCAAGTGGCTTCCAGTGCCTCAAATTAGGCGTGATCAATTATAGGGACAGAATTTGCTATTCTTTACATTAAGAAAGCGACAGAACATGCAACTACAGCCACCAATTGCTCTCTGTAGTTTAAAATACGCCAACTTCAAGTAGTCAGTTAGTTAGTACAGTTTTATAAGACCAAAATCGTTGAAGTTTGTCCAGCTTTTTACATTAGCAAGAGGCGCAAGTAATACGTAAATATCGGCAACATAAGTAGTATATAGTCGACCTGACAGGAAGCAGGTGTGCAGGCCGATCGTGCAATACAGAGGCTTAGACGCATCAACTGTCTCCTCCCGAGACAGCCAATCGGAACGCTTTAGACTAGACGGTGGAGCAACAACCGCACTACAAAGCTGGTATGATGTAGTTGGTCCCTAACCATATTTGGCAGCAACGCGAGATCTGCTCATGACTCAAACACACAGCTATCCTTATTTGGTCATGCACACCTGTTTAACAGGCTTTATGGGGCAGTTTTAACCCCATGACTCGGATTCTCCTCGTCATCACTGGAACCTTTAAGTACATTGTTTCTGTTTAACTATACTGACTCGAATGAAAACTTTGTGGAACTCTCCATTCCTTCACATCTACAAATTCCACAATGAGACTGATGTTACTGTCATGAGACTTTGCCAATCACAATTTAACCGTCAAAATGTTGGGTTTTGCAGCAGTTTTTTATTAACCCAAGTGATTGCTTACCGACCAAATTCTAGGTAGGGATTATACGCTATCTCAGCATTGCCAGCTAAGGCTTAAACGACGTAAGACCAAGAGGTGTGTGATCAAGCCATAACTTCTGAAGGGACCAGAGATGAGCACACGTACCCAAGGTAAGGAAATCGTGCTAAACTTTCGCATATGCCTTCGTGATCAGGACGCCCGTGCTTCCGGGCGTTCGTTCGTGTCTACAGCTATTTGAAAGTTCTTTATTGTGCTCCTATGGGAGACCACGGCTTTAGAGGTCACTTAGGCACTGCATGACTTCAGCTCACCATTTTTATGAGGTAGAAAGTGGCATTTTAGATAAGTACAGAAGTAAACATATACATTCATATAAGTGGCCCATAAATCTCCCCTAGATACACGCAGCCATGCACAAGTGTCCTAGAGTCAAGGAGAGGAGAAGGAGAAGAGAGTACAGTAGAGAGAAGAAGGGTTGTTTTGGGGATCGGAACTATTCTAGGAGAGCACACGGACATCATACATCTCATCGAAGGGTTTAATAAAGTGGTAGTCGACAGCTCGACAATGCTGACAGCAGAGAAGCTGGCTGTATTGGCTGAAGTAAGGTAGAGGTTGAAGTGGATTTGGTTCCTCTTCACTCCTTTCTCCTCCATCCTTTTCATTCTCCTGTCGTGTCAGAGGTTGGAGACCACAGGACTTACAGCGTAGATGCTCCGCACAGCAAGGCGAACAAGCGAAAAGGTCATAGGTGTATAAGCCACCAATCAGGAGGGTGGAGCCTGGACAACCAACAGACATAGATGCGTTGAGTTTAAGTAGCCTGTGAAATGTTTCAACTACCATATAGAAGTCTAGATTATGTGCAATAAAAAGGAAATCGGCTACAAGCGCATCTACGTTCACATCTAACTCACTTTTCTTTTCTCACCTAAAGTTAGGAAACGATTTCAAGGAAAGAACGTTTGCAGCAGTATTTAATCCCAAAATTAATCAAAAATTGCAGAACGTTTAATCCCTTCTACTGTCAAAATGTGGTTAATTATAACACTGCACCCAACCAATAATATTCGAGTGATGATCGTGAGCGACCTTGGAATTAGCCAACTGCAGACCGACCTCTGGGGACAGTGGTGGAAATCGTAAAAGAAATTACATCAATGACCCGAACTGCCAGAAATAGCTACCATGTGATCAGCTGAACCGAGTTATCGGTCCGGTAGATAAATAGGGATGTGAAACTTGTGGATTTTGTTCAAGACCTCAGAAATGAACGGATGACCTTGAGCCCACCCAGTCATGTTCGTGGTTAAAGAAAAGTTTGACACCCAAAAATACCTTCATTTACATAGTTACAAGCTAGCTTAAAGTGACCTTGCGTCTAACAAATCACCTTCATCCATAGATGAGACATTCAAGTTTTGCCAGCTGCTTTATATAACCTATGCTAATTAGAACGTCACCAGCGCCCCAGGAAACAGTCTACCATAGTGCCTACCATGCTGTCTGAATGTGGCGAAAAAAGGATATACTGTGCCTATTTATCGCTTCGAACCCAATTACTTCATCTGCGATACACGATTGGTACAAGAGCTTACAAAAATCTGCAGAAAGACTCAACTCAATTGTGAGGTCAAGATGAGGTGAGAAAATCAGAGCGTTACAAGTTACCACAAAGGCAACGTTTGGATAACCTTGACCCCAACAAGGTTCAGTCATTTACCTCCATTGATGAAAAACGCCTCATACTGTAATGCACCAGGCGCTTGTTTAACTCACGATTTTTATTACAGTGCTACTTTGGGTCTCGCCCATTGTACCTCCTCCGAGTGGGCCGGTCACCGGGCCATGAAATCGGCCTTTGTCTTGCTGTTACTGTTTGTGTTCTATCTACTTTTGCCCTCGGCACAACAATGTGATTGCTAGCTTTCTGGCTGTGAGTGAGTGGGGATGCATTTCACTAGCTTATCATCCCAAGGTCGATTAATGGTAAAATTCTGACCTATGCAATTACACTTATCAAGTAGGAGAGGGATTAGATTGGAGGTTCAGTGACCAATATCAATTTGACACTGATTTGGTGTGACAATGAACTCAGTAAACCAGAGCACAAGCGCGAAATCGGAAGTGCCCACTCGTTTCAATTACCGACCGAGGAGTCGCCTTTAACTCAGCCAATCCCACGCCTCGCCCATCAAGATAAGTAAACGGTGGGGAATGTGTTCCGCTAGATCGTCGCAACCCTATGTTAGGACAACTCTAAACACAAAACAATCATGTCAACAATCCACCAAGACGAGTAAAAGGTCATAAATGTCCCATCCTACAGACCCAAATGTGGTTAACAATTGCCTTTCAACTAGTCACTCAGGCTTATTATTAGAGTACGATGGGTAATTGTCGAGGATTAAGCTAGTCAGACTGCTTCAACAGTGTATGTAATGGCCTTGAAGATGTCTATTGACAGTTGGAGAAGTAAAAAGCTAAATGCATAACATTTGATTAAAAAAAGAAAACTAGGGTGCTCCTGATTTCAGCTAATCAAACTAACCACTCCAAGGGTTATGGCAGAACTTGCAAACGATTTGCGGCAAGTCTTCACAACCACCTCCGCCACCAGCGACGTCATTGGCATCATCACCTCCTTCGGAATCGATGCTACGCATACAGGCCATACAGACGGCATGGAGGAAGCGCTTCTGACTGATCGATGCCCGATGACGTTGCGGTCCCAACTGATTGTAAAGACTATGATGATGTAGTTGTTGCTGCTGGCGCGGTCCTGTGCACCCAGGAGGTGGCGCGAGATCACTCTGCATCAGTTGACCTGCGGAAGGGGTGGTGGTGGTGGTGGTGGTGGTCCCAGAGCCACTACTACCACCGCTTGCAATGGCGGAGGGGGGTAGGGGAACATTCCAGGAAACCTACGGTCGGAGAGTTCAGGCAGCGTTGTCATGCTGACAGGTCTTTATAAACAGCAGAGAGGCAAAAGCAGTCTAGGCAAGTTCCTGGTCGTCATTGTTATAAGTTTTCGTTTCCGGCCTCCTCCATCGAAAAGTTTCGGCAAAGGTAAGGTGGATGTCAATGTGGGGCGACTCTTCATGATGAATTGCATCGTATCATGTGTGAGGCACATCTTATGAGATCCTTGATCAGAAAATACCAGAAGTGATCCAAGCGAAATGGAGACAAACCTTTCTACTTCTAAACCGTCAATATTCAAATCCTAAAACCCCGGCACTAAGCTGATTTGAATTTCGCATGACGAGAATGTAACTGGAATAATAGCTTAGTGGGAGCATGTCAAAGTGGGGAAATTAGTTCCTCAAACTTATCAACTACTTTTCTTTAATAATTCCAAAATTTTGACGAAAATTAATCAATCTACCACATCACTCCTTGATCCGAGGAACACCTCCTAGGAACCTTGGTCAGAGTAGCCGAATGAAAGGAGAGTTGAAATGAGACTCCGCCAGACTAAGGAAATTTCAAGAAACTAGCCTTTTGAGACCTTTCTTATTAAAAGGCACCAGCTTCTCCCTCGGTGAGACCCGTGGTCAGAAAATACCCGAAATGGTCAGTTAAAACCAATCCTCCCGAATTCCCCAATTGGTAGCCTTGTGATATGATTTTGTTCTGAGAAAACTCGGTCACTGGTCTTCAATTTGGGGACTCTGTGGGATAACAAAACTGTGGGATCTACCTTCTTAATGAACTGCAATGTGTTTCATTTGATTAGCTCTACAATAAAGCCTTGAATCTGAAAATGCCAGCAGTGGTCAAGTGGCTTGAAAGTTGTGCATTACCTTTGACGCGACAGGATGTAGCTAAATACAGAAATAATAGTGACTAGGAACAGGATTGACACCTTAGAAAAAAATTGAATAAAAAAACACCAACGAAGCTAACCAAATAGCCTACAGGAAGAGTCCTAGGGAGTTCCATCATGCTAACTCAACCACACTTGGTAGCGGAGATCAAACTAACCCCGAAATTTCGCCTGACTTGATCCCTTAAACGCACCGTCGCAACAAAATCAGGCTGTCTTATCAACGCTTACTATGATTACTCGAATATTACTAAGAATATAGTGCAGAGCATCTGATTTACTACTCGAACACTTCATTTCACTGGGATCCTTCACACCTGTAAGCAATAAGTCAGGTCCTTGATCAGAAAAAAAACATTGGAACGCCTTATATGAGTGAGAAAACATAGACAATTACCAAGAGAGGTGTGAAACATGCCATTATTTCTACCACCCACCTGAAGGCCGCCGCGATGGCAGAGTGGAGAGAGGAAGAGGGCACCATCAAGAAGTGGGAAGTGGTCGTAGATAGTGAGAGGACGACAACAGGCCAAACAGTGCACCTCTGCGGCTCCGTGACCTGTCAATTGGCACAGGACAAAGGCCCGTGTATCCTCATTGCCCGTACAGCTGTCATCCTCAAGTTGGATGAAGTAACCATTACGTTTCCACGCTTGCAACCTCTAGATGGAGCAAGAAGCGAGACATTTCATCACTTTCTCGAAAGCAACCATCCGTCAAAATTGCAAAGACCAACTTGGAACGCCGAAAAGTCTTTCCGTTGGCGGAAGATATTTCCCTTAACGTTAAATTGACGAGTTCCACTGGTAAGCATTGGAACGGAGAAGGACATGCTGCGTTGAACCTGTTGATCGCCTTGAAGTACCGCGGAAACCGTTCCAGCTGCCATAGACCCGGAGCGTTGACGAGCGTCTATGAAACCTGCAAATGGTGTATGGACAAAAAGGGCAATCGTTTGTAAATGGACGGACATGCGCAACTGCAAGCTCCTTTGTCGAATAAAATTAACATTTCGCCCCAACTCTTTTCTGCAGCGCTTCCTCATTTCGTGCTCATTGAATTTATTCTGAGGAGTTTGTCGTATCCCTCAGTTTGCATCTTTTTGTAATGCCACCTCTTCCGTTTCTGTTGTTTAAACCACTATAAATTACCGTTTGATTCACTAACAAGTGGGAAATTTACTTCCCAAGACCCCAATACACAAAAGTGAACCAGCATGAAGAGGGAAGGCGGAGACCACTCCCCAAGAGGTGCAAATCTCATGACCCTTTCAGTCCTACTTGTCTGTTTTTAACATCCTTTACCGCTACTATTCCCCCAGAATAGCAAATATCACTGAAGTTAAAAAGTGTTGGCTGATTTTTCATTCGACTTGATTTATTTTCCGTCCTCGAAAAGGGAGGCTTTCGGCCTATTACGCCGTCAGGGGGAATCGGAGAGGTGCGTTGTTGGCAGCAGTAAGTAAACCCCCAAGTTCTAGCCCAAGCTCACACAAGCAAGTTTACAGTAGAAGTCAATGTGGTGAACCAACAAGAAGGTGAAAATCTCACCAACTATTTAGCCGTTTCCATTGATATTTGAATGTTACTAGAGGCAACTGATAGAGAATTAGCTAATCAAGTGTATCATAAAGAATTCAAATCCGGTCAACCTGAAACACATTTAAATCGTGCTTGAAAATTTACAGTTATTAAATGGAAAATTATTTGGAATAAGATTACAAGTTTGGTCACCCTTCAAAAAGCGTGATAATCTGTACACCTTCTTCAGCTTAATATGGCAAGGAGCAAATTTGAATTACTTCTAAAAGTTCCCGAATACGCTAGGGAAAATCTTACTACAGGGGAGAGAATATAACTTTTCTGGAGGAAAAAGACTAGTCCGATTTTCCTGACGCGTTCACAATACCTCCTGGCCACATACATGGAGGCTATTTTTACTTCAAAGTAGGAGGCGGTGTGACCCTAAAATTCGCCTCAGTTATTCAACCAACACAAGTCTATCAATGCTATGTGGATAAATTAACTTTCCTTTGCTTTTTTAAACTATGCGTAAGATTTACGGAATCATTTCAACCAAACAACTTCTTCTTGTTCAGTAAAACTCTGAATTTCGTCAAATTTGCCCTTCGCTTTCGCAGCACCTTTAGGAGTGGTTGCCTAAGACATTGCCTTCTTAAGCAGAGGCTAATAAAAACTCGTAAATGTCTCAACGTAAAGTAGCTCTTCTCTTGTCACTACTGTAAATCCGGTTTTTACCTTTAGGCCAGAGATTAATTTCGTGTACTGAAAAAGCTTAGCTAGCAAATAAGCTCGCACTCTTAGTCCCTGACGTCGTAGATTCATTAAGAGGAGAAAGAAAGTTAACTTACACTTCAGAAGCACCTCTATTAGTGCAGACCGCAATGTTATCTTGGACATTCTAAAGCAAAACCTCGACTCGCACGACACCAATTAGTCGTTGTCTCCGTGACAGACGTAGAAACCCTCCTGGGATTAACTTCGTGAGTCGATAGAGCAAAAAACTGTACCAATCTACTTTATTTTCTTTTTAAAATCCATTAGATTTAAGAAAAGTGGCATATTTTCCTACGCGTGCGTTATGATACTCTATCCTATCTCCCGCTACATTTTGAAGCCTCTTGTCACAAAGACCCGGATGGCCCAGATGAACACGACTTGCAGTTGGCAACTTTGACAATCGGTTCCGGATTCGCAGGAACGCCGATTGCGATTTTGTAGAATGCAAAGTAGCGAAGCATGCTGACTAGGAAGGACTTAAACAATTTTATTGCGGACGAGGGATCACTAGTGGTTAAAAAACCTCGAGATTAACGTGGCAGGTAACTGTTGATGCCACGCACACGCGAGTGCGCACATCAACTGGGGAAGTCGTGCCACGTACCACATAGTTACGGACAGCAGTAAACTCGAAGAGGACGATCAATTTGTTAGATTTCACGCATTCAATGTAGGGTATTAAAATGAGTTGTTTACGGTAGTTTCTCAAACTGGACGACTGAGGTGTAGGTGGAAGCGCTTTTTGTACTGCATTCCAGTGCCATTGGTTGACTCTAAACGCTCCAAGTGAGGACCATACCAGCATCAGATCCTGCTTCTGGTGCTTCACAGAACAACACAAGGCCTCATACTGAAAAATTTCGCCAAACACTGGAGGCTTTGCACAATTTCATGGGAGGAGGAGAGAATACCTTGCTTCATTTGCTATATTTTCTTACCAACCCTCCTCTAGGCGATTATCAACTTTCCATGACAGTATCAGACAATCGTATGCACAATAGGGTAGACGGGTGGGCGATAGAAAGGAAAAAAGATTGAGAGTAAATGGCGCCGGGAGAGGGGGTAGCTGGGAGGCCATTGTCCACAAGAAGCCTTTGTCTACTCAGAAGAGAGTTTATACCTTATTTTAACAAATACTTTGCACCTAAAGGAAATTTCGGAGGTCTCAAAAGTTGGTAGAAACCAACAAAGATGTCAATTTTCTTCCCTAATATGAAATCCATGGTAGAAGATAGTGAGAATCTCCTCAATTTTGTAAAGATTAAAGGCAGCAATTATGGTGAGTTGAGGCTTTGTTCAATCGCTTTGGGTTGTGCCTACACTCTTTGGTATGGTCTTGGAGAATGATAGTGGCCTTCCAGCCCTTTTGTACGTTAATCCCTACGCTTGCTACGACTTTAGGGATAGCTTAAGAAGCTGTTCAATCAATTGCTAGAACAAGGCTTTCTATTTCAAGTCCTTACAGGGAAAGAGGAAAAGGATGATGTAAAAACCCGGATAAGATAAACAATTAATACCAGGCTTCCCCTTCTTCTTTACTCCCCACCCTTGTTTTACTGAAAAAAAGGAGGAAAAGGGTTATGAAATACCTGAAAACTAATGTCGCACGACACTTATGATATGACTCTCGAGACAACGCCTTTTACCGCATCAAGGTGCGACCAAAGGTTTGAGAAAAAATATTGTCTTGTAGTTCAATCAACTGATACACCGTCCGACTTCTTGCCTTCGACTTTGTCGTGGTGCAAATTAAGCTTCACGAGCACTTTACCTTCTGAGGCTCGAGCACCGACTTGGTGACGTGGCATTCCGTCCAGGACCATGGCTATCTAGTCCTCCTTACTCTCACTTTAACTAACCTTCAGGACTGACTTGAGACTAACAATATAATAACTCAGTTTTGATGCTTTTGATCAACTAATTGACAGTCTTTTTTCTTCACTTCTTAATGGAAAAGTAACGACCTTTTTAAGGTTAAAATTTATCAGAAAGTAAGGCTTTATCCGATGCAAAGAACGCCCGCTTTGTGGAGTCCCTAATGAAACTACCTACACTTAGAGTTATGCGATGTAAAGGTGGAAGAAACGCAGCCATGGAAGAAGACTTTTATTTTAAGATTCTAGAAAGTTTTGGCTCTAGGCTGGGGCGCCAGACCTTCTAGAGCCTTTCTGATCTGCTTTCTCTTTGAGTTGCCCTCTTTGATTGATACTAGCATGCAATTAATTTCTTCATTTATCAACAACCACAGTAAGGTCAGGGTCACTCAGAATGGTTTGTTGGTGGCGTTCACAAGCTGTACCACCAGTATAGCCACCTTATCCCCACCATGAATTTCACTATTTCTTCTAAGCCCTTTCTCCATATTTTGGGGATTGGGATGCCGATACCATTTGTGATCACACGGCAGTACTAAACAAGAGGCTTTCAGAGTCCGTCCAAATGCTAAATAGAGTTTTCTATTCACAAGCAATGAACGACTTGCTGACTGGTCCAATAAGTCCACCTCTCACCCTCCCGTCTTTTCACATAGTTTGTGTCTGCTAATAGCATAAATAGGCATTTCTGCTGCTTTAACCAAAGACTGGCGCAACTGTTGCTAACACGAAGGGAATTATCTGACTTATAGGTGACATTTCGTTAAATGCCTAACTGCTACTTTTGCCTCCTTGAAAGGAGTAACAACAAAATGACCTTTCTTTAAATTGCTGCTCCTTTACCCATGCGGGCTCTTCAGTCGTCGCAGGTGGCAGTACCCAGCGACGCGTTGGGGCGTTCTGTTTATGTCATTTCTGTTGGAACATCACCAGCGCCTTTTCCACATTCGAAATAAGTTCTCCTATTGACTCCGTAGAGGCATAAGGCTTTGCAAAAACACACACATGCTTTCAATTGCCAGACATAACAATATGGCATCTCGAGTTGACCGAAACAACTTCATACATGCTGGGGCACTTTAAGAAAACGGCTCAAATGTTAGAGACAGTTTCCAAGTCACATCCGAATCCTTGTTTTAGCCAACCCATACTCCTAAAATTTTGTTGGAAAATTTACTACTACTATTATACACGAGGCTTAACCTCCTTTTCCAAAACTGTTTACCAAAAGTAGCAAAAATAACCTGAAAAACTTACGTCTATTTCTCTTCTGTCCACCACCGCCCTCCGCCTTCTTATTTCGTTTCAGTGGCTCTGCAATACCAGTAGAAGGTACACTTGCGTTTAAGGGGTTCAGCCATGTCGCCTCTGCGGTCTCTAGGGATTCCATACTGGCGAGGGAGAAACTGGGAAAGCGCGTCGAGGCAGCGGCGCTCGAAAGGTCACTTGCGAATCCACTGCTCAAACTGGAGTCCGTAATTCCACTGAGACTCGTCTGCCGATGTGTTTTGGACGTTGAACTCAGGTTAGGGTTCCTAAGCACAAACCGCATTTAAATATGCAGATAAGTTCAATGATGCGATAAAAAGTAAAATTCCAAACTCACCCGATTTGAAGATTGCTGGGCTGGAGAGAGGACATCAGCGGGGTTTGAAGGAGACTTAAGTCAGTATTTTCCCAACCGTCAGCTATGGGGAATTCAGAGGGGTCGATGAAGGATTTAAAGGGCACAGCGGTGTCCGAGTAACGCGTCTGCTGCAGGCGTCCAGTTTTACCGTTTTCCATTGGTTAAGTCAAGGCAACCGTAGCTTAGTGAGGTGGGCAGAGTCGGTTGCACTTTATAATCAAAAGATTAATCTTTTAGGCGTAATTGGTGTTTTTTAGTAAGTGATTTTAGTGTTCCTATTTGCTATTAATTCTACACTATGAAACACAAGTTCATAAACATCTTTTTGCGAGAAACTTTAGAAGCAAAATCGCCCCGTACACTCGTTAGTTGATTCAACCTGCTTCGGTTGTGAAGTACTAAGCTTCGTGACTGCAAAGTCCCTGTATCGTCAAAACAGCGAAACGGTAGACACGTGACTCAAAATGGGGAAATCGTCGGTGCAAACCTTTCAGGTTGCAGTGTGATTGGCTGTGATGGAAAAGGTGATGATTCCACTGACCAATCAGAGAAGGCGAGATTTTGGCGAAATTGAGGACTCGTGAAATGGAAGCATGCGTAGGATTAACGTGGAAACCAACTTTATAACAGGCTGACTCATGTTCTCACCTATTACCACATCGTAAAGAGCAAAAATTTTGAGCACTTTCTTTCCTGCGAGGTTTCGGTGTTGCCAAACATTGTTAGAGTAGTGAGCTGTGTGTAGAATTGATGGGAGTGTCTGACAGTTTATGCAGAAGTGGGTAAATCATGGCATGAGACATGAGCGTAGAGGGTGAAGGGTTCACCCGTCAGTCAGGCCACCGCATCAATCCAGCACAATGACCAAGCAGGTGAATACAGTTAAATAAAATCCTTTGAAAATATTTATTCAAGCAATGACGGTGTTGGTGCCTGATTTTAACATGGGGCACAAGGACTCATTTTGAGGATTATGATAATGTGTGAGCTTTTTCCATCCAAGAAGTTCCCTTTTATGATTATTTGATAGAGAGAACATTAGCCAACACAAATAAAGGCTAGTTTTATGAAAAGCGTGGTTTATTTATAAATAGCAACCCCCTTTTATCGAATTGTAGCGACTCTAGTTGTGACCAAGCGACGGATTCGACTCTGGAAGTGGTCATGACACCGCTACCAGGCCATATTATGCCCACCTCCGCTAGGACGATCAAATCTTGCACCCTTTCTAAGGTATAATAGTCCTGTCGCCTTCTTCAAAGATAAGGCGTTTTGCTACTTCATGCTTGCACCCATCACCCTTGGCATGACAAGACCACACAGACCCAGAAGCAGACCACTTGAAGGGTGTCGAATTTGGTTTTGATGGAACTCTGTCTACCCGTTATCTCGGTGCCGTTCATTAGGCCTCATAGAAGGCTCCAACATCATAAAGTTGTAACCCAGGGGAGAAATGAAGCCATAGTGCGCCTTAGCGTCTAAATTTGTGCCTTTTCAGGGTTTAAATTAATTCGTGGCAATGAATGGAAGAATTCACGATTCATTGACAGTTAAAAATAACTGGGTTCTGCCACTATTATCTACTGCAAACTGGGAACAAAAAAAAAACACTCAGCTCACACATTTTTATTGAGATATGACTTAAACAAACGAAAAAAGACCACATTTTGAAGAGGCCTTGAAGTGGCTTAAACAATTGACGCAAGTTTAGTGATGAACAGCGATCCAATTGGGAGACGCCAAAACAACATGGTCCTACTAACCCCACTCACCTACTTGCATGAAGGTCCAACCAAAACACAAACGGATTCACTTAAGGGGAAAGTCATGACTGCAACACCTCGACGAGGCCCATTTCACAGGCGAGTCATGACAATGTGGCACAGAAAAGGACAAAAGTAAACTGAACGCAAATAGCTTGCCTCCATGTAAACATATCGAAAAGGGTGGCAAAGAGCTGCATTTTTGGCCAATGCCCTAACCACAAAATGCCCATACCCTTGCTAAAACTTAGAAAATAATGCACCTGTAAAGTTACAAGTAATCTGCCCTCGTGGTGTACGCAAAAATTGCTTCACTTTGGAAATAATTTCTGGTAATTCTTGTAATTATTGATGTAAAGGAGACGGTCGAATAACAGAAGAGAATTTAAGGAGATAAGTTCGACGTACAATTCGAGAATACTTTATACTTGTTTATTAGACTAAAAAAGTAAGAAATAAATAGTTTTGAAGAAGTCATTTCCTTAACGTTATGCCGTTTGCAAGCACAAAAGGAGAAATTGAAAGAGTTTTAAATTCTAAATAATTCTGCATTATTTTACAAACAAACAAGACAATGATCGAAGAGTTCGAATGAATCAATTAGGCGCCAGTACACATTTGCACGCTGTGGTGAAACAAAGAGGTGCTGGGGATTCATGTGTTGGCATCGATATGTTCACCCAAATAAATAACTAAAACGTGGAATTCGGTTTTTATGAGGCCTAAAGGAATTCTAAGTTGTGTTTCTGTGAAAAGGTAGTTCATTCCTTGAACGGTTATTCATAAAATTGGCGAGTGGTGAAGTTAGAATAGTACTAAAATTCAGGTCAGGAACTTACGGATGAAGGTATAACGGTGATGATTAGATGATTGGTTAGATTCCTAGCAGGTAATGTTTCCTTTCCTCTCCGTGGTTAGTATATGGTCCATAGGAAAAAGAAAATGTGTAAAATCCGAAGGATTCGGTGTCTATTCCATGATTCCTAGGCGGAGAAGCAACAATAATTCCACCTAAACACCTCGCACCAGCCTACTCCGCCCTGCCTTTCTCGACCAATGGCATCCGTCCCAAGGCCACATCGCTCGCTGCAGTGACCTTGAAAGCACTGCAATCTCAGCGCTTATTGGTCAGTCAGCTGTTTTGCACCATTAACCGATCCTAGACAAAGAAGCTCGTCTTTGTTTTTTATGTCCTATTTCAGTGCCTTGAAATGATGGACAGGCTTTGATGAGGTCAATTAAGAGCTCATCAAGCGAAAGATGCTAGTCAAAACATCTGAATTATTGAAAGTTTTTAAGACAAATTTTTGTTACTCTCAGTCACACTGCGTTGTGCCAGCCTCAACAACACACGCTTGACCGACTAGTTTTCAATAATTTTAAAAAAAAAACACCCCCATTTTCACTGGCGCTGTAACTAGGTTTTTTGCGTTTTTCCTTTATTAGTTACTTCCTCGCTGACTGCATTTCATCCGGCACACGGAAGGAATTGTAAAATTCACAGGTCTCTGTGTGTTTGTAAGGTTCATGTTAAATAGCTGGGAATGGCAACATTACAACACACAAGGTGAGCCGAAACGCTGTGTGCATTTTGCTATCCAAGTGTGGTGAAAGGTGATCCAAAAATGCTGCCTCCTTTGCAAAGCCTTTGCGAAATTGCCTCCAACCTTTGTACAGGATTGATAGTCAGATTTCCACCTTACAATAATTGCCCTGGTCTTAATAGGCCAGTTATTGAAATTTACTTGCCAGTATTTGGCTTGATCCTGCACAGGCTGTCACCTTGGGCGCATGGCAACACAAGGTCACAATTTACTGCTTTGGCCCAGTTAGTAGACATGCTTGGCAAAACAACACGCAAAAGTATTTTTAGGACTGTTTATTTGTCTGCCGATCGGTCTCGATGCACATTTTCCTAGGCGTACCCAAAGCAAAACAAATTTTACTTATACTGTGTATTTTAACTGGGGTATTCATAAGGGCTTGCCATTAGTAATGCGAGCTCGGGATTAGGCGAGCCGTAATTCCTGCATCTTGTCTTGACAGGCTCATTCCATCCCTCCTGTGGGTCTATGCGTGGAACGAGGTAACTTTTGCTGCCTCGTTCGCATTTGTCAAGAGATGGATGGAATGGCGAGCAGGAGATGGGTAAATTTATATGGTTTGGAAGGATACTGCCAAATGAAGGTGGAAGCGAATTATAACCCATAATTTTGGTAGTGGAATACAATGACAAGGTCGATTTCCGGGTTCATTAAGCCCCTCATTTCCTACCCAAAAAGTCCACCGATAGGAAGATGTTCCTTCACTGGTGCTGTGGGATTAACCCCCTTCTCCTTCCCCATAATCTATTTGGGGTCTTCTCTGAGTCCTCCCCACCCCCAGGAGCACACACTACCTCACTGCCATTGGCCTGGTGACAGGACTTTTCAGTCTACGTCTTTGTGGGCATTTAACAACGCCTTAAAACTTGCTGCAGCTATAGGGAGAATTACGCAAGGCACTTTTTTTTCCTCCAACCCATTTCTGCATTCGTATGTGCCATTGATATTTATGGCAACTCAGATCTAATAGCAGGCGCGGAAGCAAACATGAAGCCTATTTCTTGCTCTCAAATACCAACATGACAGGTCTCCTTTGTGCTCGCGAAATGGGAAGACTGCAAAGTGGGAAAAAAACTAAGAAATCGTTGACAACTTTAAAAATGAACTTTATTGTTGTGGACAATGCTATTCCCTTGAGCTTCTCGATTAAATCATGGAGGAAAATAAAACGAACTGACATCAAATTTCAAAGAGCGGAGACTGGTGCCTTAAAAAGAGGAACTAGTGGTGATTTAAAAGTGGCTCTAAGAAGAATTGAGAGAGATGTACACTCATCCAAACTAACTGTGATGACGAGCCACCTGGGTTGCCAGTTTCCCGATCCTCCCTTCGTAAACTTATAGCATCAAAGTAAGATGCGAAGAAAACCTCATTTTGGCTCGTGACAATGTCTTGACCGTACGCTGTGCCAGTGCCCAAAACTCCTGCACATTTCAGAAACCCACCTTTGAAACCTGAGAATCGGTATCGGCGTTCACAACCCCTCCCCCTTTGGTTAAGGGGAATTCCCTGTAAAACAGCTACTGACAAACCACAAGTAGGAGCCGGTGGAATTGACGAGAGGCTAGCAACCACCTGACCACAGCACACAAATTCCGAGAGGGAACACAGAATCACGCTGACACATTGCCGATCCAAGAACGGAAACGCAAATTCGCTCTCCCCGCATAGCGCCAACAGAGCCAACCCGTAAACTGAGCCAGTGGTGACAAGGGCAACAGACTTGTCGGAGTTCCGCTACCACAACTCGGGAAGACACTTAAGCCTCTTCCCCAATGACAAGCTCAACACATCCGATCAAAAATAGCTTTACCAACTGAAATATTTAGACTCAGCCGCAAGTCGTTCAATATCCAGCTAGCACTTCATAGCATGACACCACATACACGAATAAAACTTTATTTATACAAAACAAATGCGCACTACCGATAAAAAAGTTTACACCTGGACACAAAAATGGGGAGAAAGGGGGCGCTCAGGGATTAAATCACACCAATTAAGCACCTTTTGTTAGAGAGAGAGAGAGAGAGCTAACGGAGGCGATAGACTCGACTTCCCCCCTCATGCCTTCTACAAAAAAGGAGACAAAGTTGCTTCAAAATACGTAAAGGGCGAAATTTACAATTGCAGTGCAGTAAATTGGGTTGGACGCAAGTGCAAAGCTAGCTAAGCTCCACTCATGTTACCTCACAGATCACCAGGTGCTGATATCGTGGTTGCCTATGTTAGTAAGGTGGTGAAAAACAGCATGAAAGATTGAGTAAAATAACGAGGATAGACAATAAAACACATCACGCTAACCTACCTGAGCAGTGTAGGCAGCTAGTTCTGCGTCCAGTTGATCCTTTGTCACCGGAGGGCGAGTGTTGCGATTACCCCGACGTCCGCCTCTCCCACCACCACGACCGCGCTGCTGACGTCCACGGGTCATGTTACCGAGACGATTACGTGCTGATGCTTGCCCGTCTGATTGTGCAGAATCGAAAAAAGGGCTTGAACACATCACAATGTAGGATACAGACCTTCGGACCATATGCCATTTACATTTCGTTTCATCAGTCTCGCCGGTGATATTCCCACTACTTCAAGGGTAAATTGCCACCCGTACTAGATACACTGATGAAACGCGTCAGGGACATGAAAAGAGCGCAAGCCTCCACATGAGTATTCACTGTTCAAATATGGATTGTTCCGTTGTGTAGGAAAATCAAGGGTGCGTATGGTAGGGATGAGTTACATCCCCAATTCTATCAGTGAAAATGTCCACCAAAGTTTCTTATCCCCTGATAAAATCCAAACATCAATGCTAAAGCACGAAAGTAACCGTGACCTCATCAGTCAACAAACGGAGATCAGTGGCACAAAGATGATTTCACAATCCGTCAAGCAAATTCCTTGATGCACTTACTCATGAGGGTGCTGGATAAAGGGTACTAGGAGACCAACATCACTGAGCATACATATTGATGATAGCCAAACAAATGCCGAGAAACATCAAGCATAAGTCATGAAAACAGAGCACTTAGAAATCTCGGAGCATAAGTCTTGCCATCGACTAAGATGTGCTAAAACATCTCATTATGGTGACAGGAGCATCACCCAGCCAACGAGGGAGTACCGAGCTAAAGTGTTTTACGCTTGAAAAAGCGCAGTGGCTCCCTGTAAGTCCTTTACACTTATTTAAAGACCTGTTTTGCCAATAAACGCAAAAAAACTATTCCATAAAGAGATGCGTTTTGAATAAAAAGTACGATGTCTAAGAGACAAGACTATCACCCTACTAAAATATTTCTGATTTCGACTGAGAGAAAGGACATGTAGACTTTAAAAGTAGCTATCAGTTTAAATCCGTTCAGATTTAAGCTTTGCGAGGACACACATAGAACAGTAGCTTAGACATTAATATCCATTAAGAACTCAGGATTAAGAAAAGAAGCACTTGCACGGGGTAAGTAAAGTATTCTTATGTCCTGTTTCCCTTGAATTAGGATCTCACTAATAGATCTCCTATAGCAATAAAAAAAAGTTTCGTTCTAGAGCAATCACCCACTAAAAATCCATAGCGCAAGGAGGAGCTGAATCTTCCAGCGGTGATTACGAGGAATGCAAAACTAAGTCTGCAAGCACCCTCCCAAAACTGGCAATTAGAAAGTGTAGTAAAGTGCTATTTTAAAATATTAAAGGAGGACCAAAAGTTTACCGCGTCACTATCACGCATAAATCATCAAACCGTTCACAGTTCGATACATAAACTAACCCCATCACTATGACTTTCAGCGCCATCAGAAGCAATTTTAATCAAATTATAAGATGGCTCTAAAAAAAGCCTTTCCGTTGAAATATCACACTGAATTTGATCAGACAGACAAATTGCGCAACTGAAAACAACCACAAAGGTTGCAACACGTTGCAGCCAACCAATGAAAAGCGTGTAGAACGGCTGCAGACATCAAAGTCAACTTGAGCAAACAAAAGCCTTTTTGCGATCAGGGTGACCAAGCCCTAAGAAAACAAGTTTAATGAGTATTTTCCATGTGAAGACGGTAAGTAATTGTGAACCCATTTGAAGCTAGCTGTAATTTTCACGCAAAGCGAATTAGACCAATCAATATGAAATAAGCGTAGATTACGCAAAAGCGCAAGTAACCATTAGCCTGTTGGAAGTTTAACACATCTGAAAAAACACATGATCACGCCAAGACAGATGAGGTGCAGCAACTGAAATGGTGCATGATTACACGCTGAAGTAACTTATGATGCAGGTGAATATCAACAGTGAAGGACTTCGAAAATCGTCACAACTTGGATCCCAAGCAAAGCCTGAATGGGAGACGGAGTGGATACATGATACCAAAGAACTAGTCAAATCGGCTGAAGCGACCATACTCCTATCCAAAATGAACATGGAACGGTGGGCTGATAGACAAAGAATGAAAAGCCCATAATATCAACAACCACTCATTTCGCCCAAAAACAGAGCATGCTGGTTAAAGGAAAAGTAGTTAAGAAGACAATCTTGAGTGAATAAAGGATGCCTAGTGAATACCAGCTCTGGAAAGTCATTTTAAATTAAGTGACCAAATAACAGGAGGCGTGGTAGTGCAGGCAGGTAAAACAACCTAAACCCACGAATAAATCGACTACGAAAGTCTATTGACAAGACACCAATGAACCGACAAAAATTGAAGTTGGCAATGATAAGCTAAAACAATCAACACTGACCGGAGAACGCTCGACTAGAATGAACTTAAAAAACACACTGTCTAACGCATAAATTATGCAAAAAGTGGATTATGCAATCAAACCTCTGAGGAGGGGGACCGCATCCATTGAAGGCCTTGAGTTTCTTACGAGGCAGCTCGCAAGATGATGACAAAGCCGTGCAAACGAGCTCCGTCCACAGAGTAAGCAAAATCAACGCGTCGCGTTTCATTTCCTCACGACGGACTAACCTGCAGCTCCAACAAACTGGATATTCATGGGACGACCATCCAGGGGTAAACCATTGTAGCGTTCAATCGCTTTTGCCGCATCAGCACGATTAGCATAAATGACTTCAGCGGTGCCAAGCGATCGACCACTGCGATCGTAATGAACGGCTGCACGCCGGAGAACGCCAAATTCTTGGAAGAGTTCCTAGTGGAAACAGATCAAGACAGCCTATTGGGATGCGTACCTGAATGTCGTCATCGTTTACGCCGTAGTCGAGGTTGGAAATGAGAATCTTTGCGTTCCCCTTTGGGATCCCACTTCCATTACCAAGGAAAAGATCATGTTGCCACTTGTCGGGAAGGCTTCGTCTCTAAGATTCGACGTCAAACACATGGAGGTCAACTTACGGGAAAATCATTGATCCGTCGCTTTTGCACACGACCGCCACTGATCCTTCGCAGTTCGGTTTGGGATTTTGAACCTCGACCACGCTTTGAGGCCCGATTTTTGGAGATTATTTCATCAAGACTGAGATCCATCTCACGAAAGGCAGTCGAAGCACAATGGCGCCGCCAAACTCGGTAACGTTTAAGTGAGTTGCAGCCATTGGGTGGGATGGGTAGCACAATAAAACAAATGCAAAAAAAAAGCCTGTAAAGCACTTCTTTGCAACTTTCAGAATTCCAAATTTATATTTTTTGTTATCAGTGATGACAAAAAAAGGAAATACACGTATATATTTTTAAAGCATACAATTATAAGCCTAAGATGGATTTGAAATGCGAAAGCCATTGTAAACACATGAAAAGAATTGATACACACAAATATAAAAGATACCAATATAGTATCTCGAGTTAGCAATAAACTTCTATATAAATGTGGCTCAAATGCATCCTTTGTGTAAACTACGCTGATAATTCATAGGCAATAAAATTTGGAATCCAAGCTATGGCTTTAAACTTTTTGAGTTTGTCCTCATACCGGTAGATGTAAACAGAGCTTCATAATAAACCCGAGTGCCTTTAGGAACACAAGTTATTAAATGAAGACATAAGCTGCAACACAGCCTTAATAAACTATTTTTGTGGAACAGCATGAAGACCACGATTTTCTCTCCCCATGCAGGGTACGACTTTGCCATAATTATATGATAGTAAAAACTAGCTAATTTCCCCAATAATCAGCTCGTTTCGATGAAGCTAAGGTTAAAGAATTTAGTGTTTGTAAGTGACTGCATTCTTTTATCTGGTTTGCATTTTAATATAGGTTACGCCAGCATTTTTAACAACTTGTCTCCCAATGACAATAAGCACGTATTGATAATTATTTACCATTTCACCCTCATCTTTGCTCTTTCATGTTTAGCTAGAGACCGCTGAGTGCCTGAGTTTTATTGAGACACTTACGTAGCGTTCTAGTTTGCATCTTTTTAATCTGATATACATGAACACAATTTGTTTCTCTTAACAAACCTATATTTTGTCTTTGCTAATCCATGCATGACGCACCATATAACTTTCTCTTGGCTTTTAAATGTCCACGTTTTTTACTCACAGCCATTAACGTATTTTGCTACGATTCCTTTTGTATTTCGTTTATTTGTCTCAAATCGAAGGCCGAAAGCGTAGCCATGCTGTAATGAACCAGAATCAGACCAATGGGAGTCCTGGAGGGCCCTTTTTAACCCGTTGTAATTAGAAATGGCTCTCACTATAAATATGTTCGGAGTTTGGTTGTGTTCGCTGTCTTCGCATAGGTGTTTCGTGGGAGATTCGGGGACACTGGTGGTTTTTCTGGCTAAATTAGATGGCGAGCCGGTAAATTGTTACTTAATTGCTTCAAAATATGAAATTGCCTTCGTTTGTGCATGTTTCGTAAAGTCTGTGAGTTTTTCCGTTAGGGCACGGAGGTTAAGTGGTGGGTTTTTTGGGTTATTTGGACAACACTTACGGAAAAGGTGGGCTAGTAGATGCTTATACACCGCAGCTCCCCGTTATCTTGTAAAGTAATGCTCATCTGTCCCTTGAATGACCTTAAACATAATCGAAACAGAGGGAGCCCGAGCGGTCCTTGTTGAATAAGGTGCTGATGAAGCGTCGGGCAAGCTGCCTTGGTGTGATGAGCGCAGTGGGTCTGGTTTCACTTAACTGGTCGTCCTCTTGCTGTTGTTTGCGGTCAGTGGTTTAAGGTCTAGGGGTAAGTTGTTGCAATTTTCGCTGAGATGGCATATTCTTTCGCAGGAGTGGCTCTGTACTTTATGATACCTTATATTTTTAATTGTTAGGAGACATGTATCAGGTTCTTCAATCGAGTTGTCGATACTCGCTAAATTTTCTCTGTGTTCGTTGGGCCCTGTCCTTTTTTTGCAACCATCTTCTGACAGGTGCTCCCCTTTTTTTCATCTACACTTACTATTACCTTTTCATCGTGCCTGCCGTTTATTAATTGTGCTATCATTTCAGCAATTTTCTATTTTTTGGGTCATGATTAATTAGGGGCTTGCTCTCGGTTCTCTTTCAGTTTGGATCGTCTTTTCGTCCTCCTTGAGAGCTGTCCAAACGAGACGCTGCGTGTTACCGCCGCTCGTCAACTGGGTGAACTCGCTCAAAAGGCACCCGAGGATGTGGATGCCATTTTGACACGAGTACGTTTGCCGTTTCTCATAATCAATGATAAGCTTATTCGTCTGTGAGAACTGAACCTGTTTTGATGTGGTCATACTACATTGGTTCAGCCACCCACTTCTAAGTTGGGTAATAGTTCCTGATGGAGAGGAACTTGCGAGTTGTCAGAAAACCTGAAATCATTCCCCTAAATTGGGTATTTTGACAACTGGGCTCAGTCTTGGCACTCGTTAAAATTATTCTCGGTTCAAGTGTCGTTCGTTAGGTTGGTTGTCGATTTGAAACTGTCTATTGGACTATCAAGAGGTCATTTTCTGTGAATTTTGCTTCTGTGGCCTCAAAATATCTAGAAGTAGTGGCAATTTTGATTGTTTATTCAGTTCTTTGCCATGGAGAAGTTGCTTGCTTCGCGACTTAATCATTTCTAAGGTCTATTCATGTTTGCAGTGAGATTGCCTCGCTTATCTTCACCATCAACGATCCTCGATGTTTTTCATTGAATACTTTCCACGTTGTGAAATAAATATTTTGCTCCAGGTTTGGTGATTTTGAAAGGTCTTGCCCCTTGTTTTACGCAGCCAAGTGAATTTGCAATGTTCTATCCTCAGAGAGCTTGATAGTGTGATCAACTGACACCCATTACGTTTGGTCTGGCCAGAGGCTGTCATTCCGTTACCTTCCCATTTTGTCTGACGCAGTTAAAAATAGCGGCCATTGGCACTAGTGTGATGCACTTTTCAGACCCGTAACAGCTTCGGTTTTGTTGGGTGTCAATGGGACTTAGGCCTGTGGTTTTAAGGCCTCTGTTGGAAAACATTAGTGAAATTGATTGAACAGCACACACCATCTAGCCTCACTATTACTATTCTAATAAGAACTTTGAAAACTCAACTAAGATTCTGGTTGAGGTCATTCTTAAAATAGGATTTTTGCTTTTGCCTGACATCGGAAAGCCTATTTTTTGCCCTGTCTTCGCCATGGTGTATTGCACAAAAATGCTTTACCTTATAATTAATGGCTGTTTGAACCAGGTATTTCGTTCCTCTAAAGGCGTTTTGAATCTGATTATTGGAGTTATTCTATCGACTAAATGGTGCGTCTAGGTTTGATTAAAAAATCGCCTTTTAAAAGGTATCAAATTGCTCAATTATTAGTCATTTCTGCCCCATACTGTCTAAAGCTGATAGCAGTTGTTGCCTTTGGTGCTAAACGTCTGCTTGTGTCTTGGACTGTGGACCGAATGATGGCGAAGTTCCTTGCGTGCCATTTCTTCCTCGATTTTACTAAGCCATTGCATTACCGAACGGCCTAGTGCCCCATCAGTCCTTGGGACAATGACACAGGCTTGGTGGTGATCGTGGAGAAGTCGACGGTGATGGTGGTGGTGGTGACAGCTGATCACTGTTGATCTGTCGTCTCGTCTCATCTTCGTGCACACTTGCAACAAATCGTGAATTCGTGTAACTTCACGATGGAGGTGGTACGAGGCACTTCTGTGTTGAGCAACGTCCTTCGTAATGCTGGTGGAGGGCGACAGTTTGGTTTGGGAGCATGGAGCGAACATAGAAAGTAGTCGGAGGTGGGATTGAAGAACGTGTTGTTATTCGAGTAGTTGACTGTTGTGGCTGCAGTGTGGGTGTAGAAGTGGAGGACACTGGAATGACATGGAGCGGTGAATGAAGTGCTGCATCACATTGCAGCTGCGTGGTGACGTCAGTCACGTGTATGTGACGATGTTGTTTTAGTGCTTGGTGGAGACGGATTGATGTTGGCGTGGAGGACGGGTATTGGATGAGGTGGATGATTTGGGTGGGCATCTGCGTGTGAGTGTTCCACTTATCAGAGGGATGGTTGAGTGGGTGTCGTTGTCACATCGATGTCGCTTGGTTGAGGGGTGGGGTGTGGAGGTGAGCTGTGTAGTGCAGTGTGGTGTGGTGTGGTGTGGTGTGGTGTTGTGTTGTGTGGTATGGTGGTCATACTTATGGGAGTGGTGGGTGATGGAACGACTTGGACGAGGGGGGGCGCTGTGAAGACCAATTGGGAAGGGTAAATAGGTGTGTTGTGGTGAGTAGATGTGGAGTGGTGTGTTGTGGTGTGGACGGGAGTGAGGACTAACGGTACATCTTGTGGATGAGTGAAGGGTAGGCGTGAAGAGTGAAATTGACTAACGGAGTGTAATTGTCCTGTCAGTTGTCAGAAGGAGCGAAACCTTGGGTGGGTTGCGCGAACGTGATGATGTACTTGTGTTTGTGCAAATAGTGAGCAGGTGGTGCGTGGCATCAGTTGCCAGTGGTGGTGTGCTGCTGGATGTCTTGCTTAAAGTGCATGTACGCGTCGTGAAAGAGTGAAAGTTAGGGATGATGAACCCAGGTGGCCGTGTGGTATTATTAAATGGCAACATTGTTTCATTTTCTCCAGCTAGATGGTGGCGATGGGTTTCCAATTATCGTTCTTTTTTCGTCCCTTAATGAGTACTTTGGTGGCGTCCTATTGGTACAAAACAAACTGGCATGACAATACTTATGTGTCTGTCGCAGTTTTTAGTAAAATGAGTAGCTGGTTGAGAGTCTAAACTGCTAGAAAGTTTCTTTCTCCTCTGGCAGTGGGTTCTGGTGTCATTTTGGTGTTCTCAGTAAATATCGCCTAACGATTTGCTAATGACTGGATCAGTTGGCCAGGTTGAGACTCTTTGGTCTGGTTACAATCTACCCTTGTTGCATTTGCAGAGCCTTCTTGTTTTTCCCTACTTCCATCTTTGAAGTCAACTCGAACTCTGATTATGAGGTGGAATGGTTGCTTAAGACTATTTGTGATTACAAATGTTCCATTTTCACTTTTAATTTTTCGACTCTTTAATCAATTTATCCAGCTATTCTACTGATTTCAGAAGGATATTTTAGCCTGCCTCTTCATGCTTTATCGTTTCTTGGCATCCTAGAGTTAGTGCAGCATTTTAAGTGAGGTGATGCAGGGTTGACATTGCTCTATCTGTTTCAACCCTTTTGTAGTTTGAAAGCCTGAATTCTGAGGCATTGTAAATGCGATGCATCTGTGAAAGTGGCGACTATTTGCGTTATTTAGTTTAGTTGCTAAGGCAAATGTATTTGTATCTTGGTTGTATCAGGTGACAAAAAGGTCAGTGTGGTCCTTGTGGTACCTCATTCTGAGGACATAATTGCAAGGTGAAGAGATCTGCAAGGTGCCTGTGATTGTTTATGTGCATACATTATGAGGCGCAGATGATATACGTCAATCTGTCATCGATGGGGTACTCTTCTGCCATTTCTATTTTGAGCTTTTTTACGCAAAATATCGGTTGAATTTGATGTAACCTTCTTTCTCTACTTTGCAAACTTAAATCCAGCCCCAAAGGTGCAAAATATCCTTTCCGTAGCACTTATCGTCTAGGTCTAAGAGGAAGTGTGGGAGCAGAACGTACTTTAACAGATTAAAGCTGGTTTTCCGGTGCCGAATCGCGTAAGCACAGATGTACCACGTTCAACAAGATCTGGTGTTCTTTCTAATGAAGGACTGTGTACGGTTTGAGGCAACGCTTAACGCAAAGCGTTTGATGATATTACCGTTGGTTCACACAAATCAACTGGAAAGCTGATGACAGCTACTAGGCAAGAGGGTCCCACATTGGATTCGCTAGAGAATGACAGTTAACCCGAAAGACTACTAATTCGTTCTTCCCTGCCTTCACAACTTTATGGAAACGCAGCATATATTTTGGATTGTCCTCTAGCTGAATGACTGACTTATGACGCCTGACAGCCTTTGCACTTTGCTGCAACGCTCGCGGAGCGAAAGAGTGAAGATGTGATTAGCTATTCTCAAACAATCCACCCACTACTCGACCGCTGATTACCCAAACTAGACTTCGGAGAAACGGAGCACTTCATTTCCATAAGACTGCTTTGTGTTTGTGCGCGTGTGTGTGTGAGGCAATGCAGAGGGAATTGTTCACCGTGAGGTGTCAACTTGGTGGAGGCTGAAGACTTCAGGGTCGAGGTTTATAAACTGGATGTGATGCAAGGTTACGCAACTGGTAGGCGGTGAATGGTTGCTTTTTGTCGTGTTGTGCCCACTAGACAACGCGAGATGGCACACAAAGTGAAAGCACAAGGGTAAAAGCTAGGAAAGAAAGTACTTTCAGGTGGGTGGATAGGTGGGTGGGTGCGTGGGAGAGGGAAGGGAGGAGGAAGTGGTGAGTCACGTTAACGTACAATGTTGAATGCACCAGTTGGTGAATTGCATCTTTTCCTGGAAGACGTGGAATAGTGACCTGGGAAATGGACAAGATGAAATAGTGGGTTGTTAGCTTCTGTCGACGAAACGGCTTGTAAAAGCAGAAGTTAACAGCAAGATTATATCCTTTTGTAAATAGCTGATGACTTGTGATGGTACGTCTACTGAAGAGTGATATTGGAATTAGGCTTTGGCAACCAGTGTATTTTTCGCATCGAGAGAATGTGCGGACACGTTCGTTATCCTCATTTGACGGTGTCCGGGTGAAGGCGATGGTGATGATAGCAATCGTTAATTTTTTTTTGGTCTGGCTGTGGGTTGCCTGTTCTCGCCAAACTGTCTGATTAAAGCACTTGGGGTCCTGACTGCAGCTTCGCGTGCGAATTTCGCATGTTACCCTGGCATAGGATTTGAGGACTCGACCCAAAAGAGTGTAGGGTGGATTTCTTCCTTCTCATTCGTATTGCTCCAGTGATTAGCTGAATTCGGTCTCAACAAGGTGAAATTAGCTTGTACAACTGTGATTCCTTTTCGCCAATTCGCTCCACTCAGGTGAAGTTGCGCTGCATTGATACATGTCCGATCGACTTGGGCGATGGGGTGATGTTACTGTTTTTCGATGATCACGCGAACGATTAGTATTGACATGGGTCACTAATGCTGCAGCCTTGCTCAAGGGTCTTACTGGATGGCTATTTTTTAGGTAATCCAGGCTTGTGCTCTCCAAGGTCAGTATGAGTCGGATGATGAACAAACACTTCTTTCTCTCCCTTGTTAATGTTTTAGTCAAATTTCTTGCAGACTGTGTTGCTTAATCCTCTTTCTTCTTTGCACCACTTCTGTGCCGATCGCGGATGCTCGTTTCGTTTTGGCTCAGGCGTGATGTGTTAAAGTCTTGTAGTATTAACTGTGTGGGAGGCGAGAGTGTAACTTATTTGTTAAAATCAAATGTTCTCGCCGAGAGGTATGCTATCGTGTAAATTAAGTGGTCGATTCTGCCATGGAAAGAAGGACGATTCCAAGTATTAACATTTCAGCTCTTAGTGCATACAGGTTCTGTGATCTCCCACTGTTTGGAATCATGGTTGAATGGAGCAATGCCATTAACTACCCTACCTGGTTGGGGACTGCGTTTCTCTGGACCTCAACTTTGTCACTTTAGTCCAATCAGTAAATTGGTGTTAATTCCTTATCATGGCCATCTTATAGTCTATTCTACCGTGTTTCAACAGTATCTTGGCCTCCTAAGGATAGTTCACTGAGACTGCTCTCTGATACCTCTTGCCTGGTCAAAAGGTGTGCAGGTTTAATCGCTTAGCCCATTTGCTCCACTTGCATGACATGTCCGTTTTATATTGACTGGACTTTGGCACTGGCATAAGTGTAGGAATGTTTTCGCATGTCCAAGTTGGAGGTAGTACTCTGATTTGTGATTCCAATGCTCCAACTTGAAACGGCAGCGCTGAATGACTGCGAGGAGGGGGATTTCTTAAAATTAACTGTGGCGAATGTGGAATGTTGGCAAAATCCAAAGTAGGTCTGGTTGGTGTCGTCCTTGTACTGATATGTCCGCCTTTACCACCGATGAAAAATGACTCCTTTTATCGCCCCTTTAGTGGAGAGATGTTGGAACCCTAACTGCATTGATTGCCTGTGATGGTCGCTGCGTAGTTTTGTTTGACGAAATGCTAGATGGTAAAAGACCCCTAATTTTGCTTGTGTGATGCAGAGGCGCTTGCAATGTTGCTGTAATGATTTTGCCTGGTTTTCTTTTGCTAAGTCATCCACCATCATTTTAAGAAGGTTCTTATTTTGCGCATTGTTGTGGCTTGTGCTGAGTGGTTTTTCCTGACTGCTATTTCTCGTACTGCACTTTCCATTCATAAGGTGGGTGATCTCCTTAACTATGTCTGCGCTGTACCTCCATGTCCTGGAGGTATTTGACGGCAGGGTTCGATTAATTTACTGGTAGTAGTCTGGTCGATGGTTGGGCGCTGCACTCATTTTCCCATTTATCCCAACTTATGCAGCATACTCATGAATTCCTACTTCAGCGTGGCACAAGCACTAGACAGTCAACTCATACAACAGTTCCGACCGACCAGGTTTTCAATGAATCTCCGGCCTTTTGAATTCCAATGTGGCCATATCGCACCAAGATATGATGGGTACTAGCAAAGCTAAAAGCCGCTTTAGTGAATGAAATCTGCTTTTAAATGCCACATCTTAGCTCCACCGTATTCTTCTGGGGAACCTTCTTTCCAGAGAAGACTGCATAATATTGGTTTTGGCATTGGTTGGGTTGATCAACCGTATCGTTTGTCATTTGCTCTGCTCATCTGGGAGTTTGAGATGCTTGATTTGCATTCGCATTACGCATAGTGATGATGTCGTTGTGGTTTGTAGGTCTAAATTTCAAGTCCAAGCAATCCAGCAGATAGGTTGATTGCTATATTCCTCCAAAATTATCCCAACGATCCTCTCCCTTGCAAGAGTATGTCTACTTCTTTCCCTAATGCAAGAATTTGCCTATTTCATGTCAGTTTCCGTGGCATGGAGATGTTTGGAGTGTAATTGAAGCAAGTACCTGTAACCCCAATCGTCTAGGAGATAGATTATGAAAAGCCTTAATTTCACACTTTTTGGAAGTTGCATTAAGCGATTGATCAGTGCACAACTAGTGGTGATGGAGGTTTGTGACGCTAAACGTCTGCTTCTGTCTTGGACCGTAGACCGAATGATGGTGAAGTTCCTTGCGTGCCATTTCTTCCTCGATTTTACTAAGCCATTGCATTACCGAACGGCCTAGTGTCCCATCGGTCCTTGGGACAATGACACAGGCTTGGTGGTGATCGTGGAGAAGTCGACGGTGATGGTGGTGGTGGTGACAGCTGATCACTGTTGATCTGTCGTCTCGTCTCATCTTCGTGCACACTTGCAACAAATCGTGAATTCGTGTAACTTCACGATGGAGGTGGTACGAGGCACTTCTGTGTTGAGCAACGTCCTTCGTAATGCTGGTGGAGGGCGACAGTTTGGTTTGGGAGCATGGAGCGAACATAGAAAGTAGTCGGAGGTGGGATTGAAGAACGTGTTGTTATTCGAGTAGTTGACTGTTGTGGCTGCAGTGTGGGTGTAGAAGTGGAGGACACTGGAATGACATGGAGCGGTGAATGAAGTGCTGCATCACATTGCAGCTGCGTGGTGACGTCAGTCACGTGTATGTGACGATGTTGTTTTAGTGCTTGGTGGAGACGGATTGATGTTGGCGTGGAGGACGGGTATTGGATGAGGTGGATGATTTGGGTGGGCATCTGCGTGTGAGTGTCCCACTTATCAGAGGGATGGTTGAGTGGGTGTCGTTGTCACATCGATGTCGCTTGGTTGAGGGGTGGGGTGTGGAGGTGAGCTGTGTAGTGCAGTGTGGTGTGGTGTGGTGTGGTGTGGTGTGGTGTTGTGTTGTGTGGTATGGTGGTCATACTTATGGGAGTGGTGGGTGATGGAACGACTTGGACGAGGGGGGGCGCTGTGAAGACCAATTGGGAAGGGTAAATAGGTGTGTTGTGGTGAGTAGATGTGGAGTGGTGTGTTGTGGTGTGGACGGGAGTGAGGACTAACGGTACATCTTGTGGATGAGTGAAGGGTAGGCGTGAAGAGTGGAATTGGCTAACGGAGTGTGATTGTCCTGTCAGTTGTCAGAAGGAGCGAAACCTTGGGTGGGTTGCACGAACGTGATGATGTACTTGTGTTTGTGTAAATAGTGAGCAGGTGGTGCGTGGCATCAGTTGCCAGTGGTGGTGTGCTGCTGGATGTCTTGCTTAAAGTGTATGTACACGTTGTGAAAGGATGAAAGCGGAGTAAGGTCAAGTAATGTCAAGTAAGAAATATGTGGATTTTCATTGTGAGATGAGCTGTGCTTTTATGTTGAGTGGTAAAAATTGAAGTTCTGCATACCGGTAGTTCTTACATTTTTACCTCTACCCAATTTCTTAGGGTCGTTGTTCTACTTTGCATTGTGGTTAAATGTTAGTACTGGCTGATCGTTCTCAACTTGTTTCGATTTGCTTAAGCATCAAGTGGCTCATCTTTTTTCATATCCTTTACGTTGAAGCCATTCACGGAACTCTTTGTCCATCGCATCTACGCGATCATTGCTGATTGAAGTGGTGATATTTCTCTGCAGAAGTTGGGTGGCAGTTTAATTTAAAGATGTAAGCAGTGGATTGGGATAGCCCTTTCTCTGCTGTTCTTTTCTTTCACTGTTTCCCTAGTCTATAATAATTTCGTCAATAATTTTGTATGGGGAATGTCTCAATTGGATTCTACATTTCACAACGACCTCTATTCGGCCTCCTTTCCCCCAGCCATCTTTGAGTAGTAATTTGAGAATGCCATCATCACTGGAAACGAAAGTTGGTTTTTGTTCTGCTAAGCAATGCACTTGTTTGTAAAACACTCAGCGGGTAATCATAATCCGGATGGTTGTGACGTTTTTGTTCTAAAAGCAGGGTGCAGTTTGCTATGTTTTTGGGTCAGGCTGAATGTGAAGTGCTCTCACTTTACAAAACATGGACCACTTTAGCTTATATTTCTCTTCACCCTGCATTTTGCTGGCTGGTCTGCAGTTTTTGTTCCAGGTGGTCCAGAACAAAAACATGTAATGCATCTAGTTTCTCTAGATAGAGGGACGAGGCATTAATCACCGTGTTGATTCGGAGATTCTGACGACATTCAATGATTTCCAACAATTTTCGTCGATGGAACGGCTTGGAATGAGTAGTTAAAATCATATTTAGGCAGTATACAGTCAACTTTGCAAGAGATATGGCCTACTTCGGACCCGACTTTGCTTCCTTATGGCAGAGAGGGTGGAATCAAATCAGATTCAGCTGCTATTTTAGGCTTAAGCATTTGAGAAGCGTTGAGGAGAGGTCAATGGAGAGTAGCCCATTACCTACGTATGTCTCCTAATTCATGTTTATAAACAGCTGTGCGTACTTTTGAAGTCCCTCAAGATTGCACTAAGTAATGACAGTGATCTCCCTCGTAAACCACACTGAACGTTTCGATCACCTGATATGCCTAATCTCCTGATCACGGTGGAATCACGTCCTTTGATTGTTGTTAGCTGTTGAAATAGAGAACGGAGAGATGAAAACCTAGGGGGGCTGTCCTTATTTACAATTGCGCCAACTGTCACTTTGGGCCTAGGTGGGTTGATTGATGCCAGTTGGGGCAGGACCAAAGAAGAGACGGCAAATTTGCAATCGAATCAACGTGAAACGACGAATTCACTCCAGTGATTGACACTTCTTCATTTCAATGTGAAATATGTCCTCGTGCACAAGTAAATCATTCACTAAAGTAGATATGAAGGCCTTTTAAATCTCTTTTTTTTAGTAGCAAGAAATGCTCACAGAGTACTCGTAAACAGTCACTAGTAGGATGTCAGATTTACTGTGTGCTTAAAACTTGCTACCGTCTAGGAGGAATTCCAAATTATCCGCCTGTCCACTTATAAACTCTATTGGAAGGTAAACGAATATTATTTCCTCTCAAATTTTATGCCAACAAGTACTACCTGTCCAGTTGCCATGATCGGGCTGATGGGCTGCAGGCGAGCCATTTGAACCGAATTGAAGTCGGTGAAATCAGTCACACTTCATAAAGCCCGATGGCAAGTGTTGGGAAGTAGCCATATTGAACTCCTATTGGCTACTATGGCTGCCGTCGACTTCTCTTTCCTTTCTCTTGGTTCATCCAACCGATCTTGAGTTGACTTTTTCTCTTCGCGCGTCCGGTGCATCTAAGTGAGCTGTTGTACAGCAAACCTTGTCAGCCGTTTCTGAAAACGCCTGACTAGGGAAGAATTTTCTTGCCAAGCAGTGCGATGTCAATTGTTTTTTCTCCTTTCAAGATGCCTAATTGATTTTAAAACCACTGAAAATTCAATTTTTGACAGAATCTAAATGTAGGCCTTACGTCTTACTGCGCTCCCGCTTCGATGCGATAAGTATGAGTCAGTTATGTGATTTCATATATTTTAAAAACTCTGGGTAATGCTGTATAAAAGTACAACAAATAGTGTCTTTGCTTAATTGGCATTATTGCACATCTGAACTAGCCATCCCAACGATGTTAACAAATCATGTGACAACGAGAGGGTTCTCAATTCCCATCCACCACTTGTTTTCTGTTAGGTGGATGGGATTTTTGGGGCCCATTTGTGTAGCACTCTCTTGCCTAAAAGTTAGTCCCATTCCTTTCGTCGTCACTGGTGGATGTTTCCTACGTATGGGCTAACTTAAGTGCACAGATCAAATCTAAGAGTTAAGGTATTGCAATACTCTCTCTCGGCTCATTCCACCGACCTTGACTTGTCTCCTCCCCATTGGTTTATTAAAGTTGCGCGGCCTACTGCACACCAAAAGTTGGAGAACACGGATCGCAGCAGCGGAGGCAATCCGTTCGATGGTTGCTCATTTGTCGCCATGGTTGCCTACCGAAAAAGTGGCTAGTGTGAAAGAGGCAGAAGATGCGGGGGGCGAGGAGGGGGAGAAGAAGGTAGAATCGACCACAACATCATTTCTCTCCCTTGCTGGTCTCAATTTGGACCTGGTGTTAGAAAATGGTGCTCGATTGTACAGCGCAGATCTACGTGAATTCGCCAAGGACAAACCAAGCCCTTCGAAACGCGCAAGAAGAACTAGCAATTATACAGATGGGAAGGGTAAGTCGAACTCATATTTTGGTGAATATTTTTAGCGCATTTCTTTGCGGCCAGAAACGTTGAACAGAACCAAACGATATTGTCCTCAGCATTGATTTCTTAGAGTGGAAACTTCTTCCTTTTTTAACTTGGAATTGAGGTAAAAATTGGTATTCTTCATTGTGACGTCACGAATCCGATAGTGTTCGTAAATAGTACATTGTATCATTTATTATTATTAGAAAATTTCAATCTCCTGTTCCTTGCGAATTTGTTTTGCGACATGGCAGTAGAAGGGTCGTGTCAATGTGTTTATTGCCTCAAAATTGTGGAAAGAAGTCAAGTGTCCCTGTAACTGATAGGATGGATATGGGAGTGACCCAGAATTTTCGAAAAGATTATTGGACGGCAGAGTATTAAAGTAAGCAATTAGTCCGGCGCACTTTATTTCACTCATTTAGCGATTAACTGAGTAGTGACACAGGTCGGGATGGACGGAACAAGGGACGGAGGGATGGCTAAACTGGATTGTGACATGGTTGAAAAGGCGTGTAGGTGGGTAAATAAATGGTCGGTCCAAGAAATGAGGCTGTTGGACGTAAAGGTGATGATAGGTGTCGATAGATTACTCAACAGGCCGACTATTTCTTGACGGGGGCGGAAACGGTTGGATGGATAGATGGATGAAAGAATGCAATTATGGTAGAGTAGGAATGCGGATAGAGTGGAGGGGCAGGTAAATGGATGAACCGATTGGTGCATGAGTGGTGTTTGCTGCTCATTGAAAAACATATTGACAACAATGTTGTCGACCTTGTTTGACCGCTAAACATTGTATTGCTGTCACACACCAAGGGCAATGATTGCAAGCCCTCACCCAGTCCCCACATCTTCAGCCTCTACCTACAACCGGTTGGGCCACTTTCGGTTTTTCTGTCCACCCATTGGCAACTTACCGACAGCCTTCGATTCAATTGATGTGAAGGCCTTTACCTATTTTCTTCAGGGGTGGACAACTCTAATCCTGAAACCCATTAGTGGCGGTTGACGTTTTAAGGCAGAGGTTGTCCCATAACACGCTCAGACTCAACCTGCTTAGAAGCTATTTTCCCCTTTAAAACAGTTTTGTTTTTTGAAACGTGCCCTGACTGCCCTGTCAAACCGAACCAATCGCCTTTTTGCGAAGGCAGTCCCTCTTAGAAACAAAGGAGAAGGAAATAATGTTGAATGTCCCCTTTAAAAGGCCCTGGATTTCTCACTGGTTGTAATGTAGATGAATATTTGACTTGGCTTTTTTTCTTATATTTGATGCTTCGACTGCGCATCCAGAATAACACTATCAAATGTAGTATTCCTGAGCCGTCTGTTTCACAACTTGATTACTTGGTGGGACTTGATGAAGTTCATCATCATGACGGTCTGAGAATGCGATGAAGCGATGCAAATTCGTGATTTTTAAGTACAAAGTGGTCCTGAATTTGGGTAGATAAACTGAGAGGTGAACGGTCATGTGGAATTGCTTTTTTGTCTGCATTATTGTTTTGGTATGGACCTCTTTTTACATTGTGAACTATCATTCGCTTGTACTGCTTCAAAATTGTTGTTGGAGCATTGCCAAGTGTACTGTTTTGTGGTGATACAAATCCTCTTTGGGGTAATTGTATAAGCGATCTAAACATTCTCGGCACATAGCTAAGGTCTATCCCTGTTTGGCTGTTTTCGCACTTTGCTTACGGACTTGCGAGTCGTCAAAGTAATCCTTTTCTTGCTGTTTTCTTATTTCAGCCAAAGAAGATGCTTCGTCATCAGCGACTAATGTTGACGCCCTTCTAGACAGGCGAGAGATGAATCGCCAGCTGGGTTTGGAAGGTCAAGCTGGAGCTTTCATTTGCAACCTTTTGGAATCCAATCCCGCTACTTCTATCTCCAGTCTCATTTCGGAAGCGGATTTAGCGGACAACGATGAAACGATAAGCAGTGATAGCGAGGGAAATGATACTGCAGCTACATCAACTAATGTAATGGTAGGTCGGTTAGAGATTACTCAGAGAGGCTAAGAATATAGTTGGCACTATTACCTACTCAGTAATTGCGACCATTAGTAATCCCGTTCCTGCTACCTTTTGGGTACTAGGGACACCAAAACCGTGACGAATTCCCCTTCACATCATCCTTGTGTGAATGGAATGAAGAAATCGGTCCACGTCAAAGTACTTTTCACTTTCACCAGTCCCTTGAAGGATCGATTGGTTTCGTTCCAGTACACTTAAATCATTTCAGCAGTAAACGGCCGTAGGTTTGCTCCCAACCCATCAAGGAAGGCGGAAAAAACTCACACAGATGTGCCCAAAAGTAAAACATGCACCTTTCTAGTGCACAGTCCACACTTCTTACTGGGTGCCCCTCCGCGGGGCCCCCCATATCCTCTCCGTTTCTTTCCTCACAGGTGGTCAGTTGCATGATAATGAGATGAATAATCCTCATTGCAGAAATGTGTCCTGTTTCATCGGTGGTGGTACATTTTGTTATGTATTCATAGGTACTATTTCGTCGGTTAGGTGAACTAGCTAATTCTCTCCATTAAACATTCCGTAAGTAGAACTCCGTATCATCGTAATCATAATCGTCGCCAGTACTGTAGGAGGTTGAATTGGGAAGGGAGGAAGTTGACACGAAGCTGTAGAACAGTTATTAAAGAGGTGCTGTCTTACCTTATGTGATTTCTTTCTTAAAATCTGTTAAAGTTGGCATCTGCCTCAATAACAACTTTTTTCATAAACAAAGTGGCTACCTAATGATACTAAATCAGTGGCTTCTTGTAACCCGTAAAGCGTATGCGATTGTATGCGCATATTGTAAGGCCCGAATGGAAGTGCGTCGATCTGACGGGGTGATACTCTTCCTCCCCCTTGGCACCACTTTCCCCCTATTTTTAGCGCACCTTCATACCGTGAAATGTAAGTTAAACTTAATGTATGTGAGTTGAGTCTGTCTGCCTCGCAGATCTGATTTTGATTCCAGCTGAAGAGCTGTGGAAGTTTTTTACAACTTTTGTATGTGTAGCTTGCGGAGGTGTAGTATGTGGTAGTGGAGCGATGTACCACTCAAAGGAATTTTAGGAAGTGTGTTTCTGATCATGCATTACTGAAAGACTGATGCATCACGTTAAAGCGGTTCCCTTATTCTTTATAGTCATCAATCATTTGTTGCTATTTGTTCATGTTTAGGACTAGGATCACAGAATCAGTTCCCTTTGCATTCTTAAAAAAAGTGCGAGGTTTTATGTGAATAGCCTCAACAATGGTGAGATCTGCACTTGAGATTGTCAAAACGCGAGAAAGACACCACCTCACTTCATCTCCCGTAGTCTGAAGTGCCTCCAAATACCAAGCACTAGCACTAGACAGTCGCATGATTTCCCGGGAAGTGTAAATGCGAAAAAAAGGCAGGTGGCCAGAACCACGTTTTTTTATAGTTTCCGAAAACATCGGGTCCTTATCGAAGTGGATTTGGCAGTAAGCTTATCTCCGATGGCAGATTGCAGTATTGGTTGCTTCAAAAGGTAAAGGATGTGTTCTGTTTGGCTACCCTATGGTTCTATTACTTGAATTACAGCCTGCAGATGGAGGGCACACCTGGTTGGGAGGCAGTGTCGTAGCCATCTTCCAGAGGGGGTAAGAGACTGATGGCATGAGCACAGCTCGGAACCAGGGGGACAGAAGGGTTTCTTCAGTAGCATACAGTTGAAGTAAGTACCTTTCTGCTACGCGGATTATGCTGAACGATGCCCTTTGGCATTGTGTGGGTGTGATTTTACGGCGATGTCATAGGTTCGCTTCTCAAAAGCATGGTTGATGTTACGGCAGTAGAAATTGAATGTGACCCGAAGCCCTTGGTCTGATGAGGATAATTGCACCATGCAGTTGACGCGCTAGCCAATGTGCAAATGGAGCAAATCTCTTGCAGGCTGGGGTGGTTAGATTTCCCTCTGAGACAAATCCTGACGATGAAATTCCTGGTCTGTCAAGTGGAGGTGATTTTGAGGTTGTTTTCGGTGTTTGACTTTAACACAAACGCTGTTTTTTTTGTAATTCGTAGACCAGAATCTCATTTATTATGCCTTCTGGGCAATAATTACATTATCATTTCCCTTTTCTCCTTCATATTCCCTCCAACTCTTTTACCAGTCCTTTTGATTTTGGGGGGAGGGGGGTGGAATTTTTTCATGCCTCAGAAAATTCATTCAGTGGTCTTTTGCAATGGTAAATCGTTTTTGGGAAATTGACGATCAGAGTGCTAGAGTCACCTCGCAATAAGGCATGCAAGCATGGAAGAATGGTTCGCTGTTCATGGACAGAAAGGCTGGAAGGCTGTAGTCGTGGCCTTCCAACCGTGCGGCGTGATAGAAGTGGAAACCTCGGAAACCGGGGGGCTACACAGTTGAGTATGCAACAAGGCGTGCGGGTTTGAGGTGGCCTTATTTTCCACACATTGAAGACTAGGAGCTTGGGCGTCTCAAGCTCTGTTCCGTGTTGGATGACCTAATTTCAGGTGGGTTATTGAGTTCTTTGACTGGAACTTTTGTGATCGGAAGGCCTTCTGCTTCCAGTGTGAACTTGGAATCGCAAATTGCTGAAGTGATTAAGATGGTGACAGATGCAATTAGAATAAAAAGTCTTCCAGTCGTCTCAAATGACAGTAAACTCGTCACGAAAACCGACACTTCATCCCTATTAGATGCTTCATGTTCCCATCTAAGATCACTAATGACATTTTTAAATGCGTTGTTAAAATAAACCATTGCCGTTACTTTTCGATCAGCAATGTCACGGACTATTTATTTGACGTTTGGATCCCCAACGGGCCTTGGATTCTCCTAATTTCCTAGCTTGGAATGTACTTTATGCACCATTGCTCGTCACTCCCCCTTACGCCTTTGGCAGCACGGATGTCTCTACCCTGTACCACCACCAGCTTAGTTGTTGGGACTACCGCGGCGAGGGCGCTTGGTGGCAAAAGCACACACACACACCTGTATGCGCATTCCTTGACCCAACGGGGTCAACATGAGGGCGTCAAAATAACTACTTCGTTTTTGAAACACTTTTTTTTCAAATATTTGGAGCAATGGTTCTTTATTTTTTTAGGAAAGTGTCAAGCAGGCCTATAAGAATGCCAAGCACTCCAAGTAAGTCAACTCCTCCCTTTCCATCCACTCCCATTTCTGTGCACAGAATTGGGTCTGACTGATCAAGTCACTCATGCATGTAGAAAGTATTGTTGAGAGAAGCGTTACTTGATTGGTTTTTTTCGTTTTAAAGTGACTGTCTATCCTTAGTGTCCCTATCTTTCAGTACAGCTTATTGAAGTCTAGAATTGACCTAAATTAGATCGATTTTGACTGAGGTTAGTTCATTTTTGATACTTTTGTGATGTATTAGGATTATTTAAAGTGCTTGTCAGCCTTATTTGCAGCAGCTGATAAAAAATTTGTACGCTTTCTGATCTGCCTTGTCACAACGACTTGTCGATATCCCATGCATTTTGAAGTGTCCGCTGACATTGACTAAGCTGTGACGCCTGACAGCCTTTGTAATTGGCTGCAACGCTAGCGGAGCGAAAGAGTGAAAATGTGATTAGCTATTCTCAAACAATCCACCCACTACTCGACCGTTGATTACCCAAACTAGACTTCGGAGAAACGGAGCACTTCATTTCCATAAGACTGCTTTGTGTTTGTGCGCGTGTGTGTGTGAGGCAATGCAGAGGGAATTGTTCACCGTGAGGTGTCAACTTGGTGGAGGCTGAAGACTTCAGGGTCGAGGTTTATAAACTGGATGTGATGCAAGGTTACGCAACTGGTAGGCGGTGAATGGTTGCTTTTTGTCGTGTTGTGCCCACTAGACAACGCGAGATGGCACACAAAGTGAAAGCACAAGGGTAAAAGCTAGGAAAGAAAGTACTTTCAGGTGGGTGGATAGGTGGGTGGGTGTGTGGGAGAGGGAAGGGAGGAGGAAGTGGTGAGTCACGTTAACGTACAATGTTGAATGCACCAGTTGGTGAATTGCATCTTTTCCTGGAAGACGTGGAATAGTGACCTGGGAAATGGACAAGATGAAGATGAGGAGATGGAAAAAAAAGTGGCTAGGAGTGAGTTGTTAACTTCAAACGGCGAAACGTTTTGTGGGTGTGCAGCTAATGGCGAATCAATGCTTATGGATGATGGAATGTGTCTGTGTTTACTTTCTAATTTCCCCAATCGCCCCGTATTTTTGCGACAATAGCCGAATGTTAGCATTTTTCGTTAATAAATGAAAAGTTGTCTTTCACATTAGTTTTTAAGCGTAATCATTATTTCTTGGTTCTCTTTTTGCTTCCACTGTTACTCCCTGTTTCTTGAAATTGACAGTTTGGACGGAGTCATCTCAATTTTGCGATCTTGACTCTATCTTAGCTTAATCTGCACTTCAACACTATCGAAATTAGTCGAAGAGAACAGGCTCACTATCACTACACTTCGATTTTAGTATTTATCTCAAAGTCTGGCACAAAATGGACGTTTGGGTACCATGCATGTGTCGTTAGGAGAACTGATTTTATAAATCATTCAAGTTGAGGAATTCGGGTATGACATCAGAATGATTGGCCTTAAGTGGACCATCGTTTCTGCGTTTCTAAACTAAGCATCTTTTTCCAAAAATATTGAATTCACATTTCTATTTGAGGATGGATTGTAAAGGCTAGTTCTTGCCGATTCACATTGCAATTCTTCCTTGGAAAGATTTTTTATCAGCCACAATGGAACTGACAGATGAATTATGTAATTTTCAGATCAACTGATTATCAGTTTGCGGTGTCAGTTAGAGTTCAAAGTATGGATGAAACCTTGGCAACGCGACGCTTTTATGCTTCGCAGCCTGTGCGAAGTCTCCTTAACACCAGCAAGATCATTGTTTTTAGGTAAACTAGTGGCCTTATTTTTGCGTAAACTAGGGAGTTAACGAGAAGAGAGCGAGGAAATGCATTACACATTAGTCTCAAGTTCCCTCATTTTGGAAGTGGAATGAGCACTGCCCTAATAACAAAAAATAGTGAGCTAAATGAGTAAAGAAGTAAGTGATTTGCATGGATTCTTTCTGCTGCAACCGACGGCTACTACGTCTGAGAAGGCACGAATAGACGGAATGCAGGAGGAGTGTTTGTATTTCTAGGATTCATGAATGAGTAGAAGGATTAAAACCTTGGCAAGATGGCACTGCAATGAAATGCTGCTCCATCGCATGAGAGTGTAATCAGTTTAGAACGTGCCTTATTCAAAAGTACACTTTTTTATTTCACACGCGAACGTATGGTGAGCGGGCTAGAAGTAAAGTCAACCACCTCTATGCGGCATTAAAAACCATGATTTATTGTGAATAAGGAAGATTACTGATGCTACCGCCATTATGCACGTGATCTCAGCGCATTGGAAATGCATTTACCTCTGTACAAGTGTGGCAGTACCAATTACTTCCCTGCGGCATTTCGATATGTAATGTCAAAGCCAGGTGTATCTGAATGCTAACATGTGTGTGGAGACAATCAAGCTTTTAGCAGTGGTCACCCCACTGGTGTCTGTTCTGACAAATGGACAAAGAATCTTTGGGCTACTGAGATGGGAACTACAACTCTTCAGCTCTGATTTTATGGATGGAAAAGGGGAAGCTGGAAGACAGGATCTTTATTTAGTCCAAATGGAAAGAGGGGTCTCGTCTTCTGCCTATGTCCTTGCAGTGGGGTTGCTTTTAAGCTGTCCGCACTTTGTAGTTTTTTTGGAGATTTTGAAGAAGTCAATGCAATCAAGGCGGCTGCTATATACTTGTCGACTATGCTTAGAAGTAGGCGCAAATATCACTTAGTCCACTTCTTTTTATGATGCTCCTCCTTGATGGTCTTCAGTCTCAATTTCTATCCCATTGTGCTTATTAGGTATGAAGTGGATTGGTTAGTTGTTAATTGTAACGAAATGCACATGTTTTTGGCATTCATTCGTTTTCTGCTTCACTTAGTTTCGATGGCTTCAGTTTCCATGTGCGACGCTAAAGATTTCTTTATCGATAGTTGATTCCCCACGGATGCATCCCCAGATATCGTTTCTTCTTTGAAGGTTCCTGCAGTTTATATTTCTGACTACTTCACGCTTTCAAGTGTATTGAAGCGTTTGTCTGCAGTTTTATGCTCCAGGTTAGAATATGCACACATCCAGTATCAGGAGGAGCCCCCAGTTTTCTTTTTCCTCCACCTTCTCTACAGGACAACGGCTTTGAAGACGGAGGCGGCGTCGGTCGCAGTGGCAGCAGCTGCAGCGGCGCAGACAGACTGGCCATTGAACAGCATGTGCGTGCGTCTCCTAGCCGATCTGTGGAACTGTCGTTGGGAGACCCGCCATGGGGCCGCTTCGGGTCTCCGTGAACTGCTTGCCTTTCCCCAACACACCCGTCAAGCCGGTGCCAGAAATGGCGCCTCTGAAGAAGAGGTTCGTTTTTCCCCTTTTCATTGAGTTTTATGGGTCTTCGTTGCACGATTCCATGGTTTACAATCCAAGTTTATCAACTTTTCTTTAGCAAGTCATCTCATGATTTTAATCACTTTCTTCTGTCTGTGAGTTGGTCTTATGGACTTCTAAATGGGGTCCTGTTTGATTGTTAGAAGACACTTAGTCGTGAGCAGTTTGACTTTTCTGTGTTTTAAAGGGAGGCTTGATAACACAGAACATTAAAAAAACAGGAATGGGTGGATTTTTTGCAGTTTTAGCCATGAAAAGGGGTGAAGGAATGAACGAATAGTTATTTAGATAAATGAGTGAATGAATAGATGGGCAGGTTAGTGTATAGACGAATGGATGGATGAAGTAATAAGGCGATGTAGATATTGCTGGAATGGATGGGTGGGTAAAGAAATGAGTGGAGCGACAGAAAAGTAAACAAATGGATGAACAAATCGTTTATTTGACCCATTAATGTACTGTTTGATAGGCATAAAAGTTGAAGTTGAGTTATTTCTTTTTGCATTCCCTCTTTCGGTGGGTCCCTCCTTTAACGAAGTTCCCGTACATCTAGAGGTCATGACACGTCATCGAGGCTCCGCTGAATTAAGTCGTACTGTCACTGTAGGTTTTGTACCTACCGGCAAGCCAATCCAATTTTTCGTTGCCTGTAAATACTCTTTCGGCGTTCAGAGTGGAAAATATGAAATTCTTCCCATGCCACCACAGTTTGTGAGGGATTTCGTAAAGCTGATCTTATAATTTTGTGACAATTCGCAAAATTACGATGGAGCTTACATAAGTTGTCAAAAGCGGTCCTGAGGCTGATGGCTCTGTCGCTGGGTTCTTAAAAGTGAAATACTATTATATTCGGGTGCTAAAAACTCGGTATTCCCATCTTTTCATCTTCCAGTCGTTTCGTTCTTTCTCACCACAAGGGAAGTCACTCCTGACTGGAAGTTGGGAGCTCATTTATGGGGAGAAAACTGCGACGAAATCACTATAAACAGGACATGCTTTTTTATTGCTGCATCTCACTCCAGTTCTTTATTGGTATAGCTGAAGGAAACGATAAAATTCGCTTGAAATATAGACCACTGAAACTCTCAGGTGGCTAACTTAAGCCGATTTGACAATTAAAAATGACTCATGTCAACTGAATAAACAAAGGTGCAATTGTCTGCGTGCAGACACAAAACTGTTGACACTGGTAAGAGTGTAGAACTGTTCGATTTAACTGAGATGCTACCTTTCTTGCACAATAATGAACTTTTCTTTTCACCTCTTTCTTTTTTTGATGTCTCAGAATCGGGCGGCCAATCGCGTTTATCTTGAAGACGTAGTTGTGCGCGTTCTCTGCACCCTTGCGCTGGATCAGTTTTCCGATTTTGCCTGCGATGTGGTGAGTTCTTTCCCGTGTTCTTGAAGAAGGTGTTTTTTCAGCTTCCACCGAGGCAACCTTATTCCCTCATTGTCTGTGGAGAGACGCAGGTTGAATCCCAAGGCCTAATTTGATAACTCGTCTTGAAATTCTGTTAGTTTCATCTATGCTACCAGCCTCCCTGGCTTTCTCTGTGTTCATTAGTGTGTTCTTACAAGAACGTATTCAGTGACAATTGGGCGCTAAATAGACTACTATTCTCAATAACTTTTGCACTTTTAATGATGCTTTAAGGTATTTCAATGGACAGCTGGTTACCATGGGAGAAAGGCACCTTTTGTGCATGACTGAGTTTGTAGAACTTGCTGGTGAAAGGTTTTGTAGACATCGTATTGACTTCGCACAGCCATCCTCTCGTCAAGTTCTGCGGAATGGTCGGTAGTGACACCGGGTCCGGTTTAAATGACTTCAATCAGTTCGTAAGAAGAGCTTACTATTGACCACGCAAATGGGGACGAATGATGGACAAGATCGAAAGGCCTGAAGTCTTGAAAAGTGGTCAAGGTAAATGCGTGTTTGGTGCTAAAATCCCAATCAAGAGTAGAAGGGGGAGGAATTCACTGGAGGGCTTCGTAGTAATACACATTTTCTTACGTGGATTTCACTTTTGGGTAAATGTGTCCCGTAAAAGCGATCGATATGGGGAATGCGTGTTATGCGGAATGGAGCGCTTCATGGTGCAGTTCCTTTGTGGACACTTCATCACCAGTTCATTGATTACTCTGATCAGTACGAGTTCACAAAGAATGTTGGTTAAGCACTTCATACTCAAGCTGTCTTTGAAGGAATTATAGTTGTAAAGCCTTCGGACATTCAAAAATACGAATTCTGCAGCTTTACTCGTGCCGAAGCTGCATTTAAGTACAGCTGAAACAGTACTCATTAGCCTTCCATTTTGAGAACGCAAACCTACATATCAGAGCAGTTCACTACAACCTATAAAAGTCCTGTCCGCCCAGAAAACTTGACTCGGAGCATTTAATTTCTGGTTAAGAATTACGAGTTTCCGCTTCATAGTATCAATTTATTGTTCAGTTCTCCCCTCAGTACGTTACCATGTGCTCAATTACCGATAAAACCGTAATGAACGTGTGCAGAATGCTTAGTGGGTTGTGAACGCGAGGGGAAACCGATATCGCGTAGTTAAAATGTATCCACCTAGGCGCTCCCTGTGGCCACTATTCAGCGTTGGTCATTACCACATAGTCGGTAATTTACAAACCACACACGAACCACGAATGGAGGTCATACATTTACTTCTCCTCAAGGCGAGAAGATAATTGAATCTCAGGAGGATGCGTTGTCAAAACGTACAGAGATCATATCGTTGAGTTGACGAGCATTTTTATTCCTCTGGTTTGTACCTAGGTGGTGGCCCCTGTTCGTCAGACAGCGGCACAGTTACTGGGTGTGCTGTGTCTCCACTTGGACGTGGAGCAGGTGCGACTGGTAGTGCAACACCTCCTCTGTCTCGTCTGTCTCCTCCGTCGTCAACGTCAGGAGCCAATGAAGCGTTCCCGCACGCCCAAGGTCAATTGGATGGTAGTGCATGGCGGGTTGCTGGGACTTAACTATCTTCTTTCGGCTCGAAGTGTACGTAATTTTCTGTTTATTGTATTGATAGTCTCATTAGAGGTAACCGAATTCTATCATTTGTACTTAGGTATCAGACCTACATGGTTTGCTGCAGTAGGTTGTTACATCCTTCTTTCCGACTTTTTTGTAGGATCTTGCAACAGATCTCCTACCTTTAGTCTACGGTCCTCTTACGGACGTCCTCTTCCCACGCTGCGACACCAACAGCAGTGACGTCATGAAAGGAAGAATGGAGGCGGAGGCAGGGGAGGAGGATCTTCGCTGTGCCGCGTGCAATGCTCTCCTCGCCCTCCCTCGTGATCTTCTTATTGGGCATAGCAGTGCTGTGGGCCATCATTTAGTGCACTGTGTTTGGCATCTGCTTGAACGAGCGGCTGGAGAGCTGTCTCCTGCAACAGGACCCCTCCTGGCGCTTGCCTCGGGGTTAATTGATCATCCGGCTTCGTGAGTTGTTAATTTTGTGTGAATTGAAGAAGTCAAGGGTTGGTTTGGCTTCAACTCTATCTGATTTGTCGTTGACTTTTCCGATCAAAGCTCAGCTCTCGATCAACTTAAGACGTTTCACATCCTAAACTTTTCTGAGAGTGCCTTTTACCGATCCCAAATATGGTCCGGGACTGCTTCCCTATGGTGCTTCATTGCTCACCGAAGGTGAAGTTGGTTATTCGCCTCAATTACCTACCCTTACTCTGCTTTATTGTGGATCACAAGGTGCATTTTGTGCTTTTCTGATTTCTTCGCGATGCAATTGATTGGCCATCCTTTATTAACCATTGAGGTAGACATTGGCAGTTCATCCCATTTGTAATCTGTATTTAGGGAAGCCATCTTATTCGTTCCATTGGAGTATTTTGCTTTGGTCAAATGATGTGAAGTAATTTGATCCAACTCTTGTGGGCTATTAATAATTGCCTTTTGATTCTGATTGTCGTTTAGTTTTTTTAGCCTATATGCTTCGACGTAGTTGACGGTGTTGTGAGCTCGAGAATTTATTTACTTCCCTCTGCCACTCATTTCCACCCACTTTTAACGTGGCAGGGGATTTTATTATCAACATTGTTATTAAAGTCTATCTGTGTTTGATTTCCCACCTGAATCATAGGTATGGCATTTTGGGGGGATTCATTTAGCCCTTTGATTTGGTGAATTTAGGTGTACGAATCCGATTAGCATTTAGACGCAGTAGGATGGCATTCACGTCATTGCACGAAAGCACAATTAAGCAGGTATTTCAGGTCTTCTAACTTGAAGGAAGTTGAGACGAAGAAATTCCTCTCTTTAGCCTTTTGGTGATGGAAAGCCAAATGAAAAAGGAAGAAGGGGATGCGGCGGTGATGAAGAGAGCAGAGGACTCGGAGGCGGTGGAGGAGTTCGCGAGACGTGTTGTTCTAGTCCTTCACTTTCTGCATCACTCCTCTTCCGACATTCGTCGAACTGCCGTCCAGACCCTTGATTCTTTGCTATCACTGCGTCTTCAAAAGGTGAGTATTTGAACTGCTACTTACCTCCTCTTTAGCTGCCTTTCTTCCAGCACTAATTGTTAGATGTAACCATCTCTCCCAAACGGAAACGCGGGAGTCTTGAGTTGAATTATGCTTTCAGTCTTACATTTTTTCGTTACCTCCGAAAGATTTCCCTGACATTATGGTGAAACTGCCCAATTGTGACTTCTGCTTGAATGCGTAAAAGCATACCCCATCTGTGCTTTTTTTAATAGCTGCACCTGACAAATCGTCTTGAAACAGTTTAATCTCACGGATGATCAAAGGTGTAGCTTATAACGCCTCAGCGAAAGTCTGAATCATCAATAGTATGAGATACTTTGCTTTTCCTCCCATAATAGGTGTTGGTTTTGTTTGACAACTTTGACGAATCATTCAGTCGTTGGCGTCAGGACCCTTCCTCATTTCTTCAGCATTGAGAGTGACTGTTAACTCCATGATCACTGAGTTTTCTAAGCTAATTCAAAGTGAAGTGGCGCTTGATTATTACAAGCTTTAATTTTCAAGACTTTTTTGAGGAATGAAAAATAGCGATTTGCAATTTCTGAATTCTCACCGCCTTTTGAAATTGCGTTTACCTCAAACTTTGTACATGAGTAATGCGTGAGCCCAGTAACAGAATCAAATCATTTTAACTCAAATTTTACCATTCCATCGTCTATCTTCAGATTGATCACCAGATGGAACCGCCTTTGTTGGAGTGTGTATTTGAACAGCTCTTCCATCGTGTTCTCTTCGAACTTGACCCCAAGAACATTCGATCCATCAGTGATGTAAGTTGTTCTCTCCCCCGAAACGTCTCTTTATGGCCTTTTCATCCACATCTCAAGTGCATAGAAAACTTACTGCTTGCGAGGAACTATTGGGGATAGTTGAAGCCTATATTGACAACCATTCCTGATTGCAAATTTCTCCCATCCTTAGTCCGTCTGTCCGTTAGCCCATTAACGAAATTCCAGTCGTACCAGCACTACCGAATCTGTGGTACGAATTAGACACGGAAATATATTTTCAGTGCACTTTACCAAATGCCCAGGGCGGAGTTGTGGATTCACTGGGTTACTAATGGATTCTTCATTTCACCCATCCTCTTTTTGTCCCAGCTTCGAAATTGTAATGGTCCGATGTGGAAAATTAAGTGCTGCACTTTCTGCATTTTCTGTCGCACCTTAAATGAACAGCCTGACTATGCCTAAGGCTGGTTCTCAGAACTATGTATCCGAGTTTCTATTACCTGAAATGGTAGTGATTCGGGTCGCCCATCTACTAAATAGGTCTTTAGGAATAAGAATTCTTTCCCTTTTTTAAATTTACCGCCAATCATCTAGGTCTGTAAATGACTTTTCGTTTCAAATTGATTTTTTTGCCATTAAACTTTCTATTTCTGTAAATTATGTATTCACTAACATTACACTTGTGCACCTCTCTCTCCTACGACCCTAAGCTTTGGCAGAGATTGACCGACGCAGTCCCGGTTGGACTACTGGCACAAGCCACTCTTAATCGCGTCGACTTTTGGCTCTGTCAGGCTATGCAACCCGTTTCCATGCCCTTTGCCGACACTATGCTGCGTCTCCCTACTTCCACCACCAACCACGTGGGTCATTTTTACTTAAAAAGTCCTATTTAGCTGTTTTTTGCGATGAAAAGTCGCCATCTTTATAGCATCTCTCGCTGCCTCTCTGATTGGCCGCGTTGAAACTTTGGGTGGTTTTACTAGTTTCATTGCTTCTACAGATAAAGCTTTTTGGAAAGATTACATTTTTTTCGGTTCAATTGAATCGTTTAGGAACTTTCCGTTGCGGTAAAATCCAGTTTTTAACGCATTTTATAGAAACCTGGTTAGTTACTTTAGATGTCAGCTCGGTTTGGATGACTTGATGGCTTTTAGCAAAGGGAATATCTTGAATCACTTCGTTTACTCTTTACTCGCTTTGATAACACTGGTACCAGCGTGTCATATGGAGCTGTATTTGGTCCTTGTGCTTGAAAAGGATCTGATCAGAGATGTCTTCGTAGTTGCTAACGCGAAGGCGGCAATTGGTTTCAAAGAAATGGGTCGTTAATTTCACTCGCCTAGGTGATGACCCAAATTATGTAAATTTACCAGCCCCGTGAAGCATTACAAAGATACCTTTAAGGTAGAATAGGCGAATCGGAAGGTAAGCTCAAAACATTGACCAGATTAGCCATGTCAGACCACCGCTTTATGAAACTAGACTAGACTGAATAATTTGAGGGGACACCTGGACCACTGCAACTGTTAGCCACAGGCGGTGAATTCGCAGAAATGAGCTAGCATATTCAGCCTTGATTACAATGTGTCAGGCCGCTTTGCATAAACTAATTAAAAGACGTTGATGTGGTGAATTGGCATGGGAAGAGCTTCTGTCGTTCGATTGCCGCATAAATGCTGATGATAATGTAACAAAGTGGAAGCAAGTTAATGAAACAGACGATCACTGCAACCGGAGAAACTAACTGTCTATTGGTTGTAAATTGCGGAATAAACTGTACTTTTCACTCGTCTACTCCATAGACTGTGTGTGCCCGAGTAACTGCTGAACGATGGGGATGAAGGTGTTTCTATGGAGATGGTTTGCTTATTTCGTTGTTTATTTGCTTGTTTTGCCTTTCGGTAAATACCTAAAGGAAACGACTCAGACCTTCTACATCGGTGGTTATGAGCTGGGCGCCACCAGCGAACGTGTACGCCAAAGTTTGGCCCTGGAGACGCGAATCACTGCCACTGCGTGAGTGCCTCACTTTTCATTTCATTTCCTCCTTTTCTAAACTGTCACTTGTGTTTTCGATGGCAATGACTTATTTACGTGAATCTCTCACGAAGAAGATTTGGGAGTTTTTCGAATGCTTGAAAATTGCAGTACTTGTTTTTTTTCTTTTAAATATTAGCGAGGCCCAAGATGTTTGATTGACATGACGTACCGTCAAATTATCAAACTTGAATAATGATTCATTTAATCTTATTCTATAGATCTTAGGGATAGTTTGGCTTGGTGATACGGGTGAAAGCTTATTGTTTCATCGGTTAAATTGTGACAGGCATTACTGAACGGTGACCTCGGTGAAATTACTATTCTCCGTATTTTATTTAGCAGTGCATATAAATCTGGCACATCTTTATAGAAAAGGCGTTGATTACGGTTCCCACACTACTGGTTCTCGGTTGCGTGCATGTCGCATGAAATGCACGCTTAGTTTTTAAATTCTGCACCTTTTTCTGATGGTAAAACGGTTCGGAATATCAATTTTCCAGCCATCAATGAGTCTTCTTACCTAAGCCGCGATTTATTATGTGACGTCAAATTCCTTGGGCGATGCGCAAGTATCGATGAAACGTTTCTTAAGGTGAGGCGATCCGAGCAGGCATTTCTTGAGGTCGTTCAAAATCCTGAATATGAGTGGAAAGGTGTTGGATTTCGGATTTATAATTCCCATAAATGTGGACCTCGATAAGTTGTATCTTTGCTGCCCGGTGTTCTTTTGGGCCCCAATTAAGTAAGTGCATTGTACAAATCTGAGAGTCGATCGAAGATGTGGATAGATGTGCTTTCATTCTTCCTAGATTTTATTATTTTTCAAAGGTTTTATTTGATTCTCTTCGATGCACTGAGCTGTTGAGCCGTGTCTGGTCTACATATTCAGACGTCTTTCTGGACTTTATGTGGTTATCAGTTGCATAGACGAGCGTTTCATACAGTATCCGGCACGCCTTTTTCTCTAAACGTAGATGGGTGTGGAGGAATTCCATTCAGATCTTCTCCATTTTACTGATTCTCGCCTTTCTTGTTAACGGACTGTTCCTCTCCGTAATTTGATATTTTAGGAATTTGAAAGAAACTACTTCTCCTTTTGGTAAAAAGGTTTAGGATACATCCTCAAGGCATTCATCCACAACTCTTTAGACTACTGGCGAGTCTGAGCAGCCGGCTGTGTGAAAGCAGACTTTCAACGATTGTAGCGGCACCGCCCACTACTGATACGACAGAGCTTACCTCGATGGAAGGAGATGGGGGCGGAAGCAGAGGCACCTCTGGTGGGGAGATGTCCATAAGCAGCTACCTGTTAGAACACGTGGTGGCCGGCACGCATCTGCGGGACCGTCTGGGCATGCAACGCTTTATTGGCAGTCTCTTGCTTGCCGCGTGGCCTCCTGCCACTACCTCTGACACCGCTGCTACCATCGGCGCTGGTGCTAACAGCGAGTTGCCGAACCGATTGAATAGCTGTCTAACGAATGTAGTCTACTATGAGGAGATATTAGGTGAGGTCGCCTGCATGTTTCCTCACCTCTCTGTCCATTCATGCCCAAAATAGTCCAAATCGACTCGTTCTTCCAGCCCGCTATTTGTCCATCCGCCTATCAATTAACCCCTCTGGGGCAACCTATTTTTTATCCCTCATTCCTTCGATCTTTTCATCCACCTCTGTGCTTCTAACTGTACTATTTTTTCCCATACATCTAACCTTCCATTCATCCGATATGCCCTTCATTCATCTGTTCCTATGTTTACTCACTCATCCGCCCGTGTTTTTCCATCTTTTTGCCACTTTCATACGTTCGATCTGTTAGTCCATTCAGTAGTTTGTTCGCCCGAGCATCCATTTCCCCATTCATTCGTTTATGCCGTTTTCACATTTCTCTATCCATCCATTTAGTTGCCCATCTTCCTCTCAATGGCTGTAGTCATTCGCGCACTTTATTGTCCGTCCACTTTATTTGAAATAGCCGAATCGAAACAGGTCATAGCTATGCGGTTGAAACTCGAAATGTTGGTTAGTTTTTCTGTCAGTCCATTTAGGGTTGGCTGTTTCAAATTATATAAGTGGGTTTTATTTACCTATTAGAATTTAGTCTTGTGGTTCGCCTACCTGCATTCAGCCTACCATCGACCTATGGCTCTAATTTAACCGTCTTTGTTGACATTTCCATTAATGAGTGAATTTTGAGCAACGCGAATTCATCCGTGTTTGTGTTGTTCACCATTGTCCCACTTTCCGTCCACCTCTCCGCTTTGTCCGGTTCTATTTTGTCCACTTTTCCTTGGTCTCCGTGTCCGACGCCTTTTCTGGCGCTTTAATTCAACCATCCAAAACAATTTTCGATCAGAGTGTAAATTTAATCGTCTGACGGCATCGAATTTGAAGCTTTCAGGGTGAGTAGACAACTACTAGCAAAAGGGAACCATTCAGCAGTAGTAAACGTCATTTAAAACCTTGAGAACAGAAGACAGAGAAATACGTGGTTCTACTGTTACTTTATAGTAGCATTTTTTTCACCTTTCCGCTTTGAAGCGCCGACACAAAAATGGCAACGTGTCACTATTCTTTTCCAGGCGCCTTCAAGGCAATGCACGAGGATTGTTATCGGCTGAGGGCTCTTTGTGAGACTACAAGGCTACCAATTAATACGGAGTCTCCGAAAGCGTGAGCACTTCTTTTTGTTTTGCATTTTTTGCGCATCCCCGGGGTGGGCATTCACCTACTCCCAAAGACGAACTATCGTGATGGTTCATTTCAGTACCCTCGGATGGTAGGCACACTTAAGCCTTACATCCGTCTCCTCTTCATTAATGTTTGTGAGTCTAGTCGATTCGAACGGTCCACTATGCGTTTGTGCTGAAAAATATCATACCCCTGTTTCACCTGAACGGCGGTATTCGATGGGCAAGTGATGTTTTGGTAGTTTTAACGGTCTCATTGAACGCTGACTTGATGCTGTTATCGAATCCTTTTCACTTTCAAATATGGCTATGATGCACGCAGCTTCACAAAACTACACTCATCACAGACTCTGATACGGTTCTTATTCGTGATGGTCATAAAGATGTTAATGGATGATATGGGAATGTCGGGGTCGGATCGGTAGATGTGATGGGAGGGCTGACAAGATCATTATGGTTTTCACCCGAACACGTATCCCCCTAGTAATTCCCCATAGCTGGGATGTGATGACGTCTGAGTGTCGACTGCCGAATCGAATCCCGACGTCTGACGCTTGCTGCAACGAGCTGACTAGCGATGGTCTCCATGAATTTGCCATTGTGTTCTATAATGGTTTTCCGATCTTGCTTAATAAGCCCGAAACTTTTGATGGTAGTCGATCATCTAGAATACTCTACTTTTTGAGTACTGAAGCAGCTTTCTCAGAAGGGTCTAGCAGTTTGTTTCCATAAAATCGAGAAACTTAAGAAGGCTAGAACTCCGAGAAGGCTGCAATTGTTGGCCTATGTGAGGTGCCTTTTAACGTCATCTATTGGACGCCCACCTCAACGGTGTTGACGAACTTCGATAGGAGCTTTGTGCAAGGGTCAAGAATGGGGTTAATGTGATGAACTCGAACCGTAGCGGCTTCGTTTGAGCGTTGCTTTTTTAAAATGTAAGGTATAATTTTTAACGCGATATGACTCATTGTGATTTCTGCTGCCTTCAATTATTTGTGGAGAGGATAACTTTGTTGTCAGGCAAGAAGAGATCAATAGGAGACTAAGTGCTGTCTCCCCTTCTGTAGAGGTGGAAGCGTCATGAATTTGGTGGAGTGCCAAACACTGTTGCAGCGCGTTGGCGCTGAGTTGCCAGCGTACAGTCCCGTTTCTACCTCTACCGACGCCAACATGATTAAACTGACGGAATTGGAGTTTGAGGAGCTTCAACGTGCACTGCAAAAGGCCCAACTCTCTGTCAGTCGGTGCCTTGCTTTGCAGCTCTTCTGGAGTTCGCGGTGAGTCGTAGTCATTTTCTGGTTTTAGTGCACCCTTTCGTTAATTTGCCCATTCATGACCCATCAATCCATCTACTTTTCAATTTTTCGCTTAACTTTCGGGAAACCCATTCACAATAACCTCATTGGTTGGCTCTGGCTACAATCCCCTATTTATTAGCAGTTCTACAGCGGGTTCATCCAATAATTCCGATCGCACATGTATTCACTCTTGAATCCATTTCTCCACACTTCGTCCATTATATTTCCCACCCATAGAGCTATCAACCCACCTGTTTCCCATTTTTTTTTTTCGATTTAGGAAGGAGTACTGTTTCGTCTTAATCTTTTTATGCCTCTGATGATCTTTCTTCAAGGAATCAAATGATAATCACTTCATCATGCCGGTATTAGACAATCATGTAATTGTACGGGAGGCGGAATGAACAGGCTGAAATTACAAGATAGCACTGGAGGTTTCCAGAAGCAAGCAGTTTGTTTCTTGGACTAAGACCTTTTAAAAAGACGTAATATGTCGCAAATGTGTGAAACATTATAATGTTAGCAACTTCAATAAACAAAAGGCTTTTTTGACGGCCTGACAAAAGAATTGCTTCAGTTTATTTACCCTAGGAATGGTAAGTGTCAGTCCCTCATTGCTGACTCTTTTTATGTAACTTTTAAGTTGCAGGTTGCTTATTTCTTGTCTTTTTTTCCTCTTCAGAGTGGAACTCTCTTTATCCTCAGCTATAGTGAACTTTGGCTGGGTCACACCCGGTCGCCTGACTCCTCTCATACGTCCTTTTATGGACACGATACGCGGGACTGCTGCCAACACCACTGGCCAACCTCTGAATGACTTTGACTTACCACAGCCCAGTGAAAACCTGCGTCTTCAACGCCTTGCAGCATGGAACCTTGCTCGCCTCCTTTGGAGCGAGTTCCGCCAACAGGTGTCCAGTCCGAAATCATCCACATCGGCGTTGCCAACTTCAAAGGCTTTGGCCAAGGTGACGCAGAACTTGGCCAAATACATACTACCAGATGAATTCGCTGAGTGGGGTGAGTTGACAGTTTCATGGAGCTAAGATCCAGCCAAATTTCATCAACTGAGTTGCAAAATTCAATGTTTTTTTTGGCTGTTTCAATTACAACTATTACTCAGCACTAAAAAGGATGCGTTTTTGGATAATTCCGTGCACCCCGTGATGGCGGCGTCGAAGGAATTCTTCCATAAATGTAATTAACAGAAGTTATGAGCATGCGTGGATAACAATTTTGAGAGTGGATCACTACTGTTGTGTGTGCCAGGACCGAAGTTGCGTCTGACCCAGATGAGTGGTTTTGTTATCTTATCCACATTGTCAATCGGCCTTTGTACGTACGTGTGTACGTGCGTGTGTGCTAACATGCTTGCAAACCCTAGATTTGTCAGTTCAAAGGTCACCGCATTCGTAGCAGTTACTGCCTCATTATCGTTGTAAGGATTCTCGCTTTTGCACCGTTTTACTCGTATTCAGTGTAGCATTAGCTATCTTTTCCACATAAGACAGATGTCTTTTTAACCGGAGTGGTCGAACCAGTGGATTGAGGATTAAAATTGATGCCTTTGAACTAATTCCTAGTGATGTAACGTTTGTGCTTGCGGCAGTAGTTTACGTGATTCAAACAGGTAGCAATTCCTCTCTTTGAATGCTGTTTTTAGCGTTCTTCCACTGTGAAGTGAAGCGGGATCATTTGCTAGGTGCAAACTAAGGCTGTGTTGAAAGCAGCTTTTCCGACTGTAAAGTCGAGCGAGCTGCATCTCAGACGAGGTTCTGAGACTAGTACATTCCATCTTGTCAGTTGTAATTCACGAGACTATCACTCCACTATGAAAGTACATTTTTTGGTGTTGAATTTCCCTTCCCTTTTCGCTGTCGTTCCAATGTTTCCCAGCTGTCCATCCAGCTTGCAACGTGGGGATTTACCTGGCCTTCTAACGGCCCAATTCAATATGTACGAGCAAACATGACGAACTATTGCTTCATAGATGTTTGCAGTTTATTCAGACTTGACTATTTGATTGATTTTAAAGACGGTCAGTCCTGCATCTGCTTGTGATGGTTCTGGCGTTGGTGATTCACATCCCCTCACCACTGCAGAATAGCAGCCATTCTTGTGTATATTTAGCCAGTAATACCAGTAACCGGGTTGTTCTACGATGAACTACTCATACTGTCTTGAGGGTAGTGACAAAACTCTGAAATGAGTGTCTGAATGTAGCAGGCAACCATGCCAAACATTAGACGCAGTTTGTTGTCCTTTACATTCGTTAGAGTTTGATTTGAACACTCCTCAACTTCCTTCCCTTCAGACGCACTGGTTGCCAAGGCAGTGGAAGGTGGTGGAGGGGAGGACGTATGTTTGACAGCATTGCTGATGAAGCAGGCGGAGGAAAAATTGTCTGCAAACGGAGATAAAGATGACTTGAGTGTTTGCGGTGGTGGCTGCGGCTCTGCAATGGTACGTCTACCTTTCCAATTGAAGACTCTGTGTTCATTGGCTATGATGTACCCTTATAGTTGTTTGTGCATCCTCACAGGTAAATCTAACGGCGCCTGTATCTGCGGCGACGGGAAAGCAATCCATATCACAACTTCGTCGCTGTGGCAGTTTGATGACACTAGTTGCCCTTCTACAGACCTTCACTGCCGACGTAGACTTTACAACATCCAAATTGGAGGAGATTTTGGCTCAAAGACTTCCCACACTGTGGCAACTCCTTTGGCTCGAACCTCTCGTTATTCTGCGTCGAAGTGCTAGAAGCTCTGGTGCAGGTGGATTCATGGAGGACGTCGAATTTCTGCAACGGCAACAAACACTGTCCCTATCCGAACAAAGTTAGTTAGAAGTCTGGGGCTGTCCGTCTGTTAAGATGTGTTTCCTATGTCTATCTGTGTACACGCATCCATCTTTCTTTCTTTCATTTATCCCTCCGTCGCAGGCCCATTCACTACCCCATCCATCCCATTAGGATTAATCCAATCATTGATCTCTTAACTAATTTATTAATGCACTCTTCCATTCCGCTCTAATTCATTAACCGAGCATTCATCCACTCACCCATCCATCCATTCCAGAAACATCATTTTAGAAATAATTCAATCCATCCACTTGTGCATCAATCAGTCACCAATCCATCCTACATCCCCTCTCCAGATATCTACGGCACAGCGGCTTCGGACGTGGAAGTGCTCTGTCGATCCCTACATCTCCTACCAGCAGTCCTCTTTGTTGCATTGTCGCCTTCCACCACTACTACCACCAACACCACGATCGCAGCAACGAGACTCATTACCACGGGTCTGGTCGCTCTGACAATGTGCTGTCTTCGTGCCATCTCTGCGTCGTCTCCATATTCGTTGCTGTCGCCGCGTCTTCGCTTCACTGCAGCTCATACTCTCGCTGTCCTTGCCGCTTCCCATTTCACCCTCACCGTCACGGTCCTAAACACTCTCCTCCTCTGCGTCATTTCTGCTGAGACCATATCAGATGGTGACAGGGTGGCTGTCCTAGCGGCTGTCTGTCGTATCCTTTTATTCATTCCTAATAGCTACTTCGGCTCATTAAGTGGGATCAAGCCTTGTGAGGTGACAGTGTCTAGTCTCTGGTATGGGGTTAGAAGTGAATGCCACCTTGTCCCAGACCCTTACTTTCCTGAAGAAGTTTCAAAGCCGGTGGATTTAATATTTGCCCACAGGAAGACAGTGAGACAGGAGAGGGGAGGGAGCTGAGCGTTTGAGTTGCCCAAGCGGAGGTGCATGTCACCGTTATAGAAGCCAAATTATGTCAGGGGGAATTTTAAAATGCGATTTTCAAGGGGCATTAGATGCATCTGTATTTCGGCCTGCCTTCCTACCGCGACATGTATAAGTTAATTTCCACTATTTAACCATTATCTTGGAGGCATATTCGATGTGACAGGATTGGTTATGTGTGCGCTGGTCAGGTAGTCAGGATCTGGTGCCTCATTCGCCTTCTTCATGTTTATCACAATGGTTGATGTTCTACGTGGCATGGAAACCATCAACCAAGATCGTCATTAAAAGACATATGAATAGTCGTCTCGTGAAACTTTTTCACCATTCAAATGTCCCACTACAGTCGAGTGTTGCATCGTCGTGTCCTATTGTGCTTGAAGTAGGCATCCATTGTTTCGAATTTTGCACAGGCGCATCATCACTGTTATCTGCTACCTTAATTGACAATTCCCGCACTAGACATTATGATTGGTAGCTATCAGGATTACCTCAACACACCTTCGTCCTCATTTTCTTTTGTATACCATTCTCGGTACCTTTTGTAGTCATTCTTCTGCATTAAAACAGAGAACAAGATAAAAGAAGCTACCTTCGAATCTCATTGAAAAGCACTTGAAACCATCGACAGTGGTTCACTCCCGCTAGTTTTTTTGCTATCCATTGACAATGCATTGGGAAAAACTATTAGGGACTGTTCTATCATGAAGGCGTTCCTTGCTCTAGCAATATTTCGCCGGACTAGTCGCCCCAAAACTGTTCCACGTTAATAAGACTTTTGCTTTTAGATCATTATTCCGTGTTCTAGTGTGATGCCATTCCTGTGTTCTGGTTCACTGGAATTCAACTGCCATCTAGTCGGCTGTTGCAGCTGTTATCAGCTTCTCGTGGGTGAGGAGGTGCTCGATCATCATCGCCCACTGACCCTCGACACTGTTGCAAATAACTTTTTTTTATCTACCATTTGGTACATAATACTATGATGGAATGCCCAAAGTAGTTTTCTTGGTCATTTATTCGAGGTATTTTAGTCTTTTTAATCATTGCGTTGTGATTGGTCTTCGGGGGCACTACGTAGGCCAGTTTCATTCTTCACAGGGATGTAAGTGTCGGACATCCCACCATGCTGCTACCGCTGCAGTCCCCAAATGTAGGGCAACGAAGTTACTACTCAATAAGCGCATACGACTGATTGTCCTTTTGAGGATTTGCCAGCCTGTTGAAAATGCCAACGCTGATAGTGAAAGCAAAGGCGGAATGTGCTTTCCACCTTTCCTTGACCTCCACCACTAGATATCATTGATTGCATTCTGACTCCTCGATCCGAAAATCAAGTCTTCCTCAGTCTTCAACTGGCTCCCTGCGACCAGCCTCTCTCACCACGTCTCCACGGCGTTGGTTTCAGGGAGGTTGGTGGTCTTTCCAATAACGCTCCTGGACCGACATCGACACCAACACCATTGCAGTCCCTTTTAGCTTACGTAGTGGTAATGGTGACAGCCCTTGTGCTACCACACTTTGCTGATGCGCGGAACGACGTGCGTCTTCTTGCCTCCAATGTCTTCACCAGACTCCTCGTCCTTCTGCCCCTTGAGGTAAGTTGTGGTTTCTGACGATTCATGGCAGTTTTGGGAATCCGAAAATGTCAAAATTGTATCTTTGAAGGGTGGATTCCAGGCTTTCCTTTATTTGCTCTCGTAGTTGGTGTGTCTTTGTGTATCCCTGGAGTTTTTTTGGTGAGGGTAGTCACTTCATGGCATTAAAGATTAATTGGTAAGGTCAAATGTAGATGTAACACTAAATTGTGAAGACAATGTTTTTTAGGAAGAATCAAAAGATGATAGTAGTTTCACCATCTCGGTAACTCGTTCTTTCCCCAATCATTTGTCAATATAGGAACCCATCACAGCTGTAGGTCGGAATGGAGATAAATGCGTACATCTGTAGGGCTGCTATAGACGTGGCCTTAACGACTATTTCATTAAGCACAAATGTTCACCGTTTCATTTTATGCGAGTTGTATGCTTTCCTGGTCTCCATTTTTTTATGCATCTTGGATGTTACTATTACTGCCACTACTCCTTTTAACACTGACACCTTTTACGGCCCCAAGGAGTCAGCCCCAGAGCCGACCAGCCCTGGCCTTCCCCTGAGTCTGCGGACGGCGCGCGAGAAGGGCCGCCACTTCGTCCAGTGCCTGCTGCGCCCGAAGGACATTCGCCTTTACGTACCGGATGAGAATGTTCACGCGGAGCTGCGACCCTATCAACAGGTGCGTTTGTGATGAGCACTAAATGGACGGGCGCTCAGCTAAGTGTAACCGTCGTGATGCTGGTGTAGAGTTCAGACCGTAGTTCACCGTAAAGGTCAACACTAATGTCTTTATGCGTCACCATATTCTGTAATTTTTAATGCTCTAATTAACGGGAAGTTTATGCGTTGCATCGAGGATTCGCCAATCACACTACTTTGTTCACCAACAGGAGGGCGTAAACTGGTTACTCTTTCTCAAACACTACGGTCTGAATGGTATCTTGGCCGATGATTTGGGTCTGGGGAAGACCCTGCAGACTATCTGTGCTCTCGTCTCGCACCACGGCCGCAGTAATCGCAGCCGTTGCCATGGCAACCGCAAATCAGCCACGAGAGGCAGAGATGGTGGCGTCTCGATGGTGGTCTGCCCAGCCACTCTGTGTGCCCACTGGCACGCCGAGGTGGCACGCTTCGTACCTAACCCTCGACTGCTTGAACCCTTCATCTATGTGGGCAATCAAGATCAGAGGGCAGCGTGCGTCTGGCGCGGTTCCTTTTTTGACTCCCCTGTTGGTGAAGTGGGTGGTTTGCGGCCATTTGGCCTGTTGGTAGACAGACTGATGAATGGTCGAATGAGTGGATGGATGAATGTAGGGGACGGCCGAATGGGTGGTTTACTAGATGAATGCATGCACTAATGGACGAGTGATTGAGTGGATGACTGATTTGAGGGGTTGTTAGATGAAAAAAATGAATGAATTAGTAAATCCACTGGATTAATGGATCAGTAGACGGTTTATGATAGGCCAGCTAGTCAAATGGACTAGTAGACCGATGGGAAAGTGGGTCTATGAATGTGGTTAATGGTAAGTTGGTGTGTAATGTGGATTGTAAGGTGAGCAAGTGTATGGATGGTAGGCCTCATGAATGAAATGATAGGTGAAGAGTTGATGGATGAATGCATTGAGTAATGGATGTCCAGGTGAATGGCTCGATTAATAAATAGGTTGGTAGGTAAACAGTGGTTTAGATAAATTGCGGTTGGAGAGTTAAACGGTTCAACTTCTATATGGAGAAATGGAGTCAATTAAACACTGTGCCATGCATATTTTGAATGCTAGTCGATGCGAAGTAGACACTATTTATTTTCTGCTCTAATGTTCAAGTGATTTGTAGAGCTGGCGAGTTCTTGCCCAACTGTTCGGATGAATTATCGTGTTGGTTGAAAGACAGGCTGACGAGTGGGTGAATCGACCCAAGAATGGCTTGTAGTGCAAGAAGACGGTTCATTAAATGGGTGGCAGGTAATCCAGTTAGTCTGCAACTGAACGGATGACTGAATACGGGATTGTTTAAGAAGTTGGGTCAATGGCTGGATGAATAGTCTATTTGGCTCGTGAATGAATTAATCCGATTGATAATTATGTAGACGATTTATTGGTTGATTGGATGGACGATTGGCGTGTGAGTGACCTATTCCACGTAAGATGGAAGAAGAGTTCCAGCAATGAGTAGATTGCATACCGATGAGTGATTCCACCATTATTTTCGCCTTTTCAGCCTTCAAAAGAACGTTTTGGATCGCTGTAACCTTCTAATCACCACCTATGAAGTGATTCGAAGCGACATTGAATTCTTCCAGTGAGTGATAGTTTCCAAATTCACTGGACTCCCCAGTTTCCCGTTTGCACCAGTTCGTTTATGCTTTGCCTTCCTCCTCCTGCTCCCTGTAGGAAGACGTTTTGGGAGTATTTGATACTCGATGAGGGGCACGTCATCAAAAATGCCAAATCAAAGGTTAGTTTATAATTTCCTTTCTGTTGCAAAGTGAAAATCGTGTTGTCATTTACTTTGTACTGCCCCAATCATCAGTCGGAATGCGTTTTTTGAATTGGAGGAATCAATTCCTAGTTCTAGTTCTTTTTTGTTGATTTTGTATCTGAGGAAATGTTCACCGAAACACCCTGGTCCTTTTCTCCGGGAACGAACCAAGTCGTTCTATTTGATTTCTGCAAGTGGACCCATCTACGGTCTCGTGTAAAGCCCTTACAACTTTATATGAGTCGAAGGAAAGACTCTCAGCCCACTTACTCAATGAGTGAAGCCAAGAAATTTTGGTCGACTTGAGGCGTTGATCGTCAGAAACTCTTTAAGACAGATCGCTCTCAAAGTAAATTGTGGGATTGCGAAATCTGCACAAGTTCCTTCTTCCCCCTTCCAACGCCAATCGGGTGGATTTAAGGGGTGTCTCAACCAATTAGGATGATGGACGAAAGACTCCCGTGAATGGTTTTTGTAGACCCAACGTGTATTCGGAGGTGCAAAAGTGCTGGGTCGTCTAATCTCCCTTCATCCTCTAGCTAGGTTGGCTTTGGAGATGTTCTAGGTATTCTAATGTGGTTTGCCTGCGGTTATAGTTTTAGTGCATACATTTTCACATTTGGGATGCATGATTGTAGGGCAAATAAAGGCCTCTGTCCCTTTTGTCCGGGCGACCTGCTATAGCTTCAACTCTTCTAGTGTTCAAGTGCTCTTATGTCAGCTTAACTTCCACGTGCCTGTACGTCAGATACCATCGACTAGACACACTATGAGAGCGGTTTTTCTTACTAGATGTGACTTATTATCAGACAGTCATCACTCTCGACCGCTTTTGTTGGTGTTTTTTACAAAAAGATTTCGTGCGCAGTGAAGAGGCTGCGTGCTCGCCACCGTCTCATCCTGACAGGCACGCCGGTGCAGAACCGGGTGGGTGAATTGTGGTCGCTCTTCGATTTCCTAATGCCCGGCTTTCTTGCTCCCTCGGAGGCCGCCTTCAATGCACGCTTCGCCCGCCCCCTCCTTGCCACGCGCGATCCAAAGGCCAGTGCTCAGTTGCAGCAGGCAGGTGAGGATGTCAAACCTAGAGATTGTTTACGGTTTCCAACTCTAAAAGCGCGCAACTCTACGGGATCATTAGCGTCATTATCACCAAACCGTATGATAATGATGAGAGGAATTCGGAACCCTGGAAAGGTTAAATGAGCCAAAAACGAAAGCCATTTCATGCAGTGTATGCTAAGTCACGGCGCTGTGGATTTTCATCCCATTTGTGCCGCTTCGATTGCGTAAAATGAAGTTTTCCTCAGTCACCCAGAACAAATACCTTCTCTCTGTGAATTTGAGAGATCGGATTTACCGATTCTGCTATTCAAGCTACCACTAGAGGCACGTGGAGACGCCCAAGTTTCGAAGTAGCCTGATTATTTATGTACAGAAGTGATGGAAGCTCCATGGCACTGTTGTGGAGATCCGTACACGGCCAGTCGAAAAGCCTTAGGATAGGAAGTGGGATTCTCGTGCATGATACTGATCCCTTTCCATTGACCACTGCTTACAGAAGATTTCGCTGGTTTGCTGTAGGTCAACAGGCGTTGGAGGAGCTGCATCGCATCGTGATGCCTTTTGTCCTGCGTCGCCTCAAAGAGGAGGTTCTGCAAGATCTTCCCCCCAAAGTCATTCAAGACTACCTCTGCAACATGACCCCCCTTCAGGTTAGGCTGAGGCCTGCCAAATTTCATTCGTTTCATTTACAGTCTTACTTTTTTATCCATCGATTCCTCTGGGCATTCCTTCCATTTTCTGGACTCAATTTTTTACGTTTTCCCATTTTTTGTTGCTACTGACTCATTTCAGTGGTGCTTTGACTCGAAGGGAATTTTACATGATTTATGCTTATATCTTTTGCATAAATTTAAGGTAAAATCCATTTTCTTCATCGGATGCGTTTATTTAATCAAAGTGGTCTTTTAGGTGTGTTTTGCATGGTATTTGTAGATGGAGTTGGCATGGACTGCAATGATTTGTTTCGATCATGATGTGGGAATTCGTCTAGGTAACGGAACAGAACAGAACAGCACTGACGTCTTCATCGCCTCGAGCTGGCGTTCCATTGGACCTGGAGAAGGAAAGGGAAGCTGAATGGCAGTGAACCGACATCATCCCGACTGAAAATCCATGTCAACCCCATTTTAAGGTACCATTACACATATCTAAGAAGCCGCTTTCCCGTGTAGCGAGTTTGCATTTCCAGCAGCCACAGTTTACTAAAATCGTTTCATTTGGCTCCGTTCTCACATTTTGACACACCCACATTCTGGCTATCCGTTTACGTGTGGCAAAGTACCTTGAGTTTAGTGTCACAAAGGTGTGACGCGTAGTACAAGCAACCTGCAAATTCCAGACCCGAACTCAGCGGTTTTGAGTCCATCAAGCCACTGTTTCTTGCTCAAAGCCAGCGTGCTGAATTTTTAACCCTTCAGACGCCTTGGACGGGTGAGCAGACTGGAGCTGCTCTCATTTGCATTGGACAATTTGGCTATTTTGTTTATAAATAAGCATTCATTAGAATCTTGACAACGTTTTGCAATGTACATTATGTTGGAAAGCTCTAGTGGTTAGTTGCTATTGGTTGGCTGGACGCCTGAATTGTGGGAGTGAAAGTGCTCGTTGATTTAGGTGACTATTCGCAAGCAGGGGCTCACTCCTCTGTCGGGATTAACTACAGGGAAATGCCGTTTGTGCAGGCACTTGTGGGCGAACCCTGCAAAATTGCCTGCAGTAGGCTGGACGCTTTCAACGCTCTCAGCCCCACCACACTCATGAGCTTTACAAGAAAGCATCAACACGATCCGCGACCAGCTGTTTTGCTCACACACGGGTCGGTGAAGTTGAAGGTGATGTGGTGCTAGTAGGAGTTGGATAGATGCGACATAGTCAGGTTCAATAAAGTGATTGCAGATGCTAAAAGCTTGTTAAGAGCAAGGCAAATTTAGTGGACAGTCAAAAGGGACAGGTGTGAGGTGTTAGTGAAGCAGTGTGCTGAGTTAGAGCCACACTCACAGCCTATAGTCAGTTCCATATCTACTCACCCAACTGATTACACTGCTGATCGGTGAGTCACTGAGGGGACACAAGTGGTGTAGTGGCAACTGGTGACGAGCAAAACAGGGAAAGATTGATTGACATTAGTAACATACACACGAATGTTGGCAATAGTGACCACTTCAAGATCGTACTTGAGCTTTTTAAGTGAGAACTCAGATTAAATACGTGGGATGAATTGGTGTTTGGGCAAAGGCATACGCTGGGAGTCTTGGATGCCGCATTAATCCCCAGGGCCAAATTATGACATCGGCTGATCATGGGAGAAGATCCTTCTCGCGCGTTTGAGTGAGACAGTTAAAGCCGCTCTCTTCTCACTTGTCGAGCTTCTGAGGCGGATTTGTAGACAGTTGCCATTGGACACCGCACCTCACTTTTGCCCTCAGTAGAACTGCCCGGGAATCCAAAGGTGAGACTGTTCAAATACAATGTTGTGGGGTTTGGTAAGCCAAAGTGAAACACCTCCCCATCGGTCCAAAGCATGTAGCTGATCCCTTTGGACATCTGCAGCAGCACCTCATACAACCCCAACATCGAAGGGACAAATGTATGCGGTGCATCGCCACATGGCTGGCTGTTTGGATCAGTTTGAACTTGGGCAGCTAGTTGGACGAGTTGATAGATGAGCAAGTGGATGGGTCCAGAAACTGGTAGTTGGACAGGGTTGAGAGGAATAGATGGGTGAAGTTGGATTGATTGATTGATAGATCCGATGTAGCTCCATGAGGGTTCACAGAGTTTGTTAAATGGTAGGTCCCCACATTTTTGTCTTTCCTTTCCTTGCTTCCAGTACGGAGTTCAAGAGCCTTGTACACCTCCGTCTCGACGGCAGCGTCTCCTTGAGTGCACGCGAGGCTCTTGTCTCCCGTTTCAATGCCGATCCCTCCATCGACGCCCTCCTCCCACCGCAGTCGGTGGCCTCGGTTTGAATTTGACGGGCGCGGACACGGTAATCTTCGTGGAACACGACTGGAATCCCTGTCGCGATCTTCAGGCTATGGATCGGGCCCACCGCATTGGTCAGCGCCGCGTGATCTCTGTCTTCCGTCTTCTCACCGCAGGCAGCATTGAGGAGCGAATTATGAGTCTGCAAGCGTTCAAACGCCACCTAGCACGCACTCTCATCTCTCAGCCTGACAATCAGGCGCTGGGGGAGATGGACACCAGTCGGCTGATTGATAACATGGCGGCAGCAGCGACAAGAGAAGGTGTATCAGTGCTATCGGACAATGGTGGCGGAGGCGATGTGGGAAAGGGCCGAGCTGGGGCGACGCGGAGATGGAAGAGTATGCTGCAGAGTATGATATGCGCGAGTTCTTGGCCCGACTACCTCGAGACAGTTGTTAGATGGCCGTCGAATGTTGGAATGGATGATAGTGCATTTCTCCCTCTCTGTTAATGTCATTGTTACCACCCACTCGCTACCCCCCTCTCTTTTCCTCCGTTTATGTGTGAATGTGAAGCAGATTTAGCAAATCCTGTGTTATGGGAGACGCCTTGAAGTCGATTACCGGGTCGCCTGATTTTGGAATCATGGAAGGGGTTGGTACGTAGCACCAATTAGCACAATGGCAAGTGGTAGTGCGTACTGTTTCTAGCGGTCAGCGCACATGCCTCAACCCAGTTCAGTCTAGACCTTCAATCTGGATCATGCTTGCGTGCATGAAAATAGCGCGTAGTGTCGAAAGAATTTTCCTGCCAACGGAGGCGTATAACTCGTGTCTAGGGAAGATTTTGAGCATGGCGTTTGAGTGGCTTAAACATTTCACGGTGGACTGTACGTTGGGCACTGACAGTCTCGATGTTGGTGATCCCTAAGTCAACATCGGTCAGTCACTTCTGTGAACATTCAGCATGGAAAACCTCTGCGTGATCTCAGACGACACCAAAAAGTTCTCCATTTTGACGGATTCGTGCACGCTGAGTGCCTCTGCAGCCTTCCACTCTTGATCGACGCGAAGGAGTTGGGTGTCGCATAACGGATTGATTGACAGAGCGTTTATGCAGCGAAGGTCGAGATCCCCTCCATCATATCATTACATACTACGGAATTTGGGTGCACTATTTGACATTGGCATCATATTTAGGATGAGAACAGTGGAGAAGTAGTACTTTCACCCTTTGAAATGGACGAGTAACGCATACTGTCAGTTACCATCAGTGACGTGGGCTGTCTTTCTAAGAGTGTATTTAGACGTCGTGAAGACGTGAAGGTGAGCAGATGAAAGAGGCGATTTCTACTACGCGATGAATTGAGGTACTTTTATTTCCCAGTCGAATGATGAGAATGAGTTCCCAAATGTAGTTCTGCTTCATCTTTGCTGAGTACTCGGGTGGTGTTCTAGTGGCATGCATGTGGCTGGAGTTGGGTTGACATAATGTCCACATCTTGACTCTGTCACCATGCTCTTGTTGGTTATTTCCCTTCCAAGTAAGGGTTCCTAGGGTGTTTTGGTGTTCTGTATGAAGTTTATTGACCTACGCTAGTGGTTAGATCAGTTGGACACATGTGCTCTACTTGGTCTGGCCACGATCTGTCCTTATTCCATTTGTCAAAACCATCTCCCTGTCCCTACTTTCGTCTTGACATTTGTGTGAGGCACCATTATCGTAAGTAATGACTATGAAGTGGCAAACGTGCTAAAGAATGTCTTCAATCACAACTATTCCATCCTCACGAGTTGCGTGTTGATTAGCGCTTTTAACGTCCGATTCCGTAATCACATTCATTGGTGTCTTTGGGTTACCTCAGCAGCCATCTCCACGTCCTGAGTGCTCGTATGGTGTCCTAGCATTGTAAGGTCAGGGCAATACCAAGAATTAAGGTGTAATAAATGTCACTGTCTTTTCTTACCTCCTTTGTCTGTTTTTGCCATCTCTTCCTTCCGTGCTTTCGGAAACGTTGCATGCATCTTGGATTACTAACCAAGTGGGCGACTTGTGACGAGTGATAACCGAAGGCATTACTGGCTATTCGCAAAAGATGCACCACTACTCGACACTGGTTACTGACTGCCATCCTGGACTTCTGCAAGAGGATCATTTCGAATTCATAGAACTATGCTTTGTGTGTGTGCGTGGGTTGTGAGTGCGGTGTACTGCAGAGGGAGTTGTTCACTGGGCAGTGCGTCTGCTGCAGATCCAAAAAATCTTGACTGAGACCCATCTACTCGACGCAACGCAAGCGGAAGGCGGGCAAGGGCTACTTTTTGTTAAGAGGGTTTGGGACTAGTGGATCTTGCTGTTGTGCCACTAGACAACGCAAGATGCACAAAGTGAAAGCACAAGGGTAAATCCTAGGAAAGAACGGTACTTTCAGGTGGGGGGTGGGTGGATAGGTGGATGCGTGGAAGAAGGAAGCGAGGAGAATGTTGGGGAGTCACGTTAATGTACACTGTTTAATGCACCAGTTGGTAATTCGCATCTTTTCCTGGAGACATGGAATAGTGACCTGGGAAATGGACAAGATGAAGTAGTAGGTTGTTGGCTTCTGTCGACGAAACGGCTGTAAAAGCAGAGGTAGCAGCAAGACTATGCTGTTTGTTAAATGGCTGATGAATTGTGATGGTACGTCTACTGAAAGAGCGATATGGAATTAGGCTTTGGCAACCAGTGTATTTTTCGCATCAAGAGAAGGCGCAGCACATTCGTTATGCTCCTGTTTGACGGTGTCCGGGTGAAGGCGATGGTGATGATAGCAATCGTTAATTTTTTTTGGTCTGGCTGTGGTTGCCTGTTCTCGCCAAACTGCCTGATTAAAGCACTTGGGGTTCTGACTGCAGCTTCGCGTGCGAATTTGCATGTTACCCTGGCATAGGATTTGAGGCCTCGACCCGAAAGCGTGCAGGGTGGATTTTTCTCCTCATTCATATTGCTCTAGTAACTAGCTATGTCCAGTCTCGACAGGGCAAAATTAGCGTGCACAACTGTGATTCCTTTTGGCCAATTCGCCACTCAGGTGATGTCGCGCTGCGTTGAAACATGTCCGATCGACTTTGGCGACGGGCTCCTAGTGTACACCAGACCTGTGATGCCTTACTGACTCATCTTCACACCGTTTGAGAAACGGTCGAATGAAATGACGCCTTCAATTACGAGACCTGTTTGGAATCTACATTTCTCTGAGTCTCAAATTTGTCACTTAGTCCTATCAGTGGAGTGGTGTGAATTCCTTATCATGACCTTCTGATGGTCTATCCTACCATGCGTTTCAGCAGCATCTTAGCCTCCTCTGTGAACCCTGCGACTTGGCCAAAAGTTGTGTAATTTAACCGTCTAGCTCATTTGCTCCACTTGCATGACATGTCCGCTGTGTTGACTGGACAATGGCACTGGCATGGGTGTAGCGTGTTTTGGCATGTCCAAATTGGGGGTGGATTTCCGGTCTGTGATTCCAGTACTCGACTGTAAATGAAATTTTTGGAAATCGGATACGGCGAATGTGGAATGTGAGAAAATGCAAAGTAGGTTTGTCTGGTGTCACCCTTGTACTGATGTGTCCGCCTTTAACACCAGTAAAGAAAAGACCCCACTCACCTCCTCTTATTTGCCTCTTTGACCAGAAGGTGTCGGATTGTGTTGAAGAATGCGTTGCCATCCGATTGACTAACCTTTGTGGCCGCAGATTGGGTGTACAAGTGGAGGACACGGAATGACATGACGTGTCAATGAGTGGAGCACATTGCAGCTGTGTGGCGAGTTAGCCACGTGTTTATGCCGATGTGTTTAAGTGCTGGACGAGGGGTGGGACGGTGGCATGTGGTAGTGAGGACCATGAACTTGACCGTCATTGAGCGTATGCAGTCGTGCGAGCCCTGGGTTCGCTTCAACGATCCCAAACTGCGAAACCTCTCCATCCCATGCAGTTACTCTCCTCCCAACAATACACTATTCATTGTGATGTTTCTGTCCCAAGTGGCAACTGTTCCAACACCACCACCAACACCGCCACCCACCACCACCACCACCAGCAGCAGCAGCAGGAGGAGGAGGAGGAGGTATATATGGCACATGTGGCTCAGAGATGCAAACAACACTTCGGATGTGCGACGGTCACTGAGGTTTATACAGGTTCTATGGCAAGACTGCGTATCAAGCCACGGTCACTAGCGTCGGGATTCTATCATGTGAGTTTGAGTGCCCGAGACCAGTGTCCGAACGGAGGAAGTAAAACAATGCACTTGGATGATGGCTACTTGCAGATCATTGCCACACCACTGATAATTCGTCTTCTCAATACTTCCATGTCTCGAGTCTCCATTTCACAAGGATCACAGGACCTGTGTTTGCGTCCGGAGGTCTACTCTATTATTCCCAGCAGTGATAGGGAAATGCAGGCAAGCTAATGCTTTGATTCACTCACACTTTCTGCAGCAATTTATCGAGTGGAGCATTACATGCACTGTTGGAGGTGGTGAGGGCACGAGAAGGGAATGTGGGATTGCAGGACTTCCATCGAGAGAGGGCAGTATCTGCATACCAACAAGGTGTCTTCAGCTGCATCTCGTGTACAAATTCAGTGCAGTTGGAAGGACTCACACTCAAGTGGGCACAGGACAAATCGAGGTGGTCGTGGCTTCCACGAAGACGTTGGGAATACGAATCAGGTAATGTGTTCGCCAAGACATCACTAATAGAAGCTGACTTCATTCCATCCTCTTCCACCTAATTTGATGCTAATCGCGTGTGGTGCAGCTCCTTTCCACTAGGTCAAGGCGATTTTACAATGAGCCATTAGCCTTATTATGAAGTACCAGTTGTGAATACTTTGTAATGGTGAATTGAAGTGCTGTTAAGCCGGACCTGCTGTGGGAAGGCTTTGGCATCCATGGAGCTCATGTGAGCGCCAACGTCACCTTGGTGCTGAAGGGACGGTGTTCGGAGGACTGTCCAAAGCCCTATCGGTGGCGAATGTACGAGGTGCTTGGGGAGAGCAACACCACTGAGCTAATGCCGGAGACCTTGCAGTCAGCCGTAGAAGGTCTGTGATTCTTTGCTTTCCCTCTCGAGTTGTCTGCATTTTCACTAACAACAGACACCATGATTGAACAGATTTTGCACTCCAAATAATCACATCCATATCCATAGTTTGAGCGTACTCCTCCTTTAAGCATTCGTGTGAGTTGTTGCTGTCTATGATGCTTTGGCGATTCGTCAGCGCTTGCAACGGAATCGGCGTAGATTGTGGGGCAACACAGAAGTGTATACAAAGAAATTGATGACTTTGTGGCTTTTGATTAGTTTATCAAACAAGAGGAACTACGCATTAGAGAATGAACGAGCCATGTCAACACGCAAATTCATGAAGAGCATTCCACTTTATAACTTGGATGGTGGTAAGGCACACTTACAACCACCTCCAAGGTTGCCCAAGCACAGATGGAACAACATGACTTTGACTACTTGCAGGCTGGCAAGATAACACCCTCATCATTCGGAGCACCGCCTTTGCAAAACACTTGCAGAACATGCCACAGGTGGAACCGCGATTTCTACGCGTCTGCTTCAGTGCCGGCAAATGTGCCAACAATGCCTGTCCATCCAACTGTCGCAACTTTGTTCCCGTTGCACTGCCACTGGGTCACACCTGCAACAGTAATGCCACAGCTCACATTCGATTCAATACAAGCATCTGCATCTTCTGTGTGACTCCCGAAGATGCTCGGCCTCTTCGATTTCGATATGATGGTAGGCGGCAATATACAATTCACCTCGATGCTTAACACCTGGTAGTGTTTCTATCCTTGCAATTCTACCACAGTTCTGCCGCAGTTAAATATGACACCACCCTTTCCACAACCGAAGGAGTCGTCTGTGCTACTGTCGGCTAGTAAATATGAATACATGCGAGGGGAGGGTGGTGGCCGTGGAAGAAGTAAGCGTAAGAGCTAGGTAGGCGTGAAGGCGTGGGACGGTAAGTAACCAGCGCAGCAGTGACTCAGGTGGGTGGGAAGACAGAGCCCCTATCATGCTTCGGAGTTGTACCCCGCATTCCTCATAACCTTATGGTGAGGGATAGTGGAGGCAAGGGACATCCTTGACGTGAATCCGTTAAGCGGAATGGGCCGGGCGGTGGAGCGAGATTGCATGTTGTTCAGTAATTAGCATTTGAGTAGGTGGAAACTTTTGGGAATTCCAAGAGCAGGACAGCATCACGGAGTCGCAGGCGTTTGCAGCACAGTTGTTTGACCAAAATATTGGCTAGAGGTTTTATTGCTGTTTGTGCATTGTTCTATCTTAGTCCTCTGGAGAGGAGTGTGGTGATTTCAGCTGGTCACGCTTTTTAGCATTTCATTACAAGAGTGTGAAGTGTAATGAGTAGTGGCGAAGTTGCATCCCACCAACGAATTGGAAGTAGTTTTGTTCCAGCTAAGTGGCCTAACCATCAACAATTAGTTGTGAACAGAGCAATATGTACTCAAACATTCGTTTATTATGCGTCCTTGTGAAAGTGTCCCTACTTAACCATTATTTGTCATGTCACGGTGGCAGTTGGGAATTCTACTGCGCGCTCAACAATCGCCACGTCGTATGTCCCGCATTTCTGCACCACTCTTCCCTACTCCAACACCGACCTCTACTACTTCGTCCGCATCTATGGCCAATACGACAGTTACGTGGAACACCGCTTTGGTCCAGTGAGGGTGAGCGCTTAAAGCATTGTATCATGCTGAGTTGTGCAGAGTAAACATTCCCAACGAGTACAAGATGCGCTTGGCTTTTCTGCCTACTCTCCTGTCGCAGTACTTCTAGCTGCACTCACCTCAACCTTTAAGCAATAGCTGCGAATAGGCTCGCTTGGACATCTCGGTTGACTGCACCAAACCCTCGCAGTTGACGTGACACTGCTGCAGATGATAGTGTATTTGATCTGCAGAGCTCATAACCCCGCAGAAAGACAGACTTGTCTAATGGACATTCACCAAGTGTTGAGCATTGAGCACAGTAGTGGACAACTCAAATGCCTGATGCTGTTTGCACTTTCAGATAGAGCAGCTCACCAAAGAGGACATTTTTACGGAGGTCGCAACGGCAACTTGGGTTCAAAGGAGGCGGAAGTGGAGAGGGAACTGGCAAGTGGAGGGATCAACCACATTTCGAGGGTGGTTCAATCACTCACTGCCTTGATATGTTGCCCACACACCTTCTTCACATCATCACATGACACACTCATCAGTGCTAATTTCTCTGCCTCTTTCCGCTCATCTCCTGCAACTGGTTGAATCCTCCTACCTGAAGACCAACTGGTGAGTGATTTTGTTGAGGCGCTTTGACACCTTACCATGTCCAACATTCTGCCTCCACTACTTTATCCTCACTGCCAAATTAACGATGAGGAATTAGCAGAGATGCAGGTCACTCGGAGGGTTGGCACACACTCTTCGGTCTGTCTCACCTTTGTAAGAATACGATTTCTCAAAAGACCGCTATGCTCTTTTCTGAGGCCTCTAACTGCATCCTAGCTTTGGGCCTCAACATCAGTGTGTGAAGAGGAGTTTCTCCATTCCCACCTGCACACACTCCACCCAAGTTCAAATTTCCATTCTCCACTTCACACACATTAACGAAAACTTCCATCTTCTTGATCAAAGTTAGGGAAGTAGAAACAGGGAAGATTGGAGATACTTGCCTTAACCTTCACTCCACTTTACCTCCCAGGTTGAAACAAAGGGTTAGTTAAGCAATTGTACGAGCACATTTGTTCATTTCAATGTCTTTCTACTTGTAGACACTGGATGAATTCCGTGACGCCAATGCAAACGTAGGTTTCATTGTTGTCAGTTGCGGTAATTCTGGAAGTGGCCACATGTCTGTCAAATTCCTCATTGAGAATAGGAAGCGGTATTGAGTGTCAATCATGCACACTCTCACGTGTGGCTCTCGTGTGACTCGGTTTGTGGCAGTTTATTATCCGTGCTGGCTTCTCAGTGAAGAGAGGTTGTTAGAAGGAGAGAGGGTGGCAATTGGCTTGAAGCTGCGCCAAAGGACTGTGTTCCTCACCAAAGCAGTCCTTCTCAGTGGAAAGCCGCCAGCAGTGCACATACGCTCACTACACTTAACTGCATCTATCAAATCCGAAGCTAATCATGCCAACTCAATGCTTACTTGCTAGAGTTTTCTGCCCTCCAAGTAACTGTGACTTTGACAAGGTTGGATAGAGTTAAGTTGAGTTAGCAAGTCATAGCAGAGGCTGTGTTGTTACTCATGTACAGTGTCATTCCCTTATTATCCTGTGGTTCAATGAAGTGAGGAAGCCTGCTCAAACGACATGATCAGCTTGTGTCGAACCACGATGAGTTTCACGTCAAGTCTAAGCTTAGTGGTCTTATCTGTTCAATGGCATTGACAGGACCCACCTTCATCCCACACTTCGCCTACGAGTCGGCTTAACCTTCAGATTTCCTTAAAGTCACATTCCCACGCACAGCTACATCACTGTGACACATGATGAACAACGTCTCTAGAGAAAGCTGGAAGAGATCGTAAGTAGATGCGATGGACATGAGCTCGAGACCCATTATCCTCAATGATGCTGAAGTCATCATACAAAGGACGACACCCCAATTCCCATGCAAGACTTGCCACTTTCACGTTAACTCACCTCAAATTGATTGCACGCACCATATGCTAGTTGCTTGGGAAAGCAAGTAAAAATTGCAGGTTGCATTGGCAGCTGACGCACTACAAACTGAGGAGTGGGAGTGGACTCGTTTCTGCAAAAGGTGGTGCATGGTGAAGACGTCATTGACACTTGCAGGTCTTGAGGAAGTTGTCGAGCGCGTTGCTGCAAAGCACTGAGATCGTGGATTCTGCATCCTTGTTCCTCACCACCGCCAACATTCTCTCTCTCACCTCCATCGCCATGGATCTGCCAGATGAAGCACAGTCCCACGTGGTCGCCTTAGTGCGGATGCTCACGAAGGAATTTGCACCAATCACCAACACAATCTCCGATGAGGAGGTTCTCCAACTGATCACCCAAGTCGCTGTTGCTGGAATGAGGATGATGGAAGTGAGTCAACGGTTTGTGTGAATTGCCGTCCATCATTTATGGGGTATTGGAGGGAAATAGGGATTATCGGATTGTAAAGCGGAGGGAGAGGACACGACGTAGAAGGAAAACATACCAAATCTATCTCTCAAATCTCCTAAACTGCAGATTGCGACCAGCATTCGCAGAGCAGCTTTAGGGCAAAATGATGGCTGGGTAGCACAGTTTATGCAACAACCACCACCACCACTGTCTTAGTGCCCAGAGTAGGCTCCGGATGGAGTGTGCTCTCAGTTGTGGATCTATCTCTTCCCTACCACCACCATCGGTTGGGCACAAATCGGAACTGCAGTGAAATGAATGAACGTTGATAGGCATGACCGCCGCACTGCGGACTGGACGCAAACCACCAGGGTTGAGGACACCACTGATGCACAATCATGCAACCAGGATTCTCTGTGGAGTTCAACCTATTCGACCCAACCAATCATTCCTACTGCGTGATTGATTCCTTCCTCACCGTTCGCTGACTGTGTCTGAGCAAACGAGCACTTTGTAGCACATCCTCGAGAGAACCACTACGCACCCCATTTCCACATGCTTCGCTTGTGGTGCACATTGGGTGAATTGCAGCTGAGATCTACCTACTCTCCACAGCTACAACCTAATGAGTGCATGCTTATTGGCGCCTTGCATTACTTCTCCATCACATTTCACGCATTACTGGTTTGCTTATTTCAACGTTACCCTCCTATCAGGGACTGAAACTGCAGTTGGACTCACCACTTCCTCTCGAAGTAAATGCTCCACGCACTGCACTGGACTACGACACTGACATCGATGCTGCAGGCAAGTTGATTCAACCGCGCTGTTCACACAACATCAATGCCAGACAAGCAATAGTTAAACACCAAACAACCGCTAATCAGACAGAGTTGAATTGCTCCATCCATTGAGCCGACATTTCTTGCTTTTCGAATTTCCTTTCAGGAGCCGCTGACGATGTGTTGGAGGGACAAGAAAATTGCACGACTATCAATGCCGACCAGAGGCAGAGGGAACACGTATGCTAAACCTGCCAACTTTGGCTCATTCGGCATTAGCTTTGGTTATCTGTTTGCTGTGCAGTCTGGTTCGCATAGAGGCACGGAGCTGGTGTGCATTCTTTTGGTGTCCTAGTGTCGGGTGGTGTGGAAGGCAATGGGCGAGTTGAACGCCGCACTGGCAGGTGCCATGCAGCTTGGCACAAGCACACACGTGTTCGCAACAACAAGTGGAGGAGGATTCATGCACTTCTTCAAGATCTCCAATCTTCCCCAACTGCATGAAGCTGCCGCCAAACTGAACACACTCTCGTGCTCCTCATTTTCAGTCCGCGACCTCACCAGCATTCTCAGTGAATTTGGCACCATCGTCATTCAGGTACGCTGAATGATGATGATGATGGAGAGTGCTGTCCGACATAAGTAGGCAGAAATGGCAAAGCTACTTATTTCGCATGTGAACCTGTGCAAGGCACATCACACTCGAACCAACCACAACACAGAAATCACATATTTACCGAGGACAAATCACCTCCTGACTGACAAACATCACTCTCGTATAGTTTGAGCAGCAGCTGAGGGCAGGAGAGTGGAGCGTGTTACTGTGTGCGCTTTCAATTCTAGTGCACCATTACAATGACGAATGTGTACTCCTTCGGGAATACGGAAAGCAGTCACGTGCCCGAGGCGTCAGAAACGATAACGCTGTCCGTCTATTCTGATGGAAGGCCTCTGCAAATCAAGAATCGCAACCAACCATTCACGATCCGCTTATACAAGGCAAGATGCTTCTGTCAAATGTACACTTCTTGTGAGGAATAGACATTTCATTTCTTCACTAATTGCAACCTCTCCCAAAGACTAGTTAGTCCGAACAGAAGCCGTTGGTCTAGGACAGACGAGTGAGTGATGCTGTTGGAGAAAACAGTCTAAGTTAACCTTAGTGTCTCCTGATTTTGAGTAGCTGGGTTCGGAACACAAGTTTGATGGCTCATTGGCAACTGCTTCAACAGCAACAACAACAATCACTCACGACTGCATGCAGAATAACAGACCGCTGAAAGACACTGCGGATGAATTGAACGCATGCATTCATTTAATCGTGCATACGGTTTTCTTCAACTATCTCTCCAAAAAGAACGAGCTTCATCAAAGCATTTGCCACTGTAACTAGGAGGCGAGCGACTAAATTAGAAAGTGTCATCGCTTTTGTAGAACCACGACTTCAAATATCCCAACTACACAACAGGACTTGCAGGAGATCAAGACGTTCGACTGCCTGACGCTGTGGTGGCTGTGGATGGCAGCAGAGTCTACGAGCCTCTTGTCATGTTCAACTACCTCATTGAGGATTTCGATGTGGCCTTCAGTTTGGAGTTCCAAGCACAGCTAACAGCCGCCTCCCCATCCTGTCCCCAGTTCCTCGTTGTTGCAAGGTGAACATCTCGCCTCACCACGAAGCATCACTTGACCCACGCTGTGCTATGAGGTCAACTAGTCTGCAAGTGGTCGTTAATGCGTGTCCTGATGGACTGAGTAGGTGATAGGATGTGCTAGTTGTGCGATAGCTAGAACGCCAAGGACACACACAGTAGTGCGCTTCCCACGCGATCCAGTGACAAAAGGAAGTAATTAGCTTTTCTGTCTTGCCAGGCACATCTTTCCTCCCAATCTGAACTCGCATTCGGATGGATGGGGAGAGGACTTCTGGAGCATTATACCTCCACAAACTTCCATTTGCAGTAGGTCACCATGCCCACTTTTCAATGATTTCCACCTCGTTTCAGCAACCTTCTTGCCCATTTCATGGACTGCTAGTATTTACTTAAATTTATGCTTCTTTCTACCTACACTACTCACTGCAGCATTCACAGCGTCGATGGGCAAGTGGTGACCATGGCGCTGTCTCACACAATAATTGCAGAAGCTAAAGGTCGCTTTGCAACATTGAAGTATGCATTGGGTTCATTGATGTGGAAGTCACAAACGCTTTTAAAATCTTTCCATGCTAAGCAGTCTCTCCCATTCAATGCCAGTCATGACTGCACACGATGCTGCTTGAACACTGGAGGCAGCCTTGCATACAACCGACCTACTAAGCTTTGGAGGAGGCAGATGGATTCCAATTCTTTCTGCTCGCCTTACTGTTTCTCCACCAATCCATGGACAAATTCCAGACCCAATCCACTACCTGAACGGTAACTCAGGCACTGAAATCTTTGCCGGCACCTCGAAACCGTCGTTGGGCATCGCGTCGTTGTGCCTATCACAAACTAGCTTTGACGTAGTGACACGCTCTTATCCGTAGGTGTTGTGCATTGTGTCCATCGTTCCTGGAGTTGGATTAATCTTAGGAGTAGCTCAATGGCAACATTTTATGCGCTGATGGGATATTCAGGATGAGGTCTTATAAGGTAGGATCGAAATCTCATTGGAATGGCCACCTGAGGTTGTAGGTTGAGACTCACCGCAGCCTGCAAAAGTCACTCAGAGGCACAGCGATGTCTTTGAATCGCTAAGAACATCCTAATGTCTTGCATGAGATGAGCACCGCAGCATCGATAATGCCTGCAGTCTCCCATGGATATGAGTAGCTCTCACCTCCACATCTTCGTATAAGACAGCACATCACCACATGCCCTACCATGTTACCACCCACACCACTGCCCTCATTAACGGAACTGGATTGCACTTGGACTGCCTCCACGTGACTGGACTAGACCCCAATTGATTGGTCTTCCATATGCCCAGCAAGGACTCACATCAACTACAATGCATTTGTCACTTGCGAATATGCGCTCCACCACCTCCGTAGCACTCGTTATTAAACACTAGTATTTAGCGTTCCTGAGTTGCCTTCACAGTCATCGTACCAGCGCCATTTTATGCCTCAAATAAATCTCCCACCTAGATATGGAGATTCTGATTTCCAAATCAGAAACACGGACACTGCCTATTTGCATCCCCACATTGACAGATGATTGCATCAAATTGACTGCCACTTTTACCATGACAAAAAGGAAGTGAAGTGGAAGAGACTTAGGATCATGTCGTTCTACTTCCTCAGACGAGCAAGGCGTGTCGCCCGAAGAGGTGGAGCGCAATTACACATTCTTCGTGAGCAACGTGGACTTCCACAGAGCCAAGCTGTCAGCACTGCAACTTGCCAGAAATGTGAAAATGACGAGGAGGGACACCAACTCCTTCTTCGTGGGCTATCGTCAGCTGAATGAGGAGGAAGTGGACAGATACTCGCAAGACAATCCACCCCCTCGTCCCTATCCTCACGAAAGCCAGATCAACGTCACTGCACACCTGCGAGCCTTCGTGTCGTCGTGCAACCACATGGAAGCGGACAGCAGTGTCTGGTCCGCGTCCGGATGCAAGGTGATGATATTTATTAACATTGCTCTTTCACACTGATCGACAAGCTGCGTAAATGTGGGTGCTAGATTGGAGTTGGAAATGGTATGTAGTGCTGCAATACTGCCACTGTAATGGTGGAGTGGGTAAATGACATGTGTGCACAGAATTGTAGAATGAACTCCGCAAACCCTCTTTAGCTGAAGATTTAGTGGATACTGGATGTCGTTAGCACCTCGATGGACAACCTGTGGCTGTTTTGACATCCCGATGTAACGAGTCCCATGGTGAGGATGCATGCAACTAATTCTAACGGTGACTCGAACTCACTTTCGAATTAGCGGTCAAACACTGCCACTCAATTGACCAGACTTGCACTGCTTCCACAAGGAGACGATTTGGCAGCCGCACAGCAAAGAAGCAAGTCTCTTTGCTAGCAATCCCCTTCCTGCTACTAGCCCAACTCTGCTAGCAATAGAAGACATGCCTTGACGATCTCGCCTTCCCTATCAACTGCCTCCAGACATATGGACTTGCTAGAAGCAAATGCTAAGATAAATGAAATGAAATGAAATGTGTGCACAGAAATGTAGAATGAACTCTGCAACTCCTCTTTAACTAAAGACTTAGTGGATACTTGACGTCGCTAGCACCTCGATAGACAACTCCCTCCAGATTTATGCACTTGCTAGAAACAACTGTTAATATGACACACGTCAGCTTCAACTACTGCAACTAGAACTCACAGAAGTGGCTGATTTGTCGAGGACCTCTGTCGTCGATCGCTTCACCCCACCATCCGGTCTATCCATGCAGTTCGCGCAGAATCATTGTTCGTAGAAATGACTCGGAGGTTTGTGCATCCAACTTTAGGTGACGCGTGAGACAACCGTTGCAGTTGTGGTGTGCGAGTGCAACCACTTGACCACGTTTGCGGCCGGATTCAACTCCCTCGTCGCAGTGCAGTCACTGCCCCCATTCCACTTGAGCAGTGAACAACCACAGAAACACCTCAACAATCCATCCACCTACGCCCTGCTTATCGCCTTGCTCAGCTTCCTTCTGCGTCTTACGAGTGGATCACTACGTGCTTTGTGGATGTGTGCACTCCTCGTTCTTGTCACTGCCCTCCTGCTTGTCATCGCATAATTGCTGCTTCAAGTCTCAAAACAGACGCAGCAAACCGTCCAAACCGCAACCAGATGCAGTAGTTGTGCTGTTGAGGCAAGACACTTCTGGCAATGAGTTACTTGTTTGCAATGCATAAGACTTCAGTCATCGTACGCTAATCAGTCGACTTCTGTCCGCACTCGGTGGTAGTGAATTTGATGTCTCCACAGCGTGTTCCACCTAAATTGGGACGAGAGTGATCAGTCAAATGGCATAAAACTTGTGGGATGTCAGGATGAGAGGTGGTGGTTCTGGGTCAGCCGAATGGAAATAGGAAGGTGCCGCCCAGCCTCTGAACTGGAATGAGGCAGAGTAATTAATAAGCGATGAAGAGGTAAAATTTCGGTAAAAGTTCTTTGCTGTCTACCCTTACAGTGTAACAAACATCTGAGATGGAATCGAAATCGCTACCAAGATCTCAAGTCAATCGTCAGTAAGTCTGAGGCTACTGTTAAACTAAGAGACTTTCTCGCAATCCTATGGTATGAAGAAGGAATGGCCATTAGCTTAGGGTTGTAAGTCCACCACTTTCAGCATAGGACAGGGAGCATTCGAGGGAGAAGCAACGAGGTGAAGGAATTCCCCAAACAATGCGCTACACAAATAGCCCACGGTGTGTCGCAATGCATGCATGTGTGAAATAGTCTGCATTACAGAAATGGTTGCAATGTCTGCATGCTAGCACATCTGCTCTGGCAGCAAACCCGATCACAACCGCACCAATTTTTATGCTTGCTTACGTCAACACACTCTGTATTACTGAATACCACTAGCAGTGTATGTCGCAGTGCCTACATTGCATAGATTGTCAGCTTCAACTAGAAAGCACCAAACACGGTCAATTATGACGAGCATACTTAGTGAAGTAGGCGAAATACACGAGAAGTGAAAACACAAACGTAAAAACGCGATTTTTAAAGGTGTCAGTTACCAAAAGGGGAATGCCTGAAAGTAAAAACATTTTCGTACAATTCTTAACGATCAAATGTCAAGAAAAATGTTTGTAAGATTAAAAAGCAGCAGTCAATCAGTGTGATGCTGCACAAGTGGTGAAGACCCTACATCAGCATAACCGTCCAATGGTCTATTCTGCCACGTGTCCATGTTGGAGTTGGTATTCCGGTTGGTGGTTCCAATACTTCAGCTAGAAATGGCAGCGGGGAATAGTCGGGAGTCGGGGATGGAGAGGAGAAGATTTCTCGAAGTAGAACGTTGACAAAACCAGAAGTGCATCCTCCTGGTGTCACCTTCGTATTGATATGGTCGCCTTAACTGCTGGTGAAAAGTGACCCCTTTCACCTGCTCTTTTCTGCCTCTCTAATTGGGAGTTGTCGCAACTCTGACTGCGGCGGTTGTCTGTAATGATCATAGGCTAGATGATGAGAGACCTCTGCCCCGCTCTTCTCAGTCATTTACACTATTTGCCAGTGCGACAAGGATTGTTGCATAAAACGAAAACCCCAACAATGCGTGTGCTAACGCAGACCAGGTTACCATAATCTCGGTGGAGGGTTACCCGCGTGGGCTTCTACGGGGTGTCATCTCTGGCCTTCATCCACCCTTCACTGCCCATCATTCGACCCTCATCTTCTCTTACCAACTGCCCATTCTATCACTTCGCTCTCATTCCACATTATTCCGTTCATTCTCTACAACCCTTCTCTCATTTATTCATTGCTTATAGCCTTTCTTTATTCAATTCCACACGCATTCATCCATCCTCTTGTTTGTGCTTACAAACAAAGCTTACATCATGATTATTTAATCGGTGTCCTCCACCTTCCTTTCGTTCCTACCACTTCTTCTCATCTTTAATCTAGACTTTCCTTCTTCTTTTTCCACCTTCTAGCTTGCTTTGGAATGCTTACCGCAGTTGTTCGCGCACCTGCAGATGCAATCTAAGCGGCTGCATTTTACACTGCATCAAAGGAGCCACACTTACTTGTCACCAGATGACTCCGTCTACACAACCCCAACCACAGTACCCATTATCCTCTCCAATGTAACTGCCTCTTTCCTCAGCAGTTCCTATTTAAGCAAGTATTGTACATCCAGTTCTGGAAAATGTTAGTACTTACAACGCGACTTGTCATAAAACACTGACCATACGAATGTCTCGATCGACAAACAAAAGCCGAGATAACACGCCCCTTGAAGGATGGATGAGTCGCATTCTTCTGTCCAAATGCAGACGCTAGACGAAATGCGCCATTTTACCGTTCTCATCTTTGGAAGAGTCGAAGGAGTCTCCAGGACCAACCTAATAATACAAATCGGCAGGTAGACGCTCTCATCACAATCAAGCAATTGATGGGAATAGTTCTCTGTGGAGCACTGTCCAGGTTACGCGCAAGCACTGCTCGCATAAAGTCTAGCAATTGGATCATTGGCGCCAGTATTTGTATTAAAGTTGATGCGAAGGCCGCTCCATTAACTACAGAAAACCTACTGAGGTATGATCATGCTATTAATTAAAGAGCGGCAGAGGTTAAGCAATTGCTAGCCATAGAGACAACGACGAGTGGTTGATTTGTTTCCTTTCCTTTCCTATTTTAGCGCCCTAGATGTCGCCGCCAAGAGGCACAGTGAGAGCAGATAGCAAGCTCTTCTCGTCGGTGTTATAATAAACGAGGAAGAATGATGAGATCTGCACTACTTTAAGGAGTCTACTTCCTTGGTCTTATGATGAAATAAGCAGAGTAATGAGGGCATTCTTCTTCCTTGAAGGTAGATGACGACAGTTCCTCAGCAGGAAGCATTTTTGGCAAGTGCTCCACGCCTGTCATTGAGGATTGCCTTCTTAAGCATATGTGTATTGGTAGGGTGCCGAAGTGACGAAGCGGCTGGAAGTCCGTCTGCATTGGGGGAGGCCATTCAACTCAGCACGTTGTCATCGCTGAGAATATGGCGGCAAGCTAGCAAATCAGCTCTGCTTCCACATAGCTCCTCTCTGTGTTCTATCAGCTAAGCCTTCATTCCTCTCATTTCGCTGCATTTGGTTCTTGCATGTTCGATTTTGAATTTGAAATGAATGTGCCTTCTTTCACACCCACAATACTTAGCACATTTAGAAACTACATTTGACTTGCTGGTGCAGTATATGGAGAGGGCGAAGCGGGCGACACTTACGTTGACTTGGATGCGAGCTTGCAGTCGGTGACACGTTCGTGTGCTTTGCCGTTTGTGAAGGTGTAAATTGAAATTGGCTTATTTGTCTCTATCGGTCACTGCCATCCTTGGCAAGCCACTAGCTGGAAGAATCCTAAATGCCACATGTGCAGAATTTGTGGTAATCATTATGCAGTGTGCAGGAATTCGCATCTGTTTCGAAGTCGACGTGTCTCATGCAGGAGCCAAAAGCATCGAAGTGGAAGGCGAAAGGCTTGGCCGGGAGGACGAACAGAGGAGCTATGATGCAGCCAAGCATTTCTGAAGACACATCACATCCGACGTTTTACCACCTTACATTGGTGATTAGAAGGCTGATAAGTCCTCGGTACTGATAGATGCCCTCACTTTGTGTAAGTGAAGCAGGATGGGGGGAGGAGGAGGAGGAGGAGGAGGAGGAGGAAGAGGAGTCGTAAACGCCGTTATCTGATGTAGCCACTCCTGTCAACCCACACTGAGATTTTTCAGCATAAAGGCTCTACCACTGGACAAATAATGGGGAAAGATCTCCAGTTGCGGTGCCACATCGGCATGTGTGCTGTTTATATGCACTTGACTAAGCAGTCTTCAGTGTTAGACGAGAAGCGTTCGGCGAACACCGGTCTTGCTGTGGAACCGTCATCATTCGCCATCGAGAGAAAGAGGCGCTCTCGAAACCATCACTCAAACGCATTCACCACAATACCAAAGAGTAGTTGAAGCCTAGTCCACCACGAATCTTAGTGGGTTTGCTGGTTCCCGTAATTGCATTCGCGCATTCTCTATCTCCTTTTCCTCCATAGTGTATATTCCATTAGAACGAGTGAGTTAAGAGCAGGCATGGAACTTTCTTCATCAGTGAAATGATGCTGCTTCATTGAGTGGTGGGGGAAAATGCAATAGTCATCGTACTAGCTGCAGCTAAGGAGGTGATGTATAAGAGGGATCAGGACCTCATCAACCAGTGTGTCGGTTTGTCGAGAGCGCTGGAAGCGTGTGCATTAGCAGAGCAGAGGAAAAACGTGTGAATTGACACTGTGACTTTGCTCTTTCCGTCTATTTCCAGTGCCTTGTCGTGTTGCACTGCTGATGCTAGGCGGAAGAGCTGCTCAATGGTGTGCTATTTAATGTGGGAAAGTGTGGAGGACACTTTGGCATCGGTTATTTGGAGGAAGAGGGAAAGGCGATTAACAAGCCTTATTAACTAGGTGCCAATCAAATGTGTGTGAGTGACTGTGGATCAGAAGGTAGACAAATCTAATCCTAAAAATCTGAAGGAGATGGCAGAATCCGATCTAATGAGTGCAGAAAGCAAACAGTGGGTAGGTCTGCGCATAGCCTCCCCAATATCCTCTAACATGGATCACATCAGCATCCCTGGACCTGTTAGTTGTCGTGAGTGATGTGCAGCCGCAGAGAAAATGAACGGAACACGAGGGATCTACACTCGCTCTTTCGTCACAGCCTTGAGTGGTTCCGGTTTGACATCGAGAAACTTTTCACAGTCGTCATGAACTGACGTCCTGTCATCGTTTAGAAGCAGAGAGGTATCAAAGAGAACGTCATGCTTTAATTGCTGGAAGCTGAGTTAGAATGACATAGATGACATTCTCATGCCATGGTTGGCATGGGATCATCCACTTGTCAATGGTGTCAGCTATACTGCGAGGACACCATCTTTGCCATTCAGTCATTTGTGCTTGAGCTCGCGATCAGTTACTTCAATGCTATCCATGAGTCTCTCACCAACTAACAGACAATCGGTTCCATGGTCTGGTCATGTGCCCGACAAACTGACTGCAGCTCCACGTCAATCAGGCGATTGCCACACCGCTTAGTCAGAGTGTCAACACTTACGTTACTCGGCAGTGCAACGGGTTTGTTAGGGTCCCATTCAGCCTGCTGTTGAGCCATGCAAGTTGTTGAATGCCTGACTAGCTGAAGCAACTAACGAACTGACCATCCACCCAACCAACAGCTAGCAGTTGTGTCACTGGCTGGATGTTCGCTGGGTGCGTAGAATTACGAATTCGAGCGGCGGTTACTCCACTGACAAACGATCATGAAGTTCTTTAGATTGGCTACTACTGCTAATGCAACGCTAACTTGTTTTAGGCCATGCAGTGGCTTAACAGGCACATGAACACATCGTGGGCCCTCGTCTTCTCTTCTTGACTCTAGACGTCCATTTAACTTATCCAATTCCCACTCTGAAGCAATTCTTTTGAATTAACTACAAGATGGCATGCGGTGGAGTTGTGGTTGTTGCATTCTCTACTCAAATTGCAATGATAGAAAGATGTCGTTCTCCTCGTCAATATTCAACAGTTTTGATGTGGTGACGGATGGAGTGAAAGCAGATAGCGAGTACTGTTTACTGGTGAAGAAATGAACGGAGCAGAGTGGCGAGGGCTAAGGAGGCTTAGCGAGCATTCTTCTCCCTCGAAGGCGAATGACGATGGTTCTGTGGTGAGAATCGTGTTCGTCGAACGAATCTCGCTTAGCACTGAGCACTGAGTGCTACTCAGTTAAGTATATATAGTATATATACAGTGTATATATATATATACTATGTATATATATACATAGTATATATATAGCATAGACATAGTGGTCCTTTAGATGTGTTGAGATGGACTGGATGAGTTGTTTTGCATCATGATATGAGAATTCGTTTAGGTAACAGAGCAGAACTGACGTCTTCATCTCGCTGAGCTGGCGTTCCATTGGGCTTGGGAAAAGGAGTGGGAAGCTGGAATGACAGTGCCACCAACATCATCCCGACTGAATATCCATGTCATCCAAAAGGCCGCTTTCTCGTTTAGCCTTTTGCCTTTCCAGCAGGCACATTCTACTGAAACATTTCCATTTTGCTCGACACTCACATTTCGATGCACCCGACATTTTGGTTACCCGTTTACGTGGTGTTGGAGAGCACGTAGCACAGATGTAAGGAAGATGGAGCAGTTGCCTATAACAATTAGGCGCCACTTCCATTTTTGGCCATAATAGCTGGCGAAACGGACATTAGCACTGGGATTTTGGCGAGGGCAGTGGTAGGATTTAATTCTCGTGATCAACGAGTGCCAGCACAAGGTCGCGTATCTGTTCAGATCATCGCTTGTCCCTTGGAGAATTCCGCTTAGTACGGTAAAGCTACCAACTCGTACATAGAGGTAAACCGAGTTATAGTAACTGGCACTCGGAGGAGTGGTCCTGTAGTATGTAGTGTCTAAGGCAAAATGACGCCCTTACTACCTGCTGAACCGCTTTTAGCGGCAGAGAGGGAACCACAAATGTGGAAGCGTTGATCGAGGTCAACAGTGAATGACAGAAGAGGTCGCGCATCATGCAGTGTTTGTGACACCTGCACCAATGTTTTGCCAGAACTTGTCGACTCCTCAATCATAAGTGTAATGGATGAGCAAGGAGCCGGAATCGGTGGGTATCCAAAAGGGCAGCCAGGGAGATAATGAGGCCTCCGAGTGAGTCAGTGTGTCGGAGTGAATCCCGCTAAGCATTTTCACAGCAATTGGTTCACCCTAATCACTGTGTGGTAATTGGTACGCTTCAATTAAACGTCTGCTTGAAGCACCACAATCAGATGCGAGTAATTGTTTGACTCTCTAGATCGTTCAGCAATTTGAAACAAGATTGAAAGCAAGGGAAAATGGATAGAAACTATCATTTGCAGCGTCTGTGTGATGCCATTTCCACCCTGGTTGTCGTTACAGCAATGATGACACAATCCTTTCACGTTGTTTTGGATGTTTTTGTGTGTACTGTAGCACAGAGCACGGAGGTGGCGAGAGAACAACGGTTGTCCATGCAAATCAGGCATCACTGACGTCCCTGTGTGCGGAAGTTGACAAATTGAGCATAGTCACATTGCGGATAGCGAAGATGATGAGAGTTGAAGGCTCGTGAGTGAGGAACGCTAGCGCAAGGCCACATTGCAACGGTAATGGCTTAATGACGATCGCAAACAGATCGTATGCTTGGTGACTTGACCGCTCCTATACGTCGGTATCTGTCTAATGGGTAGTTTCTAGCCTATGCTTTAGATTGATGCGCTTTGTCACCGACAACCTCAATCCACATCTTTCATCCGTCCGCGTTGCCATCCTCATGACCATGCGCATCATCTGCTAGTGTCCTCTATGACCACGCACACTTCGCCCTCGTTATCACTGTCACGTTAATGCCCAACAGCCTCTGCTCATGTCATGTTAACTTCAGTATAACTCTCGTCGCCAGAATTGCCAGGATGTTAGGAATATCCGCATCACGTCGCGTGAAAAGGTCAATTGTGTCAACGAGATGTGGAGAATTATCTGCCTCTTTACAGTGTCTAGCGGGTGCGGTGATAGCTAAAGCAACAAATTTGATGGCAAGGAGAGCAGAGCTGTGGTGCACACTCTTCATTTTGCAACATTTCACATAGCCGATCTCGTGCCAAAATCAACGTGGACGATTGGGTCATGAGTAATGATGACTTGGATGCATTCACTTGCCCTCTCCCGGTAGCTCAAAGCTGCCAACTTGGGAGAAGCAATGCGTGGCTGTGGATGCACTGCTTCATCATCGCCAGGAAACCTCTACTAACAGCTACTGCAATCGGCTATCTTTCGTGCGTGCTGGTCGTGGGTTGGTAGACCCACTTCCGTCTGGCTTAAGAATGCGCACCCTTTAATTGAAAGCACTACAAACCCATGAGTGGGCTACGCATTGCACCCGTTCGAGACATTGCAGTCACAATGGGTAAATGCATAAGGAAGTGTGGGTGGGCGGACAGGTCTTGTTTGGTGGCCAGATTATCATTCAGTACAAGCAAAGTGAGATGTCGTGATAATGCACACTGTTGAAGCCACTTTAAGAGGTATCCAACAACACTGTTGGGGATTCAGCCTCCACGCATAGTGAAGATGCTTTTCATGCACCATTTCTTTCTACATTGTCAGGAGTTGATTGCCATATCCGGAGAAGTGTGTACGATGGGTTTGGCGTTCCTTAGCCTCCAAGTCCTCATTTCACTCGTTGTGAAGAATTGTAGACACAATAGCATAGTTGCTGGCACTTTATAGTGACAAGGAATTAGCCCTGTTGGGACTCTCGTGTGGTTGGGTGGTTGCCTGGTCATGTGGGTGGGTGGGTAGGTGAGTGGGTCGGGTGGGTGAGTGGGTCATTCAGCAGCACTCTGCGTGTGTGACAGCGCCTAATCACTGGAGCATGCAGAGTGCGGTCGGTGGTTAGATGTGAGACTTCGCAGTCAGCCAAAGCAAAGCACGACTTTAGGTGCAGACGCCTGCAGCAAATATGCTAGCTACTAGAAGGAATTAGCAGACCAAGTGACACTCCAATGATATGATTGCTGTTCAAATCAGAAAGCGCTTACGGCCGCCTCGTCTACGCTCAATAAAGTGTGTAGACACTGTAACCGAGAATTGAGAATTGTCGAGTTAGCGCACACTCCACTGACCGACCAGATGTTCAAGAGCAGTCTGTGGAAGTGATCAGATGGGGTTAGTGGGTGCAAAGCATGTACGACAACAACAGCAATCATTGCAAAGCGTGGAAGGTGTGGTAGAATGGGCAGCTTGACAATGGAATCGGCATGTCCAAGCACAACACACGCGCGCACGCACGCACGCACGCACGCACGCAATCAGTGAGAAAAAGGACGAAGTAGTGAAGGCGGATGGCATGCTGGTCTCTGCGACTACAGTGGGTAGAGGAGTGCGTTTACGACCGTGTGCGCACATGCACACGGAACCGACGTGCACAGTCTCTTCGTGTCCTTTTGTCTCGTTCGGTTGGTTGTCATTTCCGCATCAGAGTGGAAGGCGTTACAGAGAGGCACGGAAATTTGTGCAACTTACAACGTGTGTTGACGGTAAAAGCGATGGCCTTGTACATGCCGTCGCAGAAATTCAACGCAGATCTTTATGTGTGTTTTCTTAAGGCAACTTCGAGTCGATGATGCGTGAGTGATGGTGAAATGGACGCTGTTGGCAACCTTCACCGCACATTCTGTCCATGATTCAGCAGCAAATTCTTCTATCTTGACCACTGCTGTGAGATGTTAGCTCAGCTTGTCATCGAGCAGCGAAAGCAGTACCTGGTTGGGGACCCTTTCTACCACGATTTAAAACTTTGCGAGGATGATGGGGAGTACACCAGGAATATGCAACACTCCACAGGACAGGATTTCGATGCATACCACCAACCAGGATTACTAACTCTGTGGTCGTTCACCTTACTCCTAATTGTGGGCAGATCTCACGTCTTGCAGACAAACAAGCTCAGTCAACTGGTTGAACTTGCAATGGAGAAGCGCGAGAAAATCCATCTGACATCGCCACCTTAGCCATCAAGCAGATGGCTGAACCCCATGTATCCACGTCGGACACCCGCGCCACGTTCCAAGATCAAGTGAGCCACACTGTACCTTTCCCTGTCTACTTCCAAATGGCTCTCATTCATTTATGCGAGTCGCAGGCAAAGTTGAGGGATTCTCATGCAGTTTAGTCCTTGATTTGGGTGCAGCCAAATCAATCGTAAGCCCACGAGCTTTGCCAATCCTTCGCAGCATGATTTATGCCTGTCCTTCCTCAATAAAACTGCCCTCAGCAGAAGGGAGGAAGATGGCAGTAACAGAAGAGTTGTCGTTAAAATCGCCACAGGGAAAGAACTGTGGACAGTGCGATTAATTGTATGCCAAGAACTGGCTTGAGACGCGATACTTCATGTTGACGTCCTCCACAACACCAAAGCAACGAATCGATGCATGCCTTTGTTGGACAAAAGCACAAGCATTTGTGGAGGAAAGTCGGAGGCTCAAATTACGCAATTGAGAACATTGATGATGAAATGCATTAACAGGCGAGGACGTAGTGTGGAGACTAGATGCGCCTGAAAGAAGAAGGAAGAGTTAATAGTGAATGATGCATTGAGTGGTGCGTGGCAAAGGGAGGAGTGAGGACTTGGATGGCTTCAGCGGTGAAAGGAAGGATGAGTACGGGTGGAGAGACAAGCAAGTAGGCGAATGAACGTATAAAAACGAATAAACAAAGAGATGCGATAGATGGAAGGTGAGCGTTTACATACAGGCAAGTGTATGGAAGGAAAGGAAATTCTTGAGCTGACCATCACCGCTCAGGCACATTTGACTGGGCATTGCCATTTTCTACGACGATGGTGGCTAAAAAACCCAGACTTTTGAAGAATCCGACGCGTAGCCTTAAAGAGAAGGACTCAAACGGAGACGTTTGGCTATGGGCAATATTTCCCAAGTGAAAAGGACCGAATAAATGTCCAAGCAACTCATGTCGCAAAGTAACACATCAGCCATTCAATCAATGCTTCCATCAACCACTAAGTGTAGACCCCACCATGTGAACCACCACCTGCATCGTTATTTGCAGTGTACAGCACTTTTATCCTTCAAGTGGGATGTAACCGAGCGTGACCAGTCGTAATCTTCAATGCACTACGACAACCAATTTCCCTGAAGGGGAGCGAATCCCATCAAAGCTGCACTCGATTTGTACACATCAATGTTGAAGAAGAAGAAGAAGTTGAACTCCTACAATCCTATTTCTGGCTATCCCTTCCGGACGCACCAACTCTGAAAATGACGTTAAAAGGCATTTTAGCTCAAGACAACATGCTGCGTTGCGATGCACCGCACGACATTTGTCCCTTCGATACTGGAGTTGTATGAGGTGCTGCTGCAGATGTCCAAAGGGATCAGCTACTTGCTTTGGACCGATGGCGGGGTGTATCAATTTTGGTTTACCAAACACCCACAACGTTGCATTTGAACAGTCTCACCTTTGGATTCCCAGGCAGTTCTACTGAGGACGAAAGTAAGATGCGGAGTCTGGTGGCAACTGTCTACAAATCCGCCTCAGAAGCTCGACAAGTGAGAAGAGGGCGGCTTTAACTATCTCACTCAAACACGCGAGATGGATCTTCCCCCATGATCAGCCGATATCATAATTTGGCCCTGGGGATTAATGCGGCATCCGAGACTCCCGGCGTATGCCTTTGCCCAAACACGAATTCATCCCACGTATTCAATCTCAGTTCTCACTTAAAAAGCTCAAATACGATCTTGAAGTGGTCATTATTGCCAGCATTCGTGTGTGTGCTACTGATGTCAATCAATCTTTCCCTGTTTTGCTCGCCACCAGTTGTCACTACACCACTTGTGTCCCCTCAGTGACTTACCGATCAGCAGTGAAATCAGTTGGGTGAGTAGATATGGAACTGACTATAGGCTGTGACTGTGGCTCCACTCAGCACACTGCTTCACTGACACCTCACCACCTGTCCCTTTTGACTGTCCACTAAATTTGTCTTGCTATCAACAAGCTCTTAGCATCTGCAATCACCTTATCGAACCTGACTATGTCGCATCTATCCAACTCCTACTAGCACCACCATCACCTTCAACTTCACCGACCCGTGTGTGAGCAAAACAGCTGGTTACGGGTCACGTTGATGCTTTCTTGTAAAGCTCATGAGTGTGGTGGGGCTGAGAGCATTGAAAGCGTCCAGCCTACTGCACTGGCAATTTTGGCAGGGTTCGCCCACAAGTGCCTGCACAAACGGCAATTCCCCTGTAGTTAATCCCGACAGAGGAGTGAGCCCCTGCTTGCAGAATAGTCACCTGAATTAACGAGCACTTTCACTCCCACAATTCAGGCATCCAGCCAACCAATAGCAACTAACCACCAGAGTTTTCCACATAATGTACATTGCAAAACGTTGTCTAGATTCTAATGAACTGGTTATTTATACACAAAACGGCGAGCTCATCCACTGCAAATGAGAGCAGCTCCATTCTGCTCACCCGTCCAAGGTGCCTGAAGGGTTAAAAAATTCATCAGGCTGGCTTTGAGCAAGAGCAGTGGCTTGATGGATTCAAAACCGCTGAGTTCGGGTCTGAAAATTTGCATTGGTTGCTTGTACTACGCGTCACACCTTTGTGACACTAAACTCAAGCTTCTTTGCCACCACGTAAACGGATAGCCAAAATGTCGAGTGTGTCAAAATGTGAGAACTGGAGCCAAATGATACGACTTGAGTAAAATGTGTCTACTGGAAATGCAAAATCGCTACATGGGAAAGTGGCCTTTTAGATATGTGTGGATGGTACCTTAAAATGGGGTTGACATGGATTTCCTGTTGGGATGATGTCGGTATCACTGCCATTCCAGCTTCCCTTTCCTTCTCTCAGGTCCAATGGAACGCCAGCTCAACGCGATGAAGACGTCAGTGCTGTTCTGTTCTGCTACCTGCACGAATTCCCACATCATGACTCGAAACAAATCATGCAGTCCATGCCAACTCCATCTACAAATACCATGCAAACACACCTAAAAGACCACTTTCTCGTGTTGCAATTTTGTTGTTCCAGCAAACTCTGTTTACTGAGATCATCCCATTTGGATCCACCGTAGCACCTGAACTGCCTATCCTCATATATATCGGTACACGCAGCTCCGTCTTGAGTGCCTATTCTACACCATTTTGCATGTCAACAATCGCTGTCACAATGAGGGAAGATGCCTTCTTGTGGTATGAGAGAGCCCAGAAGTCAGTGCAGCGCAGCGCAGAGCAGAGCAGAGCAGAGCAGAGAGGTGGGGTAGAGAACAACAGTTGCCCATGCCTATTCAGGCAGCACTGGCATTCTTGGCTGCAAGCGTTGTCAAGTCAGACATTGCTTCCGAGGTGTTGACGAGGCTGATGTCGAAGAATATTGGTGAGCGAGGAGCGCTAGCACGAGGTCACATCCACACTGTCTCTTCACCGTCATCATCACTGCAACCGGTGCCGCCGCGAGCAGACAGCTACACATGCCACTGCAGAGTTGAACAATCAGATTGATCACCACATCACCCACTGATGCTGGTGGCACTCTAGCCTCCTCTTTGCACTGCCCCATTCGCAGTATGTACTCGTTGGAATAAACGGTCACCTGAGTTGATACGAGAAGCGTATCTCGTTTCGGAATCGTCGTCGTCCATCAAGGAGGAGGAAATGCGCCCTCAGAAGGAGCTCAATCCTCACTAGTGTGTGCTGCTCATCCAATCAACAGCAATGGAGAACGCCATCCACCTGCAGGTAGAGGAATCGGTAAAGTAAGCAAATGCAAATGCCTCACACACTTCCAAGCAGGTAGCGCACACCTGTCTGCTCAATGTAAGTGTGCTGAGCAGACAGCGTTTGTGCCGTGACTGAGTCGCCCTTAATTGCAAGATAGAAGCGCACTGTGATTGCATGCCTTGTGGACGGCACTTGTGAAGTGTCCTGATTCACAGTGGCTGTAGCTGGGAGACAACTTCCAAGCGTAGTGAGGCCACTCACCTGTGTACATTTCATGACAGCAAAGTCAGCAGTGGTGTGCCAGCCGATCCGACACTCTGGAACACCTGGTATATATATACCTAACTAAGTAGCACTCAGTGCTCAGTGCTAGGCGCGATTCGTTCGACGAACACGATTCTCACCACAGAACCGTCGTCACTTGCCTTCGAGGGAGAAGAGTGATCGCTAAGCCTCCTTAGACCTCATCACTCTGCTCCGTTCATTTCTTCACCAGTGAAGAGTGCTCGCTATCTGCTCTCACTCCACCCGTCACCACACCAAACCTGCTGGATGTTGACGAGGAGAACGACATCCTTCTATCGTTGCGATTTGAGCAGCGAATGCAGCACCGACATCTCCACCGCATGATATCTTGTTTCCAACGGGAAGGAATTGCTTCACGGTAGGGATTTAATAAGTTACATGCACGTCAAGAGTCAAGAAGAGGAGATGAGAGCGCACAGTGCGTTCATCTGCCTGCCAAGCCATTCCATAGCCTGAAACAAGTCACCGTTGTGCTAGTAGTAAAAAGCGATCTCAAGAACTTCTCGACTGCCGGCCGGTAGAGTAACCGCTGCTAGAAGGGAGAAAGGCGCTCTCTGAAACGCCATAACCCTCATCACTGCATCTCGTTTATCGCGTTACCAATGAGAAGCGCTCATTGCATGTTCTCATTCTACTCGTTGTAAGGACATTAAGACATCCATACCCTCCTTGGAACCCTCTTCCTTAATGAGGATTTAGTTCGTTGTCAAGTGTCATTAGCAAGCAATCATGGTGCGCCACGTTTGTTGCACAGTATGCTACTAGCATTTGGGCTACAGGAAGAGGGCAGCTGACTTGCTCTAGGCCTCTCGTGAACCACTCAAGCCCTCTAAGGCAGGCTGACAAGAGACACACGTCGAGCTTGTTGCAGGCTTGACTGACTGCAAGACCAAATCACAACATGCATTAATTAAGAAAACATTATTTTCACGCTTGGATTCGCCTCACCACGTCGAGGTATGGGCCCGATTAAAGCTCTTTGTTAGTCGGTGTGCCAGTCAGTCGTCCAACAATTCGGATGGTAGCTATTCAAATCGCAGTGTCGCTGACTGACCTAGTAGTAGATGATCGAGAGCGGGAGGTACCCACAGAACAGCCAAACAGTATGGGTGGTAAGCTTTTGGTGAACGTATGTGCTAAGCAGCCGATTCACCTGGAGCCACAGTCACTTCTAGTATTCACTTCGTCGCAGAAATGGCCAATCATTTGGTCTGCTGGAATTCTTACAGTCTCAGAGATCATAGACACGGTGGTATAGTTGCTGGCACCTCGCCATGCCATGAGATTAGTCGTGTTAGGGCCTTTTAACAGTTGAATGATTACTTTGTCAGGTGAATGGGTGGGCTAACCAGGAGCACTTGACGTGTGTGTAGAACATGCTGAGCTCAAGCGGTGGTGTGGTGTGAGGCGTTATGAATAGGCTGGGCAAGGCAGGACTCCAGGTCGAGGTGGATGAGGTGAAAATTTAGCTACAGAAAGGAGCTAGAATGTCAAGTGGTATTGCACTGATGAAATGGTGCCCAGATCGGAGATTATTCACCGTGTCAGCAACTGTACCGCCTCGTCTGCGTCCAGTGGGGAGTGGATGCACCACCTCCGAGGGTTGAAAACTCTAGATGCGGCTTACACCTCACAAGCTGAAGGTGTATCTTTCCTGAGGGTAGGCTTCCTTAGGCTCTGTTCTACCAGTTTTCTACACAGGCACTTTGGGTCAGCTAAAGGAGGCATCTTTGTAACTGCATCCACCCACGTTGCATTGCAGGACACCAATCATTCAAGAGCAATCCCACTACGACTGGGAAAACCATTCTCGATGTTAAACCAGAAACACGCAAGGCTGTAATAAAAGCGAAAGTGTGGATCCCTCATGTTCCGTTCATTTCCTCCGTGGCTGCACATCACTCACGACAACTAACAGGTCCAGAGATGCTGATGTGGTCCATGCTAGAGGGTACTCCGGAGGCTATGCACAGACCTACCCACTGTTTGCCTTCTAAGCTTATTCGATCAGATGCTGCCATCTCCTTCAGATTTTCAGGACTACATTTGTCTAAATTCTGACCCACAGTCACTCACACACATTCGATTGACACCTAGTTAACTGAATCTGCTAATCGCCTTTCCCTCTTCCTCCAAATAGCCAATGCCGAAGTGCCCTCCACGCTGTTCTGCATTGAATAGCACACCGTTCAGCAGCTCTTCCGCCTAGCATCAGCGGTGCAACACGACAAGGCACTGGAAATACACGGGAAGAGCAAAGTCACAGTGTCAATTCACACGTTTTCCCTTTGCTCAGCTAATGCACACGCTTCCAGCGCTCTCGACAAACCGACACACTAATTGTCGAGGTCCTGATCCCTCTTATACAACACCTCCTCAGCTGCAGCTAGTACGATGACTATTGCATCTTCCCCCACCACTCAATGAAGCAGCATAATTCCGCCGATGCAGAATGTTCCATGCCTGCTCCTAACCCACTCGTTGTAGTGGAATAAAAGCTGTGGAGGAAAGTGTGGGAGAGAATGCGCGAATGCAATCACGAAAACCAGCAAACTCACTAAGATGAGTGGTTAAAGAAGGCTTCAACTCCTCCTTAGTATTATGCTGAGCACGTCTGAGTGATGGAGGTTATGTTGGTGTCCAGAGCACCTTCTCTCAATGGCGAATGACGACGATTGCGCAGCTAGACCGGTGCTCACTCCGCAGGATAGGTATTCCGATGCATACCACCAACCAGGATTACCAACTGTGTGGTCGTTCAGAAACGGCAGTGCGTGTTGGCGAACTCGGACCACAACTCGGTTCCTCCCATTGCACAACTCCACAGGTGTACCTGCTGCCACGCATTTGCTCTCAGTGTGAATAGTTCGTGTCGTGAGTGCACAGCACCACGTCCGCCATAGCCTTCAGCAATGCAAGCTTGACTTCCTTTGGATGAAAGCAGCAAAGATGAATGGGTGTGCGACCCCAACGTTCAAGTAAGGACAGTTAGCTGGTGGCATAGCTGACTTCACTGCATGAACGCGCGTCATCCATGAAGCGATGTTTACAGTCCTCTCGTGACTCCTGTTGAAGTGTACTCCAACCGAGACTATAAAATGGGCCCAAGCACGGCGGCTAGATGTAAGAGAGGACGTGAGAGCTACATGGAGAGGCTGATTTCCATGCAAATGAATGTGTTGCGACTCACTGATTACCTCGAAGCCTTGCACCAACAATCGTGGAAATGACGGTTTGTTTATGCATGGGTCACAATTGATGCGCCAGTTGCTCTCCGTCTCGATATGCTTCATTTGAAAAGCAAGTGTCCTGTCAGAATGTCAATGAAGACGAATATTGAGAGAAGTTTACAACGTTGGCATACAAGTCGTTGTTCGTTTGGTATGATGCTCTGCAATTTGCTCTGCTTTGTGGGAGTCATGGTCAAGGTGTTATCTCCAATGATCGGTCAATCCAATTTTGATGGTTGTCCTTGCGCCAAATAAAATCCCAAAGAATCTACTTTTTCTTTGCCCAATCCCACTTGTCCATTTGATGAATTTCGCAAGCACTGTCTCATTTTCGTTCGTTGTAAAGGAGTCCGGCCTCTTCGTCAGCCACCTTGGCTGGGTAGTGTGCTGGAAATCATTGTTGTTGTCGCCTTCTCCTTCTCCATCCACTTTTTGAACCACAGTCATTGCTAACCCGACATGACAAGAGCGGACTCCGCCCAAAGATGCTGCATGCGACGCGCCATTTAGGAACTGGAAATCATTTCACCCAATTTTCCACCCCATTCTCTCGTGCAGTATCGATGAAATCCTCACTTGCTGCAAGAAGATCTTGTCTATTAGGAACTCGAGGGCACAATCCTATCCTTCCACAAGACAGGATAGATTTAAACGAATGAACGGCTGCAAAAGAGCGCAAGTGAGGGAGTGTGACAGGTTGCGAAAACCTTCCAAAGAGGATTGTGGATCGCTTTCAAAGCCCTATCGCTCGTGTAACTCTACCACTCTACCAGAACCACTCCTCACCATCACTCACCTTAGTTCGTGTTCCTTTCTTTGTTCTTTTTGCTTTCCAAAAATCAAATCGGTGCCTACACCATCCTCTTTGCCGCACTCACAACCAGGAACTTGGAACTAATGCAAATCTACACATCGCGAAGAAGCCACTTGCATCGGTCCCGCGCAAAGTTGTTGAGAGCGGTTTGTGACACAACCAAGCAACAATTCTAAGCATCCAAGCCCCACGAGGGACTTCGACCAGTTTCCTTTGGAAGGGGATGAATTCCATCACAGCCACTTTCGATTTTCGGGAGTCAGTGCCGGAGAAGTCTTGCTACCACGCATTTACTGTCGATGTGAAGAGCTCGTTACGTGAGCGCATTGCACCACTTCACCACACACAATGTCGGTACAGCTTCTCCTGGAGTAAAGTGGTAAAGATGGGAGGAAGATGTGCGATGGTAGCGTCGAGTACCTATGTGAGCTCTGTATTTGCAATCACTTTTGACGTCCGTCAGCTGGAAGGCAGTTCCGGGGGAGACTTGCACTACAGAGAAGCGAAAATGAGACCTTGAATGTAGGATCCACCAAAATGTAGTGGTGGGATTGGGCGAGGAGAAAGTGGGATCCTCTGTGATCCATTTTGTCGTAAGGAAGACCACCAGGATGACACATGGTCGGCTATGAAGGCAGCGTCGTAATCATGCCTTCTGGACAGCAGTGCAAATCGCAGGGCATGTCTTGGAGCGAACAAAGCTCTGTACGCAAACGATCTTGAATTCCTCCATTACCACACTGCTAGACAGAGCGTGTGTGCCCCTCTGAGATTGACAGGCGTTCACGAGAGCACTCTCAGCTTCTCACCGAATGCAGCACAAACGGACAGCTTGAAAAAGGCGCCTCATCGAACAACAAACACACTGCCGCAAAATTCGTTTCACGCTACGGTGAAACAGAACACGACGTAGACAATGCCAATTTTCCTTTGTGCAATGGAGAGAGGTTTCTTACCTTTCGACGAGAAGACTGCCACATGGGTTTGAATGCCTCTCTGATGCAGCGACTGTGGACGCACTATACTTAATCCCTGCAACTTGTAGTCAGATGGTCTCAGTCCTGCAGCTTACCTTTCTACAGTGTCGTTGATATCTTGTACGATGAGGCATTTGTAACAGGTTCTATTTTAATTATTAAAGTTATTTTCGCACTAAGCCAAATGGAATGATTCCTCTGAGTCAAATCGGAAGGCGCGTTCCGCCAGAAGTTGGAGTAAGCATAAGAGGGCACGATGATGAGGGTTATTCCTGCTTCGAGGACTTCTGACTGGCGGTGGGATATAGAGCTTCTAAGCCAAGGGAGAAGGCAGTTATTCAGAAAGAGGAAAGTGCTTCATGCAGTTGGTGATGTGTTTTGGGAATCCAGAAGTGGAAATTGGGAGTCACCAGCCTTTCTTAGTTGTGGAGCACACAGAAGTTACCTTCTTTCCTTGTGTCAATTCTATTTGGAGTGAATGCCTTTTAAACGTGATTGAACTTGCCGGGACACAAATGCCCAATTTCAGGTCAGAGGGTAGAACATTAAGAATCGCCTCTGAGATCGGAAGATTGTACATTGCGTAGCAGGAACAAACAAGTGTTTACCCATTTCAGATAGGCGAGGAGGTAAGGCAGCACCATAGGAGACGAACAGGGATTTTGGCACATCTCACTCCACCGCATAAACACACGTCGTCGCTGAAGTGTACCCGAACCAACACCATGAAGTGGGCTCGAGCACAGTGACTAGCAGTGAGAGGCGACAGGCGAGAGGAGTAGAGAGGCGGCTTTCTTTGTTGATGGGAATGCTATGAAGACTCGTCATCTTGTCAATTGAAACTTTGCATAGATTTCTCACTTGTTTGATTGAGCACAAATGAAGTCATTCACATGCGGTGTAGATACACTTCAGCGCTAATTCCCTAATTATGAAATCAGCGAAGAGGATGCTGGAGATGTCGATTTTGGTGCTAAGAGGAGAAAAGACGAAAGAGGGACTCAAGACTTGATATGATGTGTGTGGGGAAATAATTATGTTGGGTCTGGGAAGTACAGGCAAAGGCGTAGTAGACGATCAACATTCCACGTCCGAGAGGTTTTTGCACTAGGCTTCACCCTATCCTATCCTATCCTACATTGATTGCTGAGGCGCAATGCAGTGAAGGTGACACATTCTCATCCTGGTCCCCTGCGCGTTAAAGTAGTCGCTTGGTATTTTGTGCTTTTCGCTTCATGTCTCTAGTCTGTGCTTCCTTCCAATTTTGAGGGAGTACTGCACAGAAACGATTCTTCGTGGCGTCTACGCACTGCTGCGTCTGCATCCTACTTATCATTGCTATGGTGAGGACAAAATCCCCACACATTGTTTTGGAGGTCTCTGAGGTTACTGTAACATGGATCACGGAGGTGGGGCGAGAACAATAATTGTCCATGCCAAATCAGACATCACTGGTATCTCTGACTACCAATTTTGACAAATCGGGCAAATCAACACCGAGATGGCAGAGACGATGATGACAAGCAGAGGCTCATGGGTGACGAGCGATAGTAGAAGGCCAAATGATCACTGCCATGGCTTAATGACCAACACAAGCAGATCTGATGTTTGACGACTGAGCCGCATCGTCCAATGGTTTTGATTGTGACCTAGGTGCTCCTTCGGGCTGGCATATTTGCAGTGTGAATTTGTCCACAAAAATGGTTCCTCTTTCAGCGTCGTCTTCGTCTCTCATCGAGGGAGAAGCGCATTCTCTCAAGGGGCAACACTCACACCAGTGTGACCCGTTCGCCAAATCATTAATGATGCAATAAGCCACCTGCCTCCACTCGCTTTGCTCCTTCCAGGGAGGGAATCAATGCCTCTCACATACTTTCCACCTGCTCGTTTTTGAGAAACGAAGGCCAGAATGGAACAGATGAATGCTGGATAACTATGACATATTTCAAAGGAACTGCTAGAAGTCAGGAATGGGAAAAGAGGCGAAAACAAGCAGCTTTATTCGCGAGTAGAGCAATCTGCCTGTCCATGTAATGAGCTGAGCTGGCAGTGCCTGTTTTGTGTCTGAGCCATCATTTGGTGCATAACAGAGGCACACCATGGACACATGCCATGGGAAGACCACTTGTGAACGGTCTTGGTCCACACTGGCTGACTTCACGTGCATCTTCTAGCTTCAAGCGCCACGTCGAATCTTGAAGCAACACGAGTTGGTGAGTTCCTGGCTGCAGACAAGGTTAAGTGGCTCACGTGGCCACAGCTCCATTACTTCGCTGTCATCTTGCCATCTTGTATTTTCCATCTTCACTGCTTTGCACTCAGTCGAACTCAACGAAACAAGCGGAGACCTTCGTTGGCAGGCACATTGCACCGAGCACTGCAGAAGGCACGGGAAGAGAGAAGACTGTCGATGCCTCGCCAACGATTCCATCCAAGGAGCAATTAGTGCGTAACCTAGTTACTTTCTTCCAAATCGCCAATCACCCGCCGAAAGCCCCATGGAATGCGAGCTTGGCACGGTAGAGACACAAGTTCTGTTCTCTTTCCTACGCAAGTTTCCATACCAAATGGCAAAATAAGCAATGTCTAAAAATTGGCCTCGTTGTTGGTGGAATTGTGACAAGCATTGTGTGGAAGAGATGAAGAGGACCAGTTGACTGCTGCTGTAGGTAGAATTGATTCATTTCGCGTGGGGCATGATACTTTAAAAAACAACCAGAAATTGGTTTTGTGTCTTCTTTTGGTAGGGTAAGTGAGTGTAATCAGTAAGCCAAATGGGATGCTAAGCAAAACCTTACTGGTTGAGGGAAAATCCAATGGATGCACGCAAGTTCACACTCCCTCGCCCTCCCCTCTATTCATTATTGAAATGTGCAGTGCTTAAATTCGCAGCCTACCCACGTCTTGCCCATCGGCTGCCTCGCTTCTCAGCATCGTCCCTCGACCACATCTTCCACCATAGAAACGCCTTGGTATTCGATAGCACCAGCTGTTGCATGGGATCGTCAAAAGCACATCAGTGGTGGGCAAAACAAGGACCAATATGCAGTCATCAAGTCAGCTCTCAACTATGTCCTCAACTGCTGCATTTTTCGACTGAAAGCGACTTGAACCACTTCCTTACGTCCTATTTCCCACTCGTAGCACAAAATTTGTTGTGGAAAGTGAACTTCACCTTCTCCAACTTGATGGGATCCTAGTAGACGCCTCATCAGTGAGGCTTGTCACGATCTACCAAGCACTAAACGAATTGCGTGATGCCAAGGAGGAAGGCATCTTGTGATCGCTGTGGACTGAGCGCAGAAGCCTAGCGTCCGAATCTCTACTTATAACTCGTTTTATTTCTAGGAATGACTTGCCTCACAAACTGGCCCCAAGGGTCCGCATCACCAGGTAAAGCCAAGTGTTTTGTAGACTTTTCCTAATTTCCATCGAACCAGACCTCATCAGCCTTAATTCCTCCTCAACCGAATAGCCTATGACAATTTGAATCACATCACATCAGTGACGGATCAAAATAAGGTGATTGGTTAGCCGGCGGATCAGCACGAACGCCACCAATTACTGCATCGTTCACCACTTCTGCCCAGTGCGTGGAACCTGTTAGGTGAGGTGTAGGTCGCTTTATCCATGTGGCTTTCCACAGTCGTTATGAACTGACGCCCTGTCATCGTTTGGGAGTAGAGTGGTGTCAGAGAGAACGTCATGCTCTAATTGCTGGGAGCTGAGCTTACAGTTCAGTGTCAAGAAATCCACTCGCGAAAGTTTAGTTTTTGCTAAAAGCAGCTTGTCTGAATGCAAGAGATGGAGACGATGGAGCCCACTGGATTAGCCGTTCAGTGAAGTCAGTTTCATGCCTTATTCACATCACGAGTAGCGTTGTTGGTTGGAGGGACAGTGAGTAGATTGGTCAGGCATTGGCCTCGATCTCACCTCACTGCAATAATCCACCCTCTACTAAACAATTTGCACACAGTAGCCCAGCTAAACGAAAGAGTAAAATAATAGTACTCTCCTCCAACAACAAAAGCTTGTGGCACTTTATCGCAAGAATCTCATTTAAAAAAAGAAAACCAAAAGAGGTCAGCACACCTTAATGCCCACACATTCAGTCAGCCACCCAAATAGATGAAAACCACAAACACCTAATTTCACTTCGCTGCCACTTCTGTCCTGAGTCGTGCATCCTTGTCGTATTTGTTGTCGGGTGGTGGAGCGCAGATACTAACTGCATCTGATTCGAGAGGGCAAACTCCCTCACGGAAACGCATAAACACTGCTAATTTTGCTTCATTCTCCGTGAATATTAGACACATGTTAGAAAAGATAGGGAGGGAGAATAGATGGCCGGGTCCTCGTCGTCTCCATCACATAAATAAGCCAAGTCTCCACGACAAATGCAGAATCGACGGTACGGGATTTCTTCCAAGAAGCAGAACAGAACTAGCGTCTTCACCGTGCTGACCTGGAGCTTCACTGATCTGGAGAGAAGAGGCGAGGAATGGTGCTGCCAGTGCCACCGACCTCTTCGAGACTGGCAGCGCGAGCCAACTCCGTTTGTTCGAATTGCCGGTTTCGGTCACTTGCATGGCATTCTTGTACTAGCCCGTTGGCTGTACTCCGGCCCATGCCAGCGGCCCCAAGTCCCTCTGTTTCCAGAACATGTGTATTCCACCCCAGAATTCTGTCTTCTTTTACCTTACTGGAAGTCTTGAGACGCTACAGACACCTTATCAGGGCAAGGGTACTGCTCCATTAGGGTTGATGGGAGGTTAGTTGATGGGCTTGTCAGCTGTTCAACAACTTCAATTCTAGGCAATTAGAACTTGACATCCCTTCCCACATCAATACCTACAAAGCCGGCTGTCCAGCCCAGCCGGCCAACTGGCTGGGCTGGCTGGTGGGAACAAAGAACTGCTAACACCTGCGTTTTAGCTGACAAATCCTTGGGCAGAATCGTTGACAAGACACCGTCAGTCTTCTCCCTCCTCGTGCCTTCTGCAATGTTCAGTGCAGTGTGTTAACGAAGGTCTTTGCCTAGCTGTTGCATTCGATTGAGTGAGAAACAGTGGAACTGGAACATCCACGATAGCAAGATGACAGAGAAGTAATGGAATTGTCGCCACGTGAGCCATGCACCCTTGTCCCAGCAAAGATCTCTTCCAACTCGTGGTGGCTGAAGATTAAGCACGGTGCTTGAAGCTATTTCCCAGCCAGTGTGGATCAAGGCCGTTCACAAGTGGCCTGCTCAGGGTATGCTACTATGATGTGCCTCTGCTTTGAACCAAAACAACTTTAGCTTAGCTTGCTTACTTGAACAGGTTGATTGCGCTACTCACGACTAAAGTCGCTAAATTTCGGTCCTTACCCAAATATGTTATAATTAGCCAGCATTTATCTGTTCCAGTTTGGCTCTCATTCCCTTAAAATAAGTGAGTGAAGGGCAGGTAAGAGGCGTCGATACCCTCCCTGGAACGAGTAGAGGGAGCGCAGGTAGTAGGTAGCCTAATCCATCACTGGTAATTTGATGAACAGGGCGCAACGTTGAGGGTTGTGCTTGTTTAGTGAATGCGCTTCTCTCTCACTGGGAGATGATGACGATTCCAAAAGAGGAACTACTTCTTAGACAAATACGCGCTGCAAACATGCCGACGTGAAGGAGCGGTCCAGTCATCAAACATCAGATTCGTTTGCGATCGTCGTTGAGCCATCAAAGTGGTGATGAGGCCTCGTACTAGCACTCGTCACTCACGAGCCTTCAACTGTCATCACTCTCGCCATCCTCAATGCAATAATGCCCAATTTGTCAACTTCCGCACACAGGGACGTCAGTGATGCCTGATTTGCCATGGACAACAGTTGTTCCCTTCCTATCTGCGTAGCCTGTGTTACAGTCACCTAAAGGACATCCAAAACAATGTGAAAGGATTGTGTCATCATTATTGTAATGACAACCAGGATGGAAACGGCATTACACAGACGCTACAAAGGATAGTTTCTATGCAGTTCTCCTTGCTTTCAATTTTATTTCAAATCACTAGATGATGTAGAGACTCGAGCGATCACTCACTTCTGATTGTTGTGCTTCAAGCAGACGTTCAATTGAAGTGTACTATTTACCTTACAATGGGCAATGTCAACCAACTGATGTGAAAATGCTTAGTGGGATTCACTCCGACACACTGACTCAATCGGAGACCTCATTATCTCCCTGGCTGTTCTTTAGATACCCACCAACTATGGCCTTCTGCTTACTCACTACCCTTAGGGTTCAGGAGTTGACAAGTTATGGCAAAGCATTGGTGCAGGCGCCGCAAACACTGCATAATGCGCGATCCCTTCTGTCATCCAGTGATGACTTCGATCAACGCTTCCACATTTGTGGTTCCCTCTCTGCCGCTAACAGCGGTTCAGCAGGTAGTAAGGACGTTATTTTGTCTTAGGCACTACATACTACAGGACCACTCCTCCGAGTGCCAGTTACTATAACTCGGTTCACCTCTACGTACGAGTTGGTAGCTTTACCGTACTAAGCTGGATTCTCAGTAAGCCCTCTGTAGGTGATTGATGATAAGTCGTTAGGCAGAACCATCAATTCTGCAGTAGAACCAGCATTAGTGAAGCGGAGAAGAGCGAATATCCATTATAGCAGTTGGCATCAATGTTGTGGAGGTCCCGCCATGCAAATCTTGTAGCACTGCCTGTAACTGGCATCACCTGCAACTCGTGTTGGGTGAAAAGCTGGCACCAAAATTGTAGTCTGTAAAGCACTCATTTGTGTATCTCTCTCGCAATCTTAACAAGCCTAGGATAAGCTGGCAACAACTCCAAGTTTAAGACGAATCAGTTACTGTCAATACGCTTAAGGGAATTATCCCAGAATACAGAGTCGCACACCCAGGAGCCTTCGTCACTGCTCAGATCTCTCACTCGCACTCACTGACCGTAGCAACTTTCCCATTCATTAGGTGGGTAATCAAGGCATCCATTCTCAAGCCTCTGATGAGAACTGTACCCAGTGCGCACCTCAGCTAACACGGGAATGTGAGTAGAGCGTCTCCAGTTGAGGACAAGAAGCTGATTGTAAGTACAAGAGACAATGACTAAATGGCTGATTTGATGTCCTCGCACTGACGTTGGTAGTATCAACCAACCTAGGACCATATTTCAGCCTCATGGAGTGACCCGCGGATGACGCAAAAGCCAGCCGGCACAGCATGTGAGTCACGCTTGCTGCCATGTCTCTGGTTTATTGTCGATTTACCACGCAATGAAGGAGATGATGATTGTTGCACTGCTACTGTACCGTCTAACGTGCTAGTCAGCTGCCTAGCCGGTAAAGTAAGCAAACACAAATGCCTCACACACTGCCAAGCAGGTAGCGCACACCTGTCTGCTGAATGTAAGTGCGCTGAGCAGACAGCGTTTGTGCCGTGACTGAGTCACCCTTAATTGCAAGACAGAAGCGCACTGTGATTGCATGCCCTGTGGACGGCACTAGGAAAGTGTCTTGATTCACAGTGGCTGCGGCTGGGAGACAACTTCCAGTCGTAGTGAGGCCACTCGCTTGTGTGCATTTCATGACAGCAAAGTCAACAGTGGTGTGCCAGTCGATTCGCCACGCTGGCACACCTGGTATAGATATACTTAACTAAGCAGCACTCAGTGCTCAGTGCTAGGCGAGGTTCGTTCGACGAACACGCTTCTCACCACAGAACCGTCGTCATTCGCCTCCGAGGGAGAAGAGTGCTCGCTAAGCCTCCTTAGCCCTTGCCACTCTGCTCCGTTCATTTCTTCACCAGTAAAGAGTAATCGCTATCTGCTCTCACTCTACCCATCACCACACCAAAACTGTTGGAAGTTGACGAGGAGAACGACATCTTTCCATCATTGCAATTTGAGTAGAGAATGCAGCAACCACAACTCCGCTGCATGCCATCTTGTAGTTAATTCAAAAGAATTGCTTCACAGTGGGAATTGGATAAGTTAAATGGACGTCTAGAGTCAAGAAGAGGAGACGAGGGCCCACGGTGTGTTCATGTGCCTGTTAAGCCATTGCATGGCCTAAAACAAGTTAGCGTTGCATTAGCAGTAGTAGCCAATCTAAAGAACTTCATGATCGTTTGTCAGTGGAGTAACCGCCGCTCGAATTCGTAATTCTACGCACCCAGCGAACATCCAGCCAGTGACACAACTGCTAGCTGTTGGTCGGGTGGATGGCCAGTTCGTTAGTTGCTTCAGCTAGTCAGGCATTCTACAAATTGCGTGGCTCAACAGCAGGCTGAATGAGACCCTAACAAACCCGTTGCACTGCCGAGTAACGTAAGTGTTGACACTCTGACTAAGCGGTGTGGCAATCGCCTGATTGACGTGGAGCTGCAGTCAGTTTGTCGGGCACATGACCAGACCATGGAACCGATTGTTTGTTAGTTGGTGAGAGACTCATGGACAGCATAGAAGTAACTGATCGCGAGCTCAAGCACAAATGACTGAATGGCAAAGATGGTGTCCTCGCAGTATAGCTGACACCATTGACAAGTGGATGATCCCATGCCAACCATGGCATGAGAATGTCATCTATGTCATTCGAACTTCTTCATTTTTGCTTGCAATAGGCTAATACTGCCCAATTTATGGCTCCTACATTGACCGGCAGATCTGCAGTGCGATCATTTCGATAGGTGTCTGGCAAGCCGAGTGTTGTGTGTGTTTACGACTCAGTTGTTGCTCCTCACTCACCTCATTTGACTGACCAATGCATATTTATGTCTTCAACGAATCACAAGCCAGTCAGCCAGCCAGCCAATTGGCCGGATGGGCTGGACAGCCGGCTTTGTAGGTAGCCATGTGGGAAGGGATGTCAAGTTTTTATTGCCTAGAATTAAAGTTGTTGAACAGTTGACAAACCCATCAACTAACCTCCCATCAACCCTAATGGAGCAGTACCCTTGCCCTGATAAGGTGTCTGTAGCGTCCCAAGACTTCCAGTAAGGTAAACGAAGACAGAATACTGGGGTAGAATACACATGTTCTGAAAACGGAGGGACTTTGGGCCGCTGGCATGGGCCGGAGTACAGCCAACGGGCTAGTACAAGAATGCCATGCAAGTGACCGAAACCGGCAATTTGAAGAAACGAAGTTGGCTTGCGCTGCCAGTCTCCATGCTAGTGTGTGGCCACTTGATTTGTTCGTAATAAGGACTGCATTGTTTTGTCGCTAGCCTTGATTGCAGCCAACACTCAAAGTCCCCTACTCTTTGGATTGGTGCCGCTAATCTAAAATTTAATGAATTTTGCATGGACAAAGCTATCGCATACTCACACATCCACTCATACCACCAATGGTTGCATGAGAGGTAATTGGAAGCTCTGTTTAAAATTGCACAGTCATGCTACAGCGAAACGAGAAGGGGAATGGGAGGTTGACGGGTGGTAGATTTACCAGACACATTACTGCCATTTCCATATTACGGCTACGTGATGACGATGCCGAATGGTAGTTTGGTCTGCGTAACCTCTTCCCTTCTCCAGCAGGTCGTTATGGAAACAATGCTGCTGACTTGTAGACCTGTCAACAAAGCAGAGCAAATTGCAGAGCATTATACCAAACGAACAACGACTTGTATGCCAACGTTGTAAACTTCTCTCAATATTCGTCTTCATTGACATTCTGACAGGACACTTGCTTTTTCGAATGAAGCATATCGAGACGGAGAGCAACTGGCGCATCAATTGTGACCCATGCATAAACAAACCGTCATTTCCACGACTGTTCGTGCAAGGCTTCGAGGTAATCAGTGAGTCGCAACACATTCATTTGCATGGAAATCAGCCTCTCCATGTAGCTCTCACGTCCTCTCTCACATCTAGCCGCCGTGCCTGGGCCCATTTTATAGTCTCGGTTGGAGTACACTTCAACAGGAGTCACGAGAGGACTGTAAACATCGCTTCATGGATGACGCGCGTTCATGCAGTGAAGTCAGCTATGCCACCAGCTAACTGTCCTTACTTGAACGTTGGGGTCGCACACCCATTCATCTTTGCTGCTTTCATCCAAAGGAAGTCAAGCTTGCATTGCTGAAGGCTATGGCGGACGTGGTGCTGTGCACTCACGACACGAACTATTCACACTGAGAGCAAATGCGTGGCAGCAGGCACACCTGTGGTATTGTGCAATGGGAGGAACCGAGTTGTGGTCCGAGTTCGCCAACACGCACTGCCGTTTCTGAACGACCACACAGTTGGTAATCCTGGTTGGTGGTATGCATCGGAATACCTATCCTGCGGAGTGAGCACCGGTCTAGCTGCGCAATCGTCGTCATTCGCCATCGAGAGAAGGTGCTCTGGACACCAGCATAACCTCCATCACTCAGACGTGCTCAACATAATACTAAGGAGGATTTGAAGCCTTCTTTAACCACTCATCTTAGTGAGTTTGCTGGTTTTCGTGATTGCATTCGCGCATTCTCTCCCACACTTTCCTCCACAGCTTTTATTCCACTACAACGAGTGGGTTAGGAGCAGGCATGGAACATTCTGCATCGGCGGAATTATGCTGCTTCATTGAGTGGTGGGGGAAGATGCAATAGTCATCGTACTAGCTGCAGCTGAGGAGGTGTTGTATAAGAGGGATCAGGACCTCGACAATTAGTGTGTCGGTTTGTCGAGAGCGCTGGAAGCGTGTGCATTAGCTGAGCAAAGGGAAAACGTGTGAATTGACACTGTGACTTTGCTCTTCCCGTGTATTTCCAGTGCCTTGTCGTGTTGCACCGCTGATGCTAGGCGGAAGAGCTGCTGAACGGTGTGCTATTCAATGCAGAACAGCGTGGAGGACACTTCGGCATCGGCTATTTGGAGGAAGAGGGAAAGGCGATTAGCAGATTCAGTTAACTAGGTGTCAATCGAATGTGTGTGAGTGACTGTGGGTCAGAATTTAGACAAATCTAGTCCCGAAAATCTGAAGGAGATGGCAGCATCTGATCGAATAAGCTTAGAAGGCAAACAGTGGGTAGGTCTGTGCATAGCCTCCGGAGTACCCTCTAGCATGGACCACATCAGCATCTCTGGACCTGTTAGTTGTCGTGAGTGATGTGCAGCCACGGAGGAAATGAACGGGACATGAGGGATCCACACTTTCGCATTTGTTACAGCCTTGCGTGTTTCTGGTTTAACATCGAGAATGGTTTCGCCAGTCGTAGTGGGATTGCTCTTGAATGATTGGTGTCCTGCAATGCAACGTGGGTGGATGCAGTTACAAAGATGCCTCCTTTAGCTGACCCAAAGTGCCTATGTTGAAAACTGGTAGAACAGAGTATAAGGAAGCCCACCCTCAGGAAAGATACACCTTCAGCTTGTGAGGTGTAAGCCGCATCTAGAGTTGTCAACCCTCGGAGGTGGTGCATCTACTCCCCACTGGACGCAGACGGGGCGGTACAGTTGCTGACACCGTAAATAATCTCCAATCAGGGCACCATTTCATCAGTGCAATACCACTTGACATTCTAGCTCCTTTCTGTAGCTAAATTTTCACCTCATCCACCTCGACCTGGAGTCCTGCCTTGCCCAGCCTATCCATAACGCCTCACACCACACCACCGCTTCAGCTCAGCATGTTCTACACACACGTCAAGTGCTCCTGGTTAGCCCACCCATTCACCTGACGAAGTAATCATCCAACTGTAAAACGGCCCTAACACGACTAATCTCATGGCATGGCGAGGTGCCAGCAACTATACCACCGTGTCTACGATCTCTGAGACTGTAAGAATTCCAGCAGTCCAAATGATTGGCCATGTCTGCGTCGAAGTGAATACTGGAAGTGACTGTGGCTCCAGGTGAATCGGCTACTTAGCACATAGGTTCACCAAAAGCTTACCACCCATACTATTTGGCTGTTCTGTGGGTACCTCCCGCTCTCGATCATCTACTACCCAGTCAGTCAGCGACACTGCGATTTGAACAGCTACCATCCCAATTGTTGGACGACTGACTGGCACACCGACTAACAAAGAGCTTTAATCGGGCCCATACCTCGACGTGGTGAGGCGAATCCAAGCGTGAAAATAATGTTTTCTTAATTAATGCATGTTGTGATTTGGTCTTGCAGTCAGTCAAGCCTGCAACAAGCTCGACGTGTGTCTCTTGTCAGCCTGCCTTAGAGGGCTAGAGTGGTTCACGAGAAGCCTAGAGCAAGTCAGCTGCCCTCTTCCAGTAGCCCAAATGCCAGTAGCTTGGAAGAGTAATATCATATCATATCGACAGGAAATCCATGTCAACCCCATTTTAAGGCACCATCCACACACATCTAAAAGGCCGCTTTCCCGTGTAGCGATTTTGCATATCCAGTAGGCAAATTTTACTCAAGTCGTATCACTTGTCTCTAGTTCTCACACTTTGATACACTCGATGTTCTGGCTATCCGTTTACGTGGTGGCAAAGAACCTTGAGTTTAGTGTCACAAAGGTGTGACGCGTAGTATAAGCAACCAATGCAAATTTTCAGACCCGAACACACCGGTTTTGAATCCACCAAGCCGCTGCTCTTGCTTAAAGCCAGCCTGCTGAATTTTTTAACCCATCAGACAACTGGGATGGGTGAGCAGACTGGAGCTGCTCTCATTTGCATTGGATGAGCTCGCTATTTTGTTTATAAATAACCAGGTCACTAGAATCTAGACAACGTTTTGCAATGTACATTATGTGGAAAGCTCTGGTGGTTAGTTGCTATTGGATGGCTGGATGCCTGAATTGTGGGAGTGAAAGTGCTCGTTAATTCAAGTGACTATTCTGCAAGCAGGGGCTCACTCCTCTGCCGGGATTAACTACAGGGGAAATGCCGTTTGTGCAGGCACTTGTGGGCAAATCCTGCCAAAATTGCCAGTGCAGTAGGCTGGACGCTTTCAATGCTCCCAGCCCCACCACACTCATGAGCTGTTTTGCTCACATACGGGTTGTGAAGGCGATAGTGATGCTAGTGAGAGTTGGATAGCCTGGGTTTTTTATCCACCATCGTCGTAGAAAATGGCAGTGCTCACTCGAATGTGACTGAGGAATGAAGGGCAGCTCAAGAATTGCCTTTCCTTCAATACACTTGCCTGTATGTAAACGCTCACCTTCCATCTATCGCATCTCTTTGTCTATTCGTTTTATACGTTCATTCGCCTACTTGCTTGTCTCTCCACCCGTACTCATCCTTCCTTTCACCGCTGAAGCCATCCAAGCCCTCACTCTCCCCTTTACCACGCACCACTCAATGCATCATTCACTATTAACTCTTCCTTCTTCTTTCAGGCGCATCTAGTCTCCACGCTACGTCTTCGCCTGTTAATGCATTTCATCATCAATGTTCTCAATTGGGTAATTTGAGCCTCCGACTTTCCTCCACAAATGCTTGTGCTTTTGTCCAACAAAGGCATGCATCGAATCGTTGCTTTGGTGTTACGGAGGACGTCAACATGAAGTATCGCGTCTCAAGCCAGTTCTTGGCGTACAGTTAATTGCACTGTCCATATTTCTGTCCTTGTGGCGATTTTACCAACAACTCTTCTGTTACTGCCATCTTCCTCCCTTCTGCTGAGGGCAGTTTTATTGAGGAAGGACAGGCATAAATCATGCTGCGAAAGATTGGTAAAGCTCGTGGGTTACGACTGATTTGGCTGCACCCAAATCAAGGAATAAACTGCATAGGAATCCCTCAACTTTGCCTGCGACTCGCATAAATGAATGAGAGCCATTTGGAAGTAGACAGGGAAAGGTACAGTGTGGCTCACTTGATCTTTGAATGTGGCGCGGGTGTCCGACGTGGATACATGGGGTTCAGCCATCTGCTTGATGGCTAAGGTGGCGATGTCATACGGGTTTTCTGACGCGTTTCTCGTTTCAACTCAGATGACCGTTTATTCCAACGGATGCATACTGCAAATGCGGCAATGCAAGGAAATGGCTAGAGTGTCACCAGCGTCAGTGGGTGATGTGGTCATCAATCTGGTTGCTCAACTTTGCAGTGGCATATGTGTCTGTCTGCTCACGGCGATACCGGTTGCAGTGGTGATGACAGTTAAACTATCGTGGAATCGTCAGCACTACTCTTTGATGACGATTTGAATGGGAATATGACCTCGTACTAGTGCTCGCTGCCTAAGAATATTCTTTGAATATCGGCTTCGTCATCATCCCAGCATTGATGTCAGTCAAAAATGCCAGTGCTGTCCGACAAGGCGTAGGCAATCGCCGTTCTCTACCCCACCTCTCTGCGCTGCGCTGCACTACACTGACTCCTGGGGTCTCTCATACCGCAGGAAGGCATTTTGCCCTCATTGTGGCAGCGGATGTCAGAATGCAAACATGGCGCTAAAATGGAGATCGCAGACGGAGATGAGTGTGTCAATATGAATGGAGAGGCAGTTTGGGTGCTACGGTGGAGCCAGATGGGATGATCTCAGTAAACTAAGTTCACTGGAGCGGCAACACTGTCACATGAGAAAGTGGTTCTTTAGATTTTTTGAGATGAACATGATGAGTTATTTTGCATCAAAATATGTGGATTTGTCTAGGCAAGTGTGTGACTCTATATTCTGGGATGATTCTCTTGAACGTTTTAATAGTAACTGATTGGTCTTGAAGTTAGAGTTGTTGCCAGCTGATTCCAGGTTTGCTAAGGTTGAGAAAGAGATACACAGATAAGCGCTTTTCAGTCTACAATTTCTGTGCCAGCTCCTCAGCCATCACGGGACCTCCACAACTTTGATGTCAACTACTATAATGTAACTCGCTCTTCGCTGCTTCACTAATGCGGCTTCTACTGCAGAATCGATGATTCTGCCTAACGACTTTTCGAACAACAACTGAGCGACTTTTCGCGGAATCAACAATCACCTATCGAGAACTTACTGAGACTCCAGCTTAGTACGGTAGAGCTACCAACTCGTAAATACAAGGGACAACAAGTTATAGTAATTGGCGAACCCGGCCCAAAGGTATTGGGGGTGAAGTCAACAACATGGGGCAGTCGGCGGAGTGGTCCTCTATGTAGTGTCTAAAGAAAATGACGCCCTCACTACTTGCTGAACCACCTTTAGCGGCAGGGGGAGAACCACTAATGTGGAAGCATTGATCGAGGTCACCAGTGAATGACAGAAGAGGTTGCGCATCATGCAGTGTTTGTGACACCTGCACCAATGCTTTGCCAGAACTTGTCGACTCCTGAATCATAAGGGTAATGGGTGAGCAAGGAGCCGGAATCGATGGGTATCTAAAAGGGCAGCCGGGGAGATAATGAGGCCTCCGAGTGAGTCAGTGTGTCGGAGTGCATCCCGCTAAGCATTTTCACAGCAATTGGTTCACCCTAATCACTGTGTGGTAATTGGTACGCTTCAATTAAACGTCTGCTTGAAGCACCACAATCAGATGCGAGTAATTGTTTGTTGGGAATATCCGCATCACGTCGCGTGAAAAGGTCAATTGTGTCAACGAGATGTGGAGAATTATCTGCCTCTTTACAGTGTCTAGCGGGTGCGGTGATAGCTAAATCAACAAATTTGATGGCAAGGAGAGCAGAGGTGTGGTGCACACTCTTCATTTTGCAGCGTTGCATAGAGCCGATCTCGTGCCAAAATCAACGTGGGCGATTGGGTCATGAGTAATGATGACTTGGATGCATTCACCTGCCCTCTCCCGGTAGCTCAAAGCTGTCAACTTGGGAGAAGCAATGCGTGGCTGTGGATGCACTGCTTCATCATTGCCAGGAAACCTCTACTAACAGCTACTGCAATCGGCTATCTTTCGTGTGTGCTGGTCGTGGGTTGGTAGACCCACTTCCGTCTGGCTTAAGAATGCGCACCCTTTAATTGAAAGCACTACAAACCCATGAGTGGGCTACGCATTGCACCCGTTCGAGACATTGCAGTCACAATGGGTAAATGCATAAGGAAGTGTGGGTGGGCGGACAGGTCTTCTTTTGTGGTCGGATTATCATTTAGTACAAGCAAGGTGAGATGTCGTGATAATGCACACTGCTAAAGCCACTTTAAGAGGTATCCAACAACACTGTTGGGGATTCAGCCTCCACGCATAGTGAAGATGCTTTTCATGCACCATTTCTTTCTACATTGTCAGGAGTTGATTGCCATATCCGGAGAAGTGTGTACGATGGGTTTGGCGTTCCTTAGCCTTCAAGTCCTCATTTCACTCGTTGTGAAGAATTGTAGACACAATAGCATAGTTGCTGGCACTTTATAGTGACAAGGAATTAGCCCTGTTGGGACTCTCGTGTGGTTGGGTGGTTGCCTGGTCATGTGGGTGGGTGGGTGGGTGAGTGGGTCGGGTGGGTGAGTGGGTCATTCAGCAGCACTCTGCGTGTGTGACAGCGCCTAATCACTGGAGCATGCAGAGTGCGGTCGGTGGTTAGATGTGAGACTTCGCAGTCAGCCAAAGCAAAGCACGACTTTAGGTGCAGACGCCTGCAGCAAATATGCTAGCTACTAGAAGGAATTAGCAGACCAAGTGACACTCCAATGATATGATTGCTGTTTAAATCAGAAAGCACTTACGGCGCTAGCGACTGTGCCGCCTCGTCTACGCTCAATAAAGTGTGCAGACACTGTAACCGAGAATTGAGAATTGTCGAGCCAGCGCACACTCCACTGACCGACCGGATGTTCAAGAGCAGTCTGTAGAAGTGATCAGACCGGGTTAGTGAGTGCGAAGCCTGCACGACATCAAAAACAATGTCTATAGTTGAAAAGTGTGGAAGGGGTGGTGGAATGGGCAGCTTGACAATGGAATTGGCATGTCCAAGCACAACACACGTAAGCACGTACACAATCAGTGAGAAAAAGGACGAAGTAGTGAAGGCGGATGGCACGCTGGTCTCTGCGACTGCAGTGGGTAGGAGAGTGTGTTTACGACCATGTGCGCACATGCACACGGAACCGACGTGCACAGTCTCTTCATGTCCTTTTGTCTCGTTCGGTTGGTTGTCATTTCCGCATCAGAGTGGAAGGCGTTACAGAGAGGCACGGAAATTTGTGCAACTTACAACGTGTGTTGACGGTAAAAGCGATGGCCTTGTACATGCCGTCACAGAAATTCAACGCAGATCTTCATGTGTGTTTCCTTGAGGCAATTTTGGAACGATGATGCGTAAGTGATGGTGAAATGGACGCTGTTGGCAACCTTCAACACACATTCTGTCCATGATTCAGCAGTGAATTCTTCTATCTTGACCACTGCTGTGAGATGTTAGCTCAGCTTGTCATCGAGCAGCGAAAGCAGTACCTGGTTGGGGACTCTTTCTACCACGATTTAAAACCTTGCGAGGATGATGAGGAGTACACCAGGAATATGCAGCACTCCGCAAGACAGGATTCCGATGCATACCACCAACCAGGATTACTAACTCTGTGGTCGTTCAGTTCACTCCTCATTGTGGGCAGATCTTACGCCTTGCAGACAAACAAGCTCAGTCAACTGGTTGAACTTGCAATGGAGAAGCGCGAGAAAATCCATCTGACATCGCCACCTTAGCCATCAAGCAGATGGCTGAACCCCATGTATCCACGTCGGACACCCGCGCTACGTTCCAAGATCAAATGAGCCACACTGTACCTTTCCTTGTCTACTTCCAAATGGCTCTCATTCATTTATGCGAGTCACAGGCAAAGTTGAGGGATTCTCATGCAGTTTAGCCCTTGATTTGGGTGCAGCCAAATCAGTCGTAAGCCCACGAGCTTTGCCAAACCTTCGCAGTATGATTTGCATCGGTCCTACCTCCACAAAACTGCTCTCAGCAGAAGGGAGGAAGATGGCAGTAACAGAGGAATTGTCGCTAAAATCGTCACAGGGAAAGAACTGTGGACAGTGCGATTAATTGTATGCTAAGAACTAGCTTGAGACGCGATACTTCATGTTGACGTCCTCCGTAACACCAAAGCAACGATTCGATGCATGCCTTTGTTGGACAAAAGCACAAGCATTTGTGGAGGAAAGTCGGAGGCTCAAATTACCCAATTGAGAACTTTGATGACGAAGTGCATTAACAGGCGAGGACGTAGCGTGGAGACTAGATACGCCTGAAAGAAGAAGGAAGAGTTAATAGTGAATGATGCATTGAGTGGTGCGTGGTAAAGGGGAGAGTGAGGGCTTGGATGGCTTCAGCGGTGAAAGGAAGGATGAGTACGGGTGGGGAGACAAGCAAGCAGGCGAATGAACGTATAAAAACGAATAAATAAAGAGATGCGATAGATGGAAGGTGAGCATTTACATACTGGCAAGTGCATTGAAGGAAAGGAAATTCTTGAGCTGACCATCACCGCTCAGCCACATTTGACTGGACATTGCCATTTTCTACGATGATGGTGGCTAGTAAACCCAGACTTTTGAAGAATCCGACGCGTAGCCTTAAAGAGAAGGACGCAAACGGAGACGTTTAGCTATGTACAATATTTCCCAAGTGAAAAGCACCAAACAAATATCCAAACAACTCGTGTCACAAAGTAACACTTCAATCATTCAATCAATGCTTACCTCAACCACTAAGTGTAGACCCGACCATGTGAACCACCATCCTTCAAGTGGTGAGTAGCCAAGCGTGACCTGTGCCAAAACGAAGCATCCAGTCATAATCTTCAACGCTCTACTACAACCAATTTCCTTTAAATTGGTAGAATTCCATCAAGGCCACATTCGACTCATGCACCTCAATGTTTAAGACGAAGAAGAAGTTGAACTCCTACAATCCTATTTCGGACTTTCCCTTCTGGATGCACCAACTCTGAAAATGACGTTAAAAGGCATTTTAGCTCAAGACAACATGCTGCGTTGCGATGCACCGCATGACATTTGTCCCTTCGATGTTGGGGTTGTATGAGGGATCAGATACATGGTTTGGACCGATCGGGAGGTGTTTCAGTTTTGGTTTACTAAACACCCACAACGTTGCATTTGAACAGTCTCACCTTTGGATTCCCAGGCAGTTCTACTGAGGACGAAAGTGAGGTGCGGAGTCTGGCGGCAACTGTCTACAAATCCGCCTCAGAAGCTCGACAAGTGAGAAGAGAGCGGCTTTAACTATCTCACTCAAACATGCGAGAAGGATCTTCTCCCATGATCAGCCGATGTCATAATTTGGCCCTGGGGATTAATGCAGCATCCAAGACTCCCGGCGTATGCCTTTGCCCAAACACGAATTCATCCCACGTATTCAATCTGAGTTCGCACTTAAAAAGCTCAAATACGATCTTGAAGTGCCACTACACCACTTGTGTCCCCTCAGTGACTTACCTATCGGCAGTGAAATCAATTGGGTTAGTAGATATGGAACTGACTATAGGCTGTGACTGTGGCTCCACTCAGCACACTGCTTCACTAACACCTCACCACCTGTCCCTTTTGACTGTCCACTAAATTTGTCTTGCTCTTAACAAGCTCTTAGCATCTGCAATCACTTTATCGAACCTGACTATGTCGCATCTATCCAACTCCTACTAGCACCACCATCACCTTCAACTTCACCGACCCGTGTGTGAGCAAAACAGCTGGTTACGGGTCGCGTTGAGGCTTTCTTGTAAAGCTCATGAGTGTGGTGGGGCTGAGAGCATTGAAAGCGTCCAGCCTACTGCACTGGCAATTTTGGCAGGGTTCGCCCACAAGTGCCTGCACAAACGGCAATTCCCCTGTAGTTAATCCCGGCAGAGGAGTGAGCCCTGCTTGCAGAATAGTCACCTGCATCAACGAGCACTCTCACTCCCACAATTCAGGCATCCAGCCAACCAATAGCACCTAACCACCAGAACTTTCCACATAATGTACATTGCAAAACGTTGTCTAGATTCTAATGAACTGCTTATTTATAAACAAATAGCGAGTTCATCCACTGCAAATGCGAGCAGCTCCAGTCCGCTCACCCGTCCAAGGTGTCTGATGGGTTAAAAATTCAGCAGGCTGACTTTGAGCAAGAGCAGTGGCTTGATGGATTCAAAACCGCTGAATTCGGGTCTGGAAATTTGCATTGGTTGCTTGTACTACGCGTCACACCTTTGTGACACTAAACTCAAGGTTCTTTGCCAAAAATGTGAGAACTAGAGCCAAATGATACGACTTGAGTAAAATGTGCCTACTGGATATGCAAGATCGCTACATAGGAAAGTGGCCTTTTGGACGTGCGTGGATGGTACCTTAAAATGGGGTTTACACGGATTTTCAGTCGGGACGATGTCGGTGTCACTACTATTCCAGCTTCCCATTCCTTCTCCCAGGTTCCAAGAAAACGCCAGTTCAACGCAATGAAGACGTCAGTGCTGTTCTGTTCTGCTACCTGCACGAATTCCCATATCATGACTCGAAGCAAATCATGCAGTCCATGCCAACTCCATTTACAAATGCCATGCAAACACATCTAAAAGACCACTTTCTCATGTGGCAGTTTTGTTGTTCCAGCGAACTCTGTTTATTGAGATCATCCCATTTGGATCCACCGTAGCACCTGAACTGCCTATCCTCATATACACCGGTACACTCAGCTCCGTCTTGAGTGCCTGTTCAACACCATTTTGCATGTCAACAATCCCTGTCACAATGAGAGAAGATGCCTTCTTGCGGTATGAGGGAGCCCAGAAGTCAGTGCAGCGCAGAGCAGAGCAGATCAGAGAGGTGGGGTAGAGAACAACAGTTGCCCATGCCTATTCAGGCAACACTGGCATTCTTGGCTGCAAACGTTGTCAAGTCAGACATTGCTTCCGAGGTGTTGACGAGGCTGATGTCGAAAGAATATTGGTGAGCGAGGAGCACTAGCACGAGGTCACATCCCCATCCAAATCATCGTTAGAGAGTAGTGCTAACGATTCCACTGTCACTTCACTGCCATCACCACTGCACCCAGTACCGCCGCGAGCAGGCAGATACACATGCCACTGCAGAGTTGAACATCCGGATTCACCGCCACATCACCCACTGACGCTGGTGGCACTCTAGCCTCCTCTTTGCACTGCCGCATTCGCAGTATGTATGCGTTGGAGTAAATGGTCATCTGAGTTGAAACGAGAAACGCATCTCGTTCCGGGGTCGTCATCATCTGTCATGGAGGAAGGAATGCACTTTCCGAAGGAGCTCAATCCTCACTAGTGTGTGCTGCTCGTCCAATCAACAGCGATGGAGAACGCCATCCACCCGCAGGTAGAGGAATCGGTAAAGTAAGCAAATGCAAATGCCTCACACACTTCCAAGTAGGTAGCGCACACCTGCCTGCTGAATGTAAGTGCACTGAGCAGACGGCGTTTGTGCTGTGACTGAGTCGCCCTTAATTGCAAGACAGAAGCGCATTGTGATTGCATGCCCTATGGACGGCATTTGTGAAGTGTCTTGATTCCCAGTGGCTGTAGCTGGGAGGTAACCTCCAGGCGCAGTGAGGCCACTCACTTGTGTGCATTCCATGACAGCAAAGTCAACAGCGGTGTGCCAGTCGATTCGCCACGCTGGCACACTTGATATCGATATGCCTAACTAAGTAGCACTCAGTGCTCAGTGCTAGGCGCGATTCGTTCGGCGAACACGCTTCTCACCACAGAACCGTCGTCATTCGCCCTCGAGGGAGAAGGGTACTCTCTAAGCCTCCTTAGCCCTCTTCTCTCTTCACCAGTGAGGACTGCTCGCTATCTGCTCTCACTCCACCCGTTACCACACCAAACCTGTTGGATGTTGACGAGGAGAACGACATCTTTCCATCGTTGCGATTTGAGTAGAGAATGCAGCACCGACATCTCCACCGCATGATATCTTGTTTCTAATGGGAAGTAATTGATTCACAGTAGGGATTTAATAAGTTGCATGCATGTCTAGAGTCAAGAAGAGGAGACGAGGGCGCACAGTGTGTTCATCTGACTGCCAAGCCATTCCATAGCCTGAAAAAGTCACCGTTGTGCTGGCAGTGGAAGACGATCTCAAGAATTTATGACTGTTGCACTGATGAAATGGTGCCCTGATCGGAGATTATTTACGGTGTCAGCAACTGTACCACCTAGTCTGCGTGCAGTGGGGAGTAGTTGCACCATCTCCGAGGGTTGAAAACTCTAGATGCGGCTTACACCTCACAAGCTGAAGGTGTATCTTTCCTGAGGGTGGGCTTTCTTAGGCTCTGTTCTACCAGTTTTCTACATAGGCACTTTGGGTCCGCTAAAGGAGGCATCTTTGTAACTGCATCCACCCACGTTGCATTGCAGGACACAAATCATGCAAGAGCAATCCCACTACGACTGGCGAAACCATTCTCGATGTTAAACCAGAAACACGCAGGGCTGTAACAAAAGCGAAAGTGTGGATCCCTCATGTCCCGTTCGTTTCCTCCGTGGCTGCACATCACTCACGACAACTAACAGGTCCAGAGATGCTGATGCGGTCCATGCTAGAGGGTACTCCGCAGGCTATGCGCAGACCTACCCACTGTTTGCCTTCTAAGCTTATTCGATCAGATGCTGCCATCTCCCTCAGATTTTCGGGACTAGATTTGTCTACCTTCTGACCCACAGTCACTCTCACACATTCGATTGACACCTAGTTAACTGAATCTGCTAATCGCCTTTCCCTCTTCCTCCAAATAGCCGATGCCGAAGTGTCCTCCACGCTGTTCTGCATTGAATAGCACACCGTTCAGCAGTTCTTCCGCCTAGCATCAGCGGTGCAACACGACAAGGCACTGGAAATACACGGGAAGAGCAAAGTCACAGTGTCAATTCACACGTTTTCCCTTTGCTCAGCTAATGCACACGCTTCCAGCGCTCTGGACAAACCGACACACTAATTGTCGAGGTCCTGATCCCTCTTATAAAACACCTCCTCAGCTGCAGCTAGTACGATGACTATTGCATACCACCAACCAGGATTACCAACTGTGTGGTCGTTGAGAAACGGCAGTGCGGGTTGGCGAACTCGGACCACAACTCGGTTCCTCCCATTGCACAACACCACAGGTGTACCTGCTGCCACGCATTTGCTCTCAGCGTGAATAGTTCGTGTCGTGAGTGCACAGCATCACGTCCGCCATAGCCCTCAACAATGCAAGCTTGTCTTCCTTTGGATGAAAGCAGCGAAGATGAATGGGTGTGCGACCCCAACGTTCAAGTAAGGACAGTTAGCTGGTGGCACAGCTGACTTCACTGCATGAACGCGCGTCATCCATGAAGCGATGTTTTCAGTCCTCTCGTGACTCCTGTTGAAGTGTACTCCAACCGAGACTATAAAATGGACCCAAGCACGGCGGCTAGATGTAAGAGAGGACGTGAGAGCTACATGGAGAGGCTGATTTCCATGCAAATGAATGTGTTGCGACTCACTGATTACCTCGAAGCCTTGCACCAACAATCGTGGAAATGACGGTTTGTTTATGTATGGGTCACAATTGATGCGCCAGTTGCTCTCCGTCTCGATATGCTTCATTTGAAAAGCAAGTGTCCTCTCAGAATGTCAATGAAGACGAATATTGAGAGAAGTTTACAACGTTGGCATACAAGTCGTTGTTTGCTTGGTATGATGCTCTGCAATTTGCTCTGCTTTGTGGGAGTCATGATCCAGGTGTTATCTCCAATGGTCGGTCAGTCCAATTTCGATGGTTGTCCTTGCGCCAAATAAAATCCCAAAGAATCTACTTTTTCTTTGCCCAATCCCACTTGTCGATTTGATGAATTTCGCAAGCACTGTCTCATTTTCGTTCGTTGTAAAGGAGTCCGGCCTCTTCGTCAGCTACTTTGGCTGGGTAGTGTGCTGGAAATCAGTGTTGTTGTCGCCTTCTCCTTCTCCATCCACTTTTTGAACCACAGTCATTGCTAACCCGACATGACAAGAGCGGACTCCGCCCGAAGCTGCTGCATGCGACGCGCCATTTAGGAACTGCAACTCATTTCACCCAAATTTCCACCCCATTCTCTCGTGCAGTATCGATGAAATCCTCACTTGCTGCAAGAAGATCTTGTCTATTAGGAACTCGAGGGCACAATCCTATCCTTCCACAAGACAGGATAGATTTAAATGAATGAACGGCTGCAAAAGAGCGCAAGTGAGGGAGTGTGACAGGTTGCGAAACCCTTCCACAGAGGATTGCAGATCGCTTTCAAAGCCGAATCGCTTGTGTCACTCTACCACTCTACCAGAATCACTCCTCACCATCACTTACCTTAGTTCGTGCTCCTTTCTTCGTTCTTTTTGCTTTCCAAAAATCAAATCGGTGCCTACACCATCCTCTTTGCCGCACTCACAACCAGGAACTTGGAACTAATGCAAATCTACACATCACGAAGAAGCAACTTGCATCGGTCCCGCGCAAAGTTGTTGAGAGCGGTTTGTGACACAACCAAGCAACAATTCTAAGCATCCAAGCCCCACGAGGGACTTCGATTAGTTTCCTTTGGAAGGGGATGAATTCCATCACAGCCACTTTCGATTTTCGGGAGTCAGTGCCGGAGAAGTCTTGCTACCACGCATTTACTGTCGATGTGAAGAGCTCGTTACGTGAGCGCATTGCACCACTTCACCACACACAATGTCGGTACAGCTTCTCCTGGAGAAGGGTGGTAAAGATGGGAGGAAGATGTGCGATGGTAGCGTCGAGTACCTATGTGAGCTCTGTATTTGCAATCACTTTTGACGTCCGTCAGCTGGAAGGCAGTTCCGGGGGAGACTTGCACTACAGAGAAGCGAAAATGAGACCTTGAATGTAGGATCCACCAAAATGTAGTGGTGGGATTGGGCGAGGAGAAAGTGGGATCCTCTGTGATCCATTTTGTCGTAAGGAAGACCACCGGGATGACACATGGTCGGCTATGAATGCAACGTCGTAATCATGCCTTCTGGACAGCAGTGCAAATCGCAGGGCATGTCTTGGGGCAAACAAAGCTCTGTACACAAACGATCTTGAATTCCTCCATTTTGTAGACTTTTCCTAATTTCCATCGAACCAGACCTCATCAGCCTTAATTCCTCCTCAACCGAATAGCCTATGACAATTTGAATCACATCACATCAGTGACGGATCAAAATAAGGTGATTGGTTAGCCGGCGGATCAGCACGAACGCCACCAATTACTGCATCGTTCACCACTTCTGCCCAGTGCGTGGAACCTGTTAGGTGAGGTGTAGGTCGCTTTATCCATGTGGCTTTCCACAGTCGTTATGAACTGACGCCCTGTCATCGTTTGGGAGTAGAGTGGTGTCAGAGAGAACGTCATGCTCTAATTGCTGGGAGCTGAGCTTACAGTTCAGTGTCAAGAAATCCACTCGCGAAAGTTTAGTTTTTGCTAAAAGCAGCTTGTCTGAATGCAAGAGATGGAGACGATGGAGCCCACTGGATTAGCCGTTCAGTGAAGTCATTTTCATGCCTTATTCACATCACGAGTAGCGTTGTTGGTTGGAAAGACAGTGAGTAGATTGGTCAGGCATTGGCCTCGATCTCACCTCACTGCAATAATCCACCCTCTACTAAACAATTAGCACACAGTAGCCAAGCTAAACGAGAGTAAAATAATAGTACTCTCCTCCAACAACAAAAGCTTGTGGCACTTTATCGCAAGAATCTCATTTAAAAAAAGAAAAACAAAAGAGGTCAGCACACCTTAATGCCCACACATTCAGTCAGCCACCCAAATAGATGAAAACCACAAACACCTAATTTCACTTCGCTGCCACTTCTGTCCTGAGTCGTGCATCCTTGTCGTATTTGTTGTTGGGTGGTGGAGCGCAGATACTAACTGCATCTGATTGGAGAGGGCAAACTCCCTCACGGAAACGCATAAACACTGCTAATTTTGCTTCATTCTCCGTGAATATTAGACACATGTTAGAAAAGATAGGGAGGGAGAATAGATGGCCGGGTCCTCGTCGTCTCCATCACATAAATAAGCCAAGTCTGCACGACAAATGCAGAATCGACGGTACGGGATTTCTTCCAAGAAGCAGAACAGAACTAGCGTCTTCACCGTGCTGACCTGGAGCTTCACTGATCTGGAGAGAAGAGGCGAGGAATGGTGCTGCCAGTGCCACCGACCTCTTCGAGACTGGCAGCGCGAGCCAACTTCGTTTCTTCGAATTGCCGGTTTCGGTCACTTGCATGGCATTCTTGTACTAGCCCGTTGGCTGTACTCCGGCCCATACCAGCGGCCCCAAGTCCCTCTGTTTCCAGAACATGTGTATTCCACCCCAGAATTCTGTCTTCTTTTACCTTACTGGAAGTCTTGAGACGCTACAGACACCTTATCAGGGCAAGGGTACTGCTCCATTAGGGTTGATGGGAGGTTAGTTGATGGGCTTGTCAGCTGTTCAACAACTTCAATTCTAGGCAATTAGAACTTGACATCCCTTCCCACATGAATACCTACAAAGCCGGCTGTCCAGCCCAGCCGGCCAACTGGCTGGGCTGGCTGGTGGGAACAAAGAACTGCTAACACCTGCGTTTTAGCTGACAAATCCTTGGGCAGAATCGTTGACAAGACACCGTCAGTCTTCTCCCTCCTCGTGCCTTCTGCAATGTTCAGTGCAGTGTGTTAACGAAGGTCTTTGCCTAGCTGTTGCATTCGATTGAGTGAGAAACAGTGGAACTGGAACATCCACGATAGCAAGATGACAGAGAAGTAATGGAATTGTCGCCACGTGAGCCATGCACCCTTGTCCCAGCAAAGATCTCTTCCAACTCGTGGTGGCTGAAGATTAAGCACGGTGCTTGAAGCTATTTCCCAGCCAGTGTGGATCAAGGCCGTTCACAAGTGGCCTGCTCAGGGTATGCTACTATGATGTGCCTCTGCTTTGAACCAAAACAACTTTAGCTTAGCTTGCTTACTTGAACAGGTTGATTGCGCTACTCACGACTAAAGTCGCTAAATTTCGGTCCTTACCCAAATATGTTATAATTAGCCAGCATTTATCTGTTCCAGTTTGGCTCTCATTCCCTTAAAATAAGTGAGTGAAGGGCAGGTAAGAGGCGTCGATACCCTCCCTGGAACGAGTAGAGGGAGCGCAGGTAGTAGGTAGCCTAATCCATCACTGGTAATTTGATGAACAGGGCGCAACGTTGAGGGTTGTGCTTGTTTAGTGAATGCGCTTCTCTCTCACTGGGAGATGATGACGATTCCAAAAGAGGAACTACTTCTTAGACAAATACGCGCTGCAAACATGCCGACGTGAAGGAGCGGTCCAGTCATCAAACATCAGATTCGTTTGCGATCGTCGTTGAGCCATCAAAGTGGTGATGAGGCCTCGTACTAGCACTCGTCACTCACGAGCCTTCAACTGTCATCACTCTCGCCATCCTCAATGCAATAATGCCCAATTTGTCAACTTCCGCACACAGGGACGTCAGTGATGCCTGATTTGCCATGGACAACAGTTGTTCCCTTCCTATCTGCGTAGCCTGTGTTACAGTCACCTAAAGGACATCCAAAACAATGTGAAAGGATTGTGTCATCATTATTGTAATGACAACCAGGATGGAAACGGCATTACACAGACGCTACAAAGGATAGTTTCTATGCAGTTCTCCTTGCTTTCAATTTTATTTCAAATCACTAGATGATGTAGAGACTCGAGCGATCACTCACTTCTGATTGTTGTGCTTCAAGCAGACGTTCAATTGAAGTGTACTATTTACCTTACAATGGGCAATGTCAACCAACTGATGTGAAAATGCTTAGTGGGATTCACTCCGACACACTGACTCAATCGGAGACCTCATTATCTCCCTGGCTGTTCTTTAGATACCCACCAACTATGGCCTTCTGCTTACTCACTACCCTTAGGGTTCAGGAGTTGACAAGTTATGGCAAAGCATTGGTGCAGGCGCCGCAAACACTGCATAATGCGCGATCCCTTCTGTCATCCAGTGATGACTTCGTTCAACGCTTCCACATTTGTGGTTCCCTCTCTGCCGCTAACAGCGGTTCAGCAGGTAGTAAGGACGTTATTTTGTCTTAGGCACTACATACTACAGGACCACTCCTCCGAGTGCCAGTTACTATAACTCGGTTCACCTCTACGTACGAGTTGGTAGCTTTACCGTACTAAGCTGGATTCTCAGTAAGCCCTCTGTAGGTGATTAATGATAAGTCATTAGGCAGAACCATCAATTCTGCAGTAGAACCAGCATTAGTGAGGCAGAGAAGAGCGAATATCCATTATAGCAGTTGGCATCAATGTTGTGGAGGTCCCGCCATGCAAATCTTGTAGCACTGCCTGTAACTGGCATCACCTGCAACTCGTGTTGGGTGAAAAGCTGGCACCAAAATTGTAGTCTGAAAAGCACTCATTTGTGTATCTCTCTCGCAATCTTAACAAGCCTAGAATAAGCTGGCAACAACTCCAAGTTTAAGACGAATCAGTTACTGTCAATACGCTTAAGAGAATTATCCCAGAATACAGAGTCGCACACCCAGGAGCCTTCGTCACTGCTCAGATCTCTCACTCGCACTCACTGACCGTAGCAACTTTCCCATTCATTAGGTGGGTAATCAAGGCATCCATTCTCAAGCCTCTGATGAGAACTGTACCCAGTGCGCACCTCAGCTAACACGGGAATGTGAGTAGAGCGTCTCCAGTTGAAGACAAGAAGCTGATTGTAAGTACAAGAGACAATGACTACATGGCTGATTGATGTCCTCGCACTGACGTTGGTAGTATCAACCAACCTAGGACCACATTTCAGCTTCATGGAGTGACTTGCGGATGACGCAAACGCCAGCCGGCACAGCACGTGAGTCACGCTTGCTGCCATGCCTCTGGTTTATTGTCGACCCACCAAGCGGTAAAAGAGATGACAAGAGGATAATATGATTGGCGCACTGCTACTGCACCGTTTAACGGGCTAGCCAGCTGCCTAGCCGGCATTCCAGTTGGACCCAACATTGACCGAATCACTCTTTAATGGCTATCAAACAGAGAGAAACGTCATTCGAGTTTTATGTGTACGGCACTTTCTAAGACTATTTCAACATACGGCCATAACACAGAGCTCCCGACAGACAAGAGCTGGGAAATGAGACGTCTTCTCATCCACCACCAACACTGCCATCGCAGGCGCTCCGCATCACCCAAGACATTTTAAGAACACTGTCGTGTATTTCAAACCCACTACAGTTTATTAATTCTCTGAACTCACATGGGGATCAAGAAAATGCCAAGTTTCGAATCTGCGTCTGGTAAGCACCTCCGATGACACCAATCGTTCAGTAAATGAATCCATCGACAAGGGAGGATAGATGGTTGGTTGGATGGCTGTAGAGGAATTTCGCAAGAGCGGAATTCTCCAAGGGACAAGCAATGATCACGAGAATTTAATTTTACCATCACTTTCGCCAAAATCTCAGTGGGAATGTCCGATTCGCCAGCTATTGCAGCCAAAAATGTAAATGATACCTGATTTGTCATGGGCAACAGCTATATCTTCCCTACATCTGTGCTAGGTACTCTGCAACACAACGCAAACGGGTAGCAAGAATGTCAGGTGCATCGGAATGTGAGAGCCGGAGCAGAATTGAAAGGTTTCAGCAGAATTTGCGTGCTGGAATAGCAGAAGGCTACACGAGAAAGCGGTCTTTTGGATGCCATGTTTGCATTTCGACAACCGCTGCCACAAGGAGGGCAAAATGCCTTCCTGCGGTATGAGAGACCCCAGGAGTCAGTGCAGCGCAGAGTGCAGCAGAGCAGAGCAGAGCAGAGCAGAGCAGAGCAGAGAGGTGGGGTAGAGAACAACAGTTGCCCATGCCTTGTCGGGCGACACTGGCATTTTTGATTGCGAATGTTGTCGTATCGGACATTAACGCCGGGATGATGACGAAGCCGATATTCCAAGAATATTCTTAAGCAACGAGCGCTAGTACGAGTTCATATTCTCATTCAGATCACTGCCATCGTCGTTGTAATTGGTGTCGCCGTGAGCAGACAGCCACATATGCCACTGCAAAGTTGAACAATCAGATTGATCACCACATCACCCACTGACGCTGGTGGCACTCTAGCCTCCTCTTTGCACTGCCGCATTCGCAGTATGTACTCGTTGGAATAAACGGTCATCTGAGTTGAAACGAGAAACGCATCTCCTTCCGGGATCGTCATCATCTGTCAAGGAGGAGGAAATGCGCCCTCTGAAGGAGCTCAATCCTCGCTATTGTGTGCTGCTCATCCAATCAGCAGCGATGGAGAACACCATCCAACTGCAGGTAGAGGAATCGGTAAAGTAAGCAAATGCAAATGCCTCACACACTGCCAAGCAGGTAGCGCACACCTGTCTGCTGAATGTAAGTGCGCTGAGCAGACGGCGCTTGTGCTGTGACTGAGTCGCCCTTAATTGCAAGATAGAAGCGCACTGTGATTGCATGCCCTGTCGACGGCACTAGGAAAGTGTCTTGATTCACAGTGGCTGCGGCTAAGAGACAACTTCCAGGCGCAGTGAGGCCATTCACCTGTGTGCATTTCATGACAGCAAAGTCAACAGCGGTGCGCCAGTCGATTCGCCACGCTGGCACACCTGGTATAGATATACTTAACTAAGTAGCACTCAGTGCTCAGTGCTAGGCGAGATTCGTTCGACGAACACGATTCTCACCACAGAACCGTCGTCATTCGCCCTCGAGGGAGAAGGGTACCCTCTAAGCCGCCTTAGTCCTCGCCACTCTGCTCCGTTCATTTCTTCACCAGTAAAGAGTACTCGCTATCTGCTCTCACTCTACCCATCACCACACCAAAACTGTTGGAAGTTGACGAGGAGAACGACATCTTTCCATCATTGCAATTTGAGTAGACAATGCAGCAACCACAACTCCGCTGCATGCCATCTTGTAGTTAATTCAAAAGAATTGCTTCACAGTGGGAATGGGATAGGTTAAATGACGTCTAGATTCAAGAAGAGGAGACGAGGGCCCACGGTGTGTTCATGTGCCTGTTAAGCCATTGCATGGCCTAAAACAAGTCAGCGTTGCATTAGCAGTAGTAGCCAATCTAAAGAACTTCATGATCGTTTGTCAGTGGAGTAACCGCCGCTCGAATTCGTAATTCTACGCACCCAGCGAACATCCAGCCAGTGACACAACTGCTAGCTGTTGGTCGGGTGGATGGCCAATTCGTTAGTTGCTTCAGCTAGTCAGGCATTCTACAACTTGCGTGGCTCAACAGCAGGCTGAATGAGACCCTAACAAACCCGTTGCACTGCCGAGTAACGTAAGTGTTGACACTCTGACTAAGCGGTGTGGCAATCGCCTGATTGACGTGGAGCTGCAGTCAGTTTGTCGGGCACATGACCAGGCCATGGAATCGATTGTTTGTTAGTTGGTGAGAGACTCATGGACAGCATAGAAGTAACTGATCGCGAGCTCAAGCACAAATGACTGAATGGCAAAGATGGTGCCCTCGCAGTATAGCTGACACCATTGACAAGTGGATGATCCCATGCCAAACATGGCATGAGAATGTCATCTATGTCATTCGAACTTCTTCATTTTTGCTTGCAATAGGCTAATACTGCCCAATTTATGGCTCCTACATTGACCGGCAGATCTGCAGTGCGATCATTTCGATAGGTGTCTGGCAAGCCGAGTGTTGTGTGTGTTTACGACTCAGTTGTTGCTCCTCACTCACCTCATTTGACTGACCAATGCATATTTATGTCTTCAACGAATCACAAGCCAGTCAGCCAGCCAGCCAATTGGCCGGATGGGCTGGACAGCCGGCTTTGTAGGTAGCCATGTGGGAAGGGATGTCAAGTTTTTATTGCCTAGAATTAAAGTTGTTGAACAGTTGACAAACCCATCAACTAACCTCCCATCAACCCTAATGGAGCAGTACCCTTGCCCTGATAAGGTGTCTGTAGCGTCCCAAGACTTCCAGTAAGGTAAACGAAGACAGAATACTGGGGTAGAATACACATGTTCTGAAAACGGAGGGACTTTGGGCCGCTGGCATGGGCCGGAGTACAGCCAACGGGCTAGTACAAGAATGCCATGCAAGTGACCGAAACCGGCAATTTGAAGAAACGAAGTTGGCTTGCGCTGCCAGTCTCCATGCTAGTGTGTGGCCACTTGATTTGTTCGTAATAAGGACTGCATTGTTTTGTCGCTAGCCTTGATTGCAGCCAACACTCAAAGTCCCCTACTCTTTGGATTGGTGCCGCTAATCTAAAATTTAATGAATTTTGCATGGACAAAGCCATCGCATACTCACACATCCACTCATACCACCAATGGTTGCATGAGAGGTAATTGGAAGCTCTGTTTAAAATTGCACAGTCATGCTACAGCGAAACGAGAAGGGGAATGGGAGGTTGACGGGTGGTAGATTTACCAGACACATTACTGCCATTTCCATATTACGGCTACGTGATGACGATGCCGAATGGTAGTTTGGTCTGCGTAACCTCTCCCTTCTCCAGCAGGTCGTTATGGAAACAATGCTGCTGACTTGTAGACCTGTCAACTAATGTGGACATTAGCAAACTCGGATGCAACCAGACTGAGAGTGCCACCGCTGCCTGATAAGGAGGTTATAAATATCATTGAGGGTTGTGCACCTTGACACAGACCTGATTAACCTCTAGCTACAGTCATGCTCTACGCTCAGTTCGTCGAAGTTATGGCCATTTCATTGATTGGACTGTTGGTCTGCCAGTCAACAAGGAACGTGGTGGTTGACGCCGATTAAATGACTGCTTTGATGGCCTCACGCGTGAAGACTGTAGATCAGTCGAGTGACACAAATGCCAGTTGGCGCGTCAAATGGGTTACGCCTGCTGGCAGAGGTAAGATTTGGAACAAGTCTTTGGTTGATAGCCCACTGCTGTTCAGGGCAGCACCTCAGAGCTTCTTGATGCACCACTTACTGCGTGTGTGTTGTGGTGCGCTGACGTCAGGCTTTTTGAATTGCATCATGGGGCAAAAGTGTAAAGGGTTCCATTTCACAAAAAGCATTGCCTCTTATGATTCATCCGCTCTGCTGAACAATTGTAGAAGGGTTTGATTCAAGTTGTCATAGGCTATTCGGTTGAGGAGGAATTAAGGCTGATGAGGTCTGGTTCGATGGAAATTAGGAAAAGTCTACAAAACACTTGGCTTTACCTGGTGATGCGGACCCTTGGGGCCAGTTTGTGAGGCAAGTCATTCCTAGAAATAAAACGAGTTATAAGTAGAGATTCGGACGCTAGGCTTCTGCGCTCAGTCCACAGCGATCACAAGATGCCTTCCTCCTTGGCATCACGCAATTCGTTTAGTGCTTGGTAGATCGTGACAAGCCTCACTGATGAGGCGTCTACTAGGATCCCATCAAGTTGGAGAAGGTGAACTTCACTTTCCACAACAAATTTTGTGCTACGAGTGGGAAATAGGACGTAAGGAAGTGGTTCAAGTCGCTTTCAGTCGAAAAATGCAGCAGTTGAGGACATAGTTGAGGGCTGACTTGATGACTGCATATTGGTCCTTGTTTTGCCCACCACTGATGTGCTTTTGACGATCCCATGCAACAGCTGGTGCTATCGAATACCAAAGCGTTTCTATGGTGGAAGATGTGGTCGAGGGACGATGCTGAGAAGCGAGGCAGCCGATGGGCAAGACGTGGGTAGGCTGCGAATTTAAGCACTGCACATTTCAATAATGAATAGAGGGGAGGGCGAGGGAGTGTGAACTTGCGTGTATCCATTGAATTTTCCTTCATCGAGGAAGGTTTTTCTTAGCATCCCACTTGGCTTACTGATTACACTCACTTGCCCTACCAAAAAAGGACACAAAACCAGATTCTAGCTGTTTTTTAAAGTATCATGCCCCACGCGAAATGAATCAATTCTACCTACAGCAGCAGTCAACTGGTCCTCTTCATCTCTTCCACACAATGCTTGTCACAATTCCACCAACAACGAGGCCAATTTTTAGACATTGCTTATTTTGCCATTTGGTATGGAAACTTGCGTAGGAAAGAGAACAGAACTTGTGTCTCTACCGTGCCAAGCTCGCATTCCATGGGGCTTTCGGCGGGTGATTGGCGATTTGGAAGAAAGTAACTAGGTTACGCACTAATTGCTCCTTGGATGGAATCGTTGGCGAGGCATCGACAGTCTTCTCTCTTCCCGTGCCTTCTGCAGTGCTCGGTGCAATGTGCCTGCCAACGAAGGTCTCCGCCTGTTTCGTTGGATTCGACTGAGTGCGAAGCAGTGAAGATGGAAAATACACGATGGCAAGATGACAGCGAAGTAATGGAGCTGTGGCCACGTGAGCCACTTAACCTTGTCTGCAGCCAGGAACTCACCAACTCGTGTTGGTTCAAGATTCGACGTGGCGCTTGAAGCTAGAAGATGCACGTGAAGTCAGCCAGTGTGGACCAAGACCGTTCACAAGTGGCCTTCCCATGGCATGTGTCCATGGTGTGCCTCTGTTTTGCACCAAATGATGGCTCAGACGCAAAACAGGCACTGCCAGCTCAGCTCACTTACATGGACAGGCAGATTGCTCTACTCGCGAATAAAGCTGCTTGTTTTCGCCTCTTTTCCCATTCCTGACTTCTAGCAGTTCCTTTGAAATATGTCATAGTTATCCAGCATTCATCTGTTCCATTTCAGCCTTTATTTCTCAAATACGAGCGGATGGAAAGTGATGTCTGATTTGGCATGGACAACTATTGTCCTCGCCCCACCTCCGTGATCCATGTTACAGTAACCTCAGAGACCTCCAAAACAATGTGTGGGGATTTTGTCCTCACCATAGCAATGATAAGTAGGATGCAGACGCAGCAGTGCGTAGACGCCACGAAGAATCCTTTCTGTGTAGTACTCCCTCAAAATTAAAAGGAAGCACAGACTAGAGACATGAAGCGAAAAGCACAAAATACCAAGCGACTACTTTAACGCGCAGGGGACCAGGATGAGAATGTGTCACCTTCACTGCATTGCGCCTCAGCAATCAATGTAGGATAGGATAGGATAGGGTGAAGCCTAGTGCAAAAACCTCTCGGACGTGGAATGTTGATCGTCTACTACGTCTTTGCCTGCACTTCCCAGACCCAACATAATTATTTCCTCACACACATCAACTCAAGTCTGGAGTTCCTCTTTCGACTTTTCTCCTCTTAGCACCAAAATCGGCATCTCCAGCATCCTCTTCGCTGAATTCATAATTAGGGAATTAGCGCTAAAGTGATACTACACCACATGTGAATGACTTCATTTGTGCTCAATCAAACAAGTGAGAAATCTATGCAAAGTTTCAATTGACAAGATGACGAGTCTTCATAGCATTGCCATCAACAAAGAAAGCCGCCTCTCTACTCCTCTCGCCTGTCGCCTCTCACTGCTAGTCACTGTGCTCGAGCCCACTTCATGGTGCTGGTTCGGGTACACTTCAGCGACGACGTGTGTTTATGCGGTGGAGTGAGATGTGCCAAAATCCCTGTTCGTCTCCTATGGTGCTGCCTTACCTCCTCGCCTATCTGAAATGGGTAAACACTTGTTTGTTCCTGCTACGCAATGTACAATCTTCCGATCTCAGAGCCGATTCTTAATGTTCTACCCTCTGACCTGAAATTGGGCATTCGTGTCCCGGCAAGTTCAATCACGTTTAAAAGGCATTCACTCCGAATAGAATTGACACAAGGAGCGAAGGGAACTTCTACGTGCTCGATAACTAAAAAAGGCTGGCGACTCCCAATTTCCACTTCTGAATTCCCAAAACACATTACCAACTGCATGAAGCACTTTCCTCTTTCTGACTAACTGCCTTCTCCCTTGGCTTAGAAGCTCTAAATCCCACCGCCAGTCAGAAGTCCTCGAAGCAGGAATAACCCTCATCATCGTGCCCTCTTATGCTTACTCCAACTTCTGGCCGATCGCGCCTTCCGATGTGACTCCCAGGAATCATTCCATTTGGCTTAGTGCGAAAATAACTTTCATAATTAAAATAGAACCTGTTACAAATGCCTCATCGTACAAGATATCAACGACACTGTGGAAAGGTAAGTTGCAGGACTGAGGCCATCCGACTACAAGTTGCAGGGATAAAGTATAGTGCATCCACAGTCGCTGCATCAGAGAGGCATTCAAACCCATGTGGCAGTCTTCTCGTCGAAAGGTAAGAAACATCTCTCCATTGCACAAAGGAAAATTGGCATTGTCTAAGTCGTGTTCTGTTTCACCGTAGCGTGAAACGAATTTTGCGGCAGTGTTTGTTGTTCCATGAGGCGCCTTTTCAAGCTGTCCGTTTGTGCTGCATTCGGTGAGAAGCTGAGAGTGCTCTCGTGAACGCTTGTCTGACCATGTATCATCCTTACGACAAAATGGATCACAGAGGATCCCACTTTCTCCTCGCCCAATCCCACCACTACATTTTGGTGGATCCTACATTCAAGGTCTCATTTTCGCTTCTCTGTAGTGCAAGTCTCCCCCGGAACTGCCTTCCAGCTGACGGACGTCAAAAGTGATTGCAAATACAGAGCTCACATAGGTACTCGACGCTACCATCGCACATCTTCCTCCCATCTTTACCACTTTACTCCAGGAGAAGCTGTACCGACATTGTGTGTGGTGAAGTGGTGCAATGCGCTCACGTAACGAGCTCTTCACATCGACAGTAAATGCGTGGTAGCAAGACTTCTCCGGCACTGACTCCCGAAAATCGAAAGTGGCTGTGATGGAATTCATCCCCTTCCAAAGGAAACTAATCGAAGTCCCTCGTGGGGCTTGGATGCTTAGAATTGTTGCTTGGTTGTGTCACAAACCGCTCTCAACAACTTTGCGCGGGACCGATGCAAGTGGCTTCTTCGTGATGTGTAGATTTGCATTAGTTCCAAGTTCCTGGTTGTGAGTGCGGCAAAGAGGATGGTGTAGGCACCGATTTGATTTTTGGAAAGCAAAAAGAACGAAGAAAGGAGCACGAACTAAGGTAAGTGATGGTGAGGAGTGATTCTGGTAGAGTGGTAGAGTGACACAAGCGATTCGGCTTTGAAAGCGATCTGCAATCCTCTGTGGAAGGGTTTCGCAACCTGTCACACTCCCTCACTTGCGCTCTTTTGCAGCCGTTCATTCGTTTAAATCTATCCTGTCTTGTGGAAGGATAGGATTGTGCCCTCGAGTTCCTAATAGACAAGATCTTCTTGCAGCAAGTGAGGATTTCATCGATACTGCACGAGAGAATGGGGTGGAAAATTGGGTGAAATGATTTCCAGTTCCTAAATGGCGCGTCGCATGCAGCATCTTTGGGCGGAGTCCGCTCTTGTCATGTCGGGTTAGCAATGACTGTGGTTCAAAAAGTGGATGGAGAAGGAGAAGGCGACAACAACACTGATTTCCAGCACACTACCCAGCCAAGGTGGCTGACGAAGAGGCCGGACTCCTTTACAACGAACGAAAATGAGACAGTGCTTGCGAAATTCATCAAATCGACAAGTGGAATTGGGCAAGGAAAAAGTAGATTCTTTGGGATTTTATTTGGCGCAAGGACAACCATCGAAATTGGATTGACCGACCATTGGAGATAACACCTTGATCATGACTCCCACAAAGCAGAGCAAATTGCAGAGCATCATACCAAACGAACAACGACTTGTATGCCAACGTTGTAAACTTCTCTCAATATTCGTCTTCATTGACATTCTGAGAGGACACTTGCTTTTCAAATGAAGCATATCGAGACGGAGAGCAACTGGCGCATCAATTGTGACCCATACATAAACAAACCGTCATTTCCACGATTGTTGGTGCAAGGCTTCGAGGTAATCAGTGAGTCGCAACACATTCATTTGCATGGAAATCAGCCTCTCCATGTAGCTCTCACGTCCTCTCTCACATCTAGCCGCCGTGCCTGGGCCCATTTTATAGTCTCGGTTGGAGTACACTTCAACAGGAGTCACGAGAGGACTGAAAACATCGCTTCATGGATGACGCGCGTTCATGCAGTGAAGTCAGCTATGCCACCAGCTAACTGTCCTTACTTGAACGTTGGGGTCGCACACCCATTCATCTTTGCTGCTTTCATCCAAAGGAAGTCAAGCTTGCATTGCTGAAGGCTATGGCGGACGTGGTGCTGTGCACTCACGACACGAACTATTCACACTGAGAGCAAATGCGTGGCAGCAGGTACACCTGTGGAGTTGTGCAATGGGAGGAACCGAGTTGTGGTCCGAGTTCGCCAACACGCACTGCCGTTTCTGAACGACCACACAGTTAGTAATCCTGGTTGGTGGTATGCATTGGAATACCTATCCTGCGGAGTGAGCACCGGTCTAGCTGCGCAATCGTCGTCATTCGCCATTGAGAGAAGGTGCTCTGGACACCAACATAACCTCCATCACTCAGACGTGCTCAACATAATACTAAGGAGGAGTTGAAGCCTGGTCCACCACTCGTCTTAGTGAGCTTGCTGGTTTTCGTGATTGCATTCGCGCATTCTCTCCCACACTTTCCTCCACAGCTTTTATTCCACTACAACGAGTGGGTTAGGAGCAGGCATGGAACATTCTTCATCGGCGGAATTATGCTGCTTCATTGAGTGGTGGGGGAAGATGCAATAGTCTTCGTACTAGCTGCAGCTGAGGAGGTGTTGTATAAGAGGGATCAGGACCTCGACAATTAGTGTGTCGGTTTGTCGAGAGCGCTGGAAGAGTGTGCATTAGCTGAGCAAAGGGAAAACGTGTGAATTGACACTGTGTCTTTGCTCTTCCCGTGTATTTCCGGTGCCTTGTCGTGTTGCACTGCTGATGCTAGGCGGAAGAGCTGCTATTCAATGCAGAACAGCGTGGAGTACACTTCGGCATCGGCTATTTGGAGGAAGAGGGAAAGGCGATTAGCAGATTCAGTTAACTAGGTGTCAATCGAATGTGTGTGAGTGACTGTGGGTCAGAAGGTAGACAAATCTAGTCCTGAAAATCTGAAGTAGATGACAGGATCTGATCGAATAAGCTTAGAAGGCAAACAGTGGGTAGGTCTGCGCATAGCCTCCGGAGTACCCTCTAGCATGGACCACATCAGCATCTCTGGACCTGTTAGTTGTCGTGAGTGATGTGCAGCCACGGAGGAAATGAACGGGACATGAGGGATCCACACTTTCGCTTTTGTTACAGCCCTGCGTGTTTCTGGTTTAACATCGAGAATGGTTTCGCCAGTCGTAGTGGGATTGCTCTTGCATGATTTGTGTCCTGTAATGCAACGTGGGTGGATGCAGTTACAAAGATGCCTCCTTTAGCGGACCCAAAGTGCCTATGTAGAAAACTGGTAGAACAGAGCCTAAGAAATCCCACCCTCAGGAAAGATACACCTTCAGCTTGTGAGGTGTAAGCCGCATCTAGAGTTTTCAACCCTCGAAGGTGGTGCATCTACTCCCCTCTGAACGCAGACGAGGCGGTACAGTTGCTGACACCGTAAATAATCTCCAATCAGGGCACCATTTTATCAGTGCAATACCAATTGACATTCTAGCTCCTTTCTGTAGCTAAATTTTCACCTCATCCACCTAGACCTGGAGTCCTGCCTTGCCCAGCCTATCCATAACGCCTCACACCACACCACCGCTTGAGCTCAGCATGTTCTACACACACGTCAAGTGCTCGTGGTTAGCCCACCCATTCACCTGACGAAGTAATCATCCAACTGTAAAACGGCCCTAACACAACTAATCTCATGGCATGGCGAGGTGCCAGCAACTATACCACCGTGTCTACGATCTCTGAGACTGTAAGAATTCCAGCAGTCCAAATGATTGGCCATGTCTGCGACGAAGTGAATACTGGAAGTGACTGTGGCTCCCGGTGGATCGGCTACTTAGCACATAGGTTCACAATCGAATAAGCTTAGAAGGCAAACAGTGGGTAGGTCTGCGCATAGCCTGCGGAGTACCCTCTAGCATGGACCACATCAGCATCTCTGGACCTGTTAGTTGTCGTGAGTGATGTGTAGCCACGGAGGAAAGGGAAAGGGAAGCTGGAATAGCAGTGATACCGACATCATCCCAACTGGAAATCCATGTCAACCCCATTTTAAGGCACCATCCACACATATCTAAAAGGCCACTTTCCCATGTAGCGATTTCGCATTTCCAGTAGGCACATTTTACTCAAGTCGTATCATTTAGCTCTAGTTCTCACATTTTGACACACTCGACATTTTGGCTATCCGTTTACGTGGTGGCAAAGAAGCTTGAGTTAAGTGCCACAAAGGTGTGACGCGTAGTATAAGCAACCAATGCAAATTTTCAGACCCGAACACACCGGTTTTGAATCCATTAAGCCGCTGCTCTTGCTTAAAGCCAGCCTGCTGAATTTTTTAACCCATCAGACAACTGGGATGGGTGAGCAGACTGGAGCTGCTCTCATTTGCATTGGATGAGCTCGCTATTTTGTTTATAAATAACCAGGTCACTAGAATCTAGACAACGTTTTGCAATGTACATTATGTGGAAAACTCTGGTGGTTAGTTGCTATTGGTTGGCTGGATGCCTGAATTGTGGGAATGAAAGTGCTCGTTAATTCAAGTGACTATTCTGCAAGCAGGGGCTCACTCCTCTGCCGGGATTAACTACAGGGGAAATGCCGTTTGTGCAGGCACTTGTGGGCAAATCCTGCCAAAATTGCCAGTGCAGTAGGCTGGACGCTTTCAATGCTCTCAGCCCCACCACACTCATGAGCTGTTTTGCTCACATACGGGTTGTGAAGGCGATAGTGATGCTAGTGAGAGTTGGATAGCCTGGTTTTTTATCCACCATCGTCGTAGAAAATGGCAGTGCTCACTCGAATGTGACTGAGGAATGAAGGGCAGCTCAAGAATTGCCTTTCCTTCAATACACTTGCCTGTATGTAAACGCTCACCTTCCATCTATCGCATCTCTTTGTCTATTCGTTTTATACGTTCATTCGCCTACTCGCTTGTCTCTCCACCCGTACTCATCCTTCCTTTCACCGCTGAAGCCATCCAAGCCCTCACTCTCCCCTTTACCACGCACCACCCAATGCATCATTCACTATTAACTCTTCCTTCTTCTTTTAGGCGCATCTAGTCTCCACGCTACGTCTTCGCCTGTTAATGCATTTCATCATCAATGTTCTCAATTGGGTAATTTGAGCCTCCGACTTTCCTCCACAAATGCTTGTGCTTTTGTCCAACAAAGGCATGCATCGAATCGTTGCTTTGGTGTTACGGAGGACGTCAACATGAAGTACCGCGTCTCAAGCCAGTTCTTGGCGTACAGTTAATTGCACTGTCCATATTTCTGTCCTTGTGGCGATTTTACCAACAACTCTTCTGTTACTGCCATCTTCCTCCCTTCTGCTGAGGGCAGTTTTATTGAGGAAGGACAGGCATAAATCATGCTGCGAAAGATTGGTAAAGCTCGTGGGTTACGACTGATTTGGCTGCACCCAAATCAAGGAATAAACTGCATAGGAATCCCTCAACTTTGCCTGCGACTCGCATAAATGAATGAGAGCCATTTGGAAGTAGACAGGGAAAGGTACAGTGTGGCTCACTTGATCTTTGAATGTGGCGCGGGTGTCCGACGTGGATACATGGGGTTCAGCCATCTGCTTGATTGTTAAGGTGGCGATGTCATACGGGTTTTCTGACGCGTTTCTCGTTTCAACTCAGATGACCGTTTATTCCAACGGATGCATACTGCAAATGCGGCAATGCAAGGAAATGGCTAGAGTGTCACCAGCGTCAGTGGGTGATGTGGTCATCAATCTGGTTGCTCAACTTTGCAGTGGCATATGTGTCTGTCTGCTCACGGCGATACCGGTTGCAGTGGTGATGACAGTTAAACTATCGTGGAATCGTCAGCACTACTCTTTGATGACGATTTGAATGGGAATATGACCTCGTACTAGTGCTCGCTGCCTAAGAATATTCTTTGAATATCGGCTTCGTCATCATCCCAGTATTGATGTCAGTCAAAAATGCCAGTGCTGTCCGACAAGGCGTAGGCAATCGCCGTTCTCTACCCCACCTCTCTGCGCTGCGCTGCACTACACTGACTCCTGGGGTCTCTCATACCGCAGGAAGGCATTTTGCCCTCATTGTGGCAGCGGATGTCAGAATGCAAACATGGCGCTAAAATGGAGATCGCAGACGGAGATGAGTGTGTCGATATGAATGGAGAGGCAGTTTGGGTGCTACGGTGGAGCCAGATGGGATGATCTCAGTAAACTGAGTTCACTGGAGCGGCAAAACTGTCACATGAGAAAGTGGTCCTTTAGATGTGTTGGGATGAACATGATGAGTTATTTTGCATCAAAATATGTGGATTTGTCTAGGCAAGTGTGTGACTCTATATTCTGGGATGATTCTCTTGAACGTTTTAATAGTAACTGATTGGTCTTGAAGTTAGAGTTGTTGCCAGCTGATTCCAGGTTTGCTAAGGTTGAGAAAGAGATACACCGATAAGCGCTTTTCAGTCTACAATTTCTGTGCCAGCTCCTCAGCCATCACGGGACCTCCACAACTTTGATGTCAACTACTATAATGTAACTCGCTCTTCGCTGCTTCACTAATGCGGCTTCTACTGCAGAATCGATGATTCTGCCTAACGACTTTTCGAACAACAACTGAGCGACTTTTCGCGGAATCAACAATCACCTATCGAGAACTTACTGAGACTCCAGCTTAGTACGGTAGAGCTACCAACTCGTAAATACAAGGGACAACAAGTTATAGTAATTGGCGAACCCGGCCCAAAGGTATTGGGGGTGAAGTCAACAACATGGGGCAGTCGGCGGAGTGGTCCTCTATGTAGTGTCTAAAGAAAATGACGCCCTCACTACTTGCTGAACCACTTTTAGCGGCAGGGAGAGAACCACTAATGTGGAAGCATTGATCGAGGTCACCAGTGAATGACAGAAGAGGTTGCGCATCATGCAGTGTTTGTGACACCTGCACCAATGCTTTGCCAGAACTTGTCGACTCCTGAATCATAAGGGTAATGGGTGAGCAAGGAGCCGGAATCGATGGGTATCTAAAAGGGCAGCCGGGGAGATAATGAGGCCTCCGAGTGAGTCAGTGTGTCGGAGTGCATCCCGCTAAGCATTTTCACAGCAATTGGTTCACCCTAATCACTGTGTGGTAATTGGTACGCTTCAATTAAACGTCTGCTTGAAGCACCACAATCAGAAGCGAGTAATTGTTTGACTCTCTAGATAGTTCAGCAATTTGAAATAAGATTGAAAGCAAGGGAAAATGGATAGAAACTATCGTTTGTAGCGTCTGTGTGATGCCATTTCCATCCTGGTTGTCGTTACAGTAATGATGACACAATCCTTGTACATTGTTTTGGATGTCTTTGAGTGTACTGTAGCACAGAGCACGGAGGTGGCAAGAGAACAACGGTTGTCCATGCAAATCAGGCATCACTGACGTCCCTGTGTGCGGAAGTTGACAAATTGAGCATTATCACATTGCGGATGGCGAAGATGATGAGAGTTGAAGGCTCGTGAGTGAGGAACGCTAGCGCAAGGCCACATTGCAACGGTAATGGCTTAATGACGATCGCAAACAGATCGTATGCTTGGTGACTTGACCGCTCCTATACGTCGGTATCTGTCTAATGGGTAGTTTCTAGCCTATGCTTTAGATTGATGCGCTTTGTCACCGACAACCTCAATCCACATCTTTCATCCGTCCGCGTTGCCGTCCTCATGCCCATGCGCATCATCTGCTAGTGTCCTCAATGACCACGCACACTTCGCCCTCCTTATCACCGTCACGTTAATGCTCAACAGCCTCTGCTCATGTCATGCTAACTTCAGTATAACTCTCGTCGCCAGAATTGCCGGGATGTTGGGAATATCCGCATCACGTCGTGTGACAAAGTCAATTGTGTCAACGAGATGTGGAGAATTATCTGCCTCTTTACAGTGTCTAGCGGGTGCGGTGATAGCTAAATCAACAAATTTGATGGCAAGGAGAGCAGAGGTGTGGTGCACACTCTTCATTTTGCAGCGTTGCATAGAGCCGATCTCGTGCCAAAATCAACGTGGGCGATTGGGTCATGAGTAATGATGACTTGGATGCATTCACCTGCCCTCTCCCGGTAGCTCAAAGCTGCCAACTTGGGAGAGGCAATGCGTGGCTGTGGATGCATTGCTTCATCATCGCCAGGAAACCTCTACTAACAGCTACTGCAATCGGCTATCTTTCGTGCGTGCTGGTGGTAGGTTGGTAGACCCACTTCCGTCTGGCTTAAGAATGCGCACCCTTTAATTGAAAGCACTACAAACCCATGAGTGGGCTACGCATTGCACCCGTTCGAGACATTGCAGTCACAATGGGTAAATGCATGAGGAAGTGTGGGTGGGCGGACAGGTCTTCTTTTGTGGTCGGATTATCATTTAGTACAAGCAAGGTGAGATGTCGTGATAATGCACACTACTAAAGCCACTTTAAGAGGTATCCAACAACACTGTTGGGGATTCAGCCTCCACGCATAGTGAAGATGCTTTTCATGCACCATTTCTTTCTACATTGTCAGGAGTTGATTGCCATATCCGGAGAAGTGTGTACGATGGGTTTGGCGTTCCTTAGCCTCCAAGTCCTCATTTCACTCGTTGTGAAGAATTGTAGACACAATAGCATAGTTGCTGGCACTTTATATTGACAAGGAATTAGCCCTGTTAGGACTCTCGTGTGGTTGGATGGTTGCCTGGTCAGGTGGGTGGGTGGGTGGGTGAGTGGGTCGGGTGGGTGAGTGGGTCATTCAGCAGCACTCTGCGTGTGTGACAGCGCCTAATCACTGGAGCATGCAGAGTGCGGTCGGTGGTTAGATGTGAGACTTCGCAGTCAGCCAAAGCAAAGCACGACTTTAGGTGCAGACGCCTGCAGCAAATATGCTAGCTACTAGAAGGAATTAGCAGACCAAGTGACACTCCAATGATATGATTGCTGTTTAAATCAGAAAGCACTTACGGCGCTAGCGACTGTGCCGCCTCGTCTACGCTCAATAAAGTGTGTAGACACTGTAACCGAGAATTGAGAATTGTCGAGCCAGCGCACACTCCACTGACCGACCGGATGTTCAAGAGCAGTCTGTAGAAGTGATCAGATGGGGTTAGTGGGTGCGAAGCCTGCACGACATCAAAAACAATATCTATAGTAGAAAAGTGTGAAAGGGGTGGTGGAATGGGCAGCTTGACAATGGAATTGGCATGTCCAAGCACAACACACATAAGCACGTACACAATCAGTGAGAAAAAGGACGAAGTAGTGAAGGCGGATGGCATGCTGGTCTCTGCAACTGCAGTGGGTAGGAGAGTGTGTTTACGACCATGTGCGCACATGCACACGGAACCGACGTGCACAGTCTCTTCATGTCCTTTTGTCTCGTTCGGTTGGTTGTCATTTCCGCATCAGAGTGGAAGGCGTTACAGAGAGGCACGGAAATTTGTGCAACTTACAACGTGTGCTGACGGTAAAAGCGATGGCCTTGTACATGCCGTCACAGAAATTCAACGCAGATCTTCATGTGTGTTTCCTTGAGGCAATTTTGGAACGATGATGCGTAAGTGATGGTGAAATGGACGCTGTTGGCAACCTTCAACACACATTCTGTCCATGATTCAGCAGTGAATTCTTCTATCTTGACCACTGCTGTGAGATGTTAGCTCAGCTTGTCATCGAGCAGCGAAAGCAGTACCTGGTTGGGGACTCTTTCTACCACGATTTAAAACCTTGCGAGGATGATGAGGAGTACACCAGGAATATGCAGCACTCCGCAAGACAGGATTACGATGCATACCACCAACCAGGATTACTAACTCTGTGGTCGTTCAGTTCACTCCTCATTGTGGGCAGATCTTACGCCTTGCAGACAAACAAGCTCAGTCAACTGGTTGAACTTGCAATGGAGAAGCGCGAGAAAATCCATCTGACATCGCCACCTTATCCATCAAGCAGATGGCTGAACCCCATGTATCCACGTCGGACACCCGCGCTACGTTCCAAGATCAAATGAGCCACACTGTACCTTTCCTTGTCTACTTCCAAATGGCTCTCATTCATTTATGCGAGTCGCAGGCAAAGTTGAGGGATTCTCATGCAGTTTAGCCCTTGATTTGGGTGCAGCCAAATCAATCGTAAGCCCACGAGCTTTGCCAAACCTTCGCAGTATGATTTACATCGGTCCTACCTCCACAAAACTGCTCTCAGCAGAAGGGAGGAAGATGGCAGTAACAGAGGAATTGTCGTTAAAATCGTCACAGGGAAAGAACTGTGGACAGTGCGATTAATTGTATGCTAAGAACTAGCTTGAGACGCGATACTTCATGTTGACGTCCTCCGTAACACCAAAGCAACGATTCGATGCATGCCTTTGTTGGACAAAAGCACAAGCATTTGTGGAGGAAAGTCGGAGGCTCAAATTACCCAATTGAGAACATTGATGATGAAATGCATTAACAGGCGAAGACGTAGCGTGGAGACTAGATACGCCTGAAAGAAGAAGGAAGAGTTAATAGTGAATGATGCATTGAGTGGTGCGTGGTAAAGGGAAGAGTGAGGGCTTGGATGGCTTCAGCGGTGAAAGGAAGGATGAGTACGGGTGGGGAGACAAGCAAGCAGGCGAATGAACGTATAAAAACGAATAGACAAAGAGATGCGATAGATGGAAGGTGAGCATTTACATACTGGCAAGTGCATTGAAGGAAAGGAAATTCTTGAGCTGCCCTTCATTCCTCAGTCACATTTGACTGGACATTGCCATTTTCTACGATGATGGTGGCTAGTAAACCCAGACTTTTGAAGAATCCGACGCGTAGCCTTAAAGAGAAGGACGCAAACGGAGACGTTTAGCTATGTACAATATTTCCCAAGTGAAAAGCACCAAACAAATATTTAAATAACTCGTGTCACAAAGTAACACTTCAATCATTCAATCAGTGCTTACCTCAACCACTAAGTGTAGATCCGACCATGTGAACCACCATCCTTCAAGTGGTAAGTAACCAAGCGTGACCTGTGCCAAAACGAAGCATCCAGTCATAATCTTCAACGCTCTACTACAACCAATTTCCTTTAAATTGGTAGAATTCCATCAAGGCCACATTCGACTTATGCACCTCAATGTTTAAGACGAAGAAGAAGTTGAACTCCTACAATCCTATTTCGGACTTTCCCTTCTGGATGCACCAACTCTGAAAATGACGTTAAAAGGCATTTTAGCTCAAGACAACATGCTGCGTTGCGATGCACCGCATGACATTTGTCCCTTCGATGTTGGGGTTGTATGAGGGATCAGCTACATGGTTTGGACCGATCGGGAGGTGTTTCAGTTTTGGTTTACTAAACACCCACAACGTTGCATTTGAACAGTCTCACCTTTGGATTCCCAGGCAGTTCTACTGAGGACTTGTGTCCCCTCAGTGACTTACCTATCGGCAGTGAAATCAATTGGGTTAGTAGATATGGAACTGACTATAGGCTGTGACTGTGGCTCCACTCAGCACACTGCTTCACTAACACCTCACCACCTGTCCCTTTTGACTGTCCACTAAATTTGTCTTGCTATCAACAAGCTCTTAGCATCTGCAATCACTTCATCGAACCTGACTATGTCGCATCTATCCAACTCTAACTAGCACCACCATCACCTTCAACTTCACCGACCCGTGTGTGAGCAAAACAGCTGGTTACGGGTCGCGTTGAGGCTTTCTTGTAAAGCTCATGAGTGTGGTGGGGCTGAGAGCGTTGAAAGCGTCCAGCCTACTGCACTGGCAATTTTGGCAGGGTTCGCCCACAAGTGCCTGCACAAACGGCAATTCCCCTGTAGTTAATCCCGACAGAGGAGTGAGCCCCTGCTTGCAGAATAGTCACCTGCATCAACGAGCACTCTCACTCCCACAATTCAGGCATCCAGCCAACCAATAGCACCTAACCACCAGAACTTTCCACATAATGTACATTGCAAAACGTTGTCTAGATTCTAATGAACTGCTTATTTATAAACAAAATAGCGAGTTCATCCACTGCAAATGAGAGCATCTCCAGTCCGCTCACCCGTCCAAGGTGTCTGATGGGTTAAAAATTCAGCAGGCTGACTTTGAGCAAGAGCAGTGGCTTGATGGATTCAAAACCGCTGAGTTCGGGTCTGGAAATTTGCATTGGTTGCTTGTACTACGCGTCACACCTTTGTGACACTAAACTCAAGGTTCTTTGCCAAAAACGTGAGAACTAGAGCCAAATGATACGACTTGAGTAAAATGTGCCTACTGGATATGCAAAATCGCTACACGGGAAGTGGCCTTTTGGACGTGCGTGGATGGTACCTTAAAATGGGGTTCACACGGATTTTCAGTCGGGACGATGTCGGTGTCACTACTATTCCAGCTTCCCATTCCTTCTCCCAGGTTCCAAGAAAACGCCAGTTCAACGCAATGAAGACGTCAGTGCTGTTCTGTTCTGCTACCTGCACGAATTCCCATATCATGACTCGAAGCAAATCATGCAGTCCATGCCAACTCCATTTACAAATGCCATGCAAACACATCTAAAAGACCACTTTCTCATGTGGCAGTTTTGTTGTTCCAGCGAACTCTGTTTATTGAGATCATCCCATTTGGATCCACCGTAGCACCTGAACTGCCTATCCTCATGTACACCGGTACACTCAGCTCCGTCTTGAGTGCCTGTTCAACACCATTTTGCATGTCAACAATCCCTGTCACAATGAGAGAAGATGCCTTCTTGCGGTATGAGAGAGCCCAGAAGTCAGTGCAGCGAAGAGCAGAGCAGAGCAGAGCAGAGAGGTGGGGTAGAGAACAACAGTTGCCCATGCCTATTCAGGCAACACTGGCATTCTTGGCTGCAAACGTTGTCAAGTCAGACATTGCTTCCGAGGTGTTGACGAGGCTGATGTCGAAAGAATATTGGTGAGCGAGGAGCACTAGCACGAGGTCACATCCCCATCCAAATCATCGTTAGAGAGTAGTGCTAATGATTCCACTGTCACTTCACCGTCATCACCACTGCACCCAGTACCGCTGCAGCAGGCAGATACACATGCCACTGCAGAGTTGAACGTCCGGATTCACCGCCACATCACCCACTGACGCTGGTGGCACTCTAGCCTCCTCTTTGCACTGCCGCATTCGCAGTATGTATGCGTTGGAGTAAATGGTCATCTGAGTTGAAACGAGAAACGCATCTCGTTCCGGGGTCGTCATCATCTGTCATGGAGGAAGGAATGCACTTTCCGAAGGAGCTCAATCCTCACTAGTGTGTGCTGCTCGTCCAATCAACAGCGATGGAGAACGCCATCCACCCGCAGGTAGAGGAATCGGTAAAGTAAGCAAATGCAAATGCCTCACACACTTCCAAGTAGGTAGCGCACACCTGCCTGCTGAATGTAAGTGCACTGAGCAGACGGCGTTTGTGCTGTGACTGAGTCGCCCTTAATTGCAAGACAGAAGCGCATTGTGATTGCATGCCCTATGGACGGCATTTGTGAAGTGTCTTGATTCCCAGTGGCTGTAGCTGGAAGGTAACCTCCAGGCGCAGTGAGGCCACTCACTTGTGTGCATTCCATGACAGCAAAGTCAACAGCGGTGTGCCAGTCGATTCGCCACGCTGGCACACTTGATGTCGATATGCCTAACTAAGTAGCACTCAGTGCTCAGTGCTAGGCGCGATTCGTTCGGCGAACACGCTTCTCACCACAGAACCGTCGTCATTCGCCCTCGAGGGAGAAGGGTACTCTCTAAGCCTCCTTAGCCCTCTTCTCTCTTCACCAGTGAGGACTGCTCGCTATCTGCTCTCACTCCACCCGTTACCACACCAAACCTGTTGGATGTTGACGAGGAGAACGACATCTTTCCATCGTTGCGATTTGAGTAGAGAATGCAGCACCGACATCTCCACCGCATGATATCTTGTTTCTAATGGGAAGTAATTGATTCACAGTAGGGATTTAATAAGTTGCATGCACGTCTAGAGTCAAGAAGAGGAGACGAGGGCGCACAGTGTGTTCATCTGACTGCCAAGCCATTCCATAGCCTGAAACAAGTCACCGTTGTGCTGGCAGTGGAAGACGATCTCAAGAATTTATGACTGTTGCACTGATGAAATGGTGCCCTGATCGGGGATTATTTACGGTGTCAGCAACTGTACCGCCCCGTCTGCGTCCAGTGGGGAGTAGATGCACCACCTTCGAGGGTTGAAAACTCTAGATGCGGCTTACACCTCACAAGCTAAAAGTGTATCTTTCCTGAGGGTGGGATTTCTTAGGCTCTGTTCTACCAGTTTTCTACATAGGCACTTTGGGTCCGCTAAAGGAGGCATCTTTGTAACTGCATCCACCCACGTTGCATTGCAGGACACAAATCATGCAAGAGCAATCCCACTACGACTGGCGAAACCATTCTCGATGTTAAACCAGAAACACGCAGGGCTGTAACAAAAGCGAAAGTGTGGATCCCTCATGTCCCGTTCATTTCCTCCGTGGCTGCACATCACTTACGACAACTAACAGGTCCAGAGATGCTGATGTGGTCCATGCTAGAGGGTACTCCGGAGGCTATGCGCAGACCTACCCACTGTTTGCCTTCTAAGCTTATTCGATCAGATCCTGTCATCTACTTCAGATTTTCAGGACTACATTTGTCTACCTTCTGACCCACAGTCACTCACACACATTCGATTGACACCTAGTTAACTGAATCTGCTAATCGCCTTTCCCTCTTCCTCCAAATAGCCGATGCCGAAGTGTACTCCACGCTGTTCTGCATTGAATAGCACACCGTTCAGCAGCTCTTCCGCCTAGCATCAGCGGTGCAACACGACAAGGCACTGGAAATACATAGAAGAGCAAAGTCACAGTGTCAATTCACACGTTTTCCCTTTGCTCAGCTAATGCACACTCTTCCAGCGCTCTCGACAAACCGACACACTAATTGTCGAGGTCCTGATCCCTCTTATACAACACCTCCTCAGCTGCAGCTAGTACGATGACTATTGCATACCACCAACCAGGATTACTAACTGTGTGGTCGTTGAGAAACGGCAGTGCGTGTTGGCGAACTCGGACCACAACTCGGTTCCTCCCATTGCACAACTCCACAGGTGTACCTGCTGCCACGCATTTGCTCTCAGTGTGAATAGTTCGTGTCGTGAGTGCACAGCACCACGTCCGCCATAGCCTTCAGCAATGCAAGCTTGACTTCCTTTGGATGAAAGCAGCAAAGATGAATGGGTGTGCGACCCCAACGTTCAAGTAAGGACAGTTAGCTGGTGGCATAGCTGACTTCACTGCATGAACGCGCGTCATCCATGAAGCGATGTTTTCAGTCCTCTCGTGACTCCTGTTGAAGTGTACTCCAACCGAGACTATAAAATGGGCCCAGGCACGGCGGCTAGATGTGAGAGAGGACGTGAGAGCTACATGGAGAGGCTGATTTCCATGCAAATGAATGTGTTGCGACTCACTGATTACCTCGAAGCCTTGCACCAACAATCGTGGAAATGACGGTTTGTTTATGTATGGGTCACAATTGATGCGCCAGTTGCTCTCCGTCTCGATATGCTTCATTTGAAAAGCAAGTGTCCTGTCAGAATGTCAATGAAGACGAATATTGAGAGAAGTTTACAACGTTGGCATACAAGTCGTTGTTCGTTTGGTATGATGATCTGCAATTTGCTCTGCTTTGTGGGAGTCATGATCAAGGTGTTATCTCCAATGGTCGGTCAATCCAATTTCGATGGTTGTCCTTGCGCCAAATAAAATCCCAAAGAATCTACTTTTTCTTGCCCAATCCACTTGTCGATTTGATGAATTTCGCAAGCACTGTCTCATTTTCGTTCGTTGTAAAGGAGTCCGGCCTCTTCGTCAGCCACCTTGGCTGGGTAGTGTGCTGGAAATCAGTGTTGTTGTCGCCTTCTCCTTCTCCATCCACTTTTTGAACCACAGTCATTGCTAACCCGACATGACAAGAGCGGACTCCGCCCAAAGATGCTGCATGCGACGCGCCATTTAGGAACTGGAAATCATTTCACCCAATTTTCCACCCCATTCTCTCGTGCAGTATCGATGAAATCCTCACTTGCTGCAAGAAGATCTTGTCTATTAGGAACTCGAGGGCACAATCCTATCCTTCCACAAGACAGGATAGATTTAAACGAATGAACGGCTGCAAAAGAGCGCAAGTGAGGGAGTGTGACAGGTTGCAACACCCTTCCGAAGAGGATTGCAGATCGCTTTCAAAGCCCTATCGCTTGTGTCACTCTACCACTCTACCAGAATCACTCCTCACCATCACTTACCTTAGTTCGTGCTCCTTTCTTCGTTCTTTTTGCTTTCCAAAAATCAAATCGGTGCCTACACCATCCTCTTTGCCGCACTCACAACCAGGAACTTGGAACTAATGCAAATCTACACATCACGAAGAAGCCACTTGCATCGGTCCCGCGCAAAGTTGTTGAGAGCGGTTTGTGACACAACCAAGCAACAATTCTAAGCATCCAAGCCCCACGAGGGACTTCGATTAGTTTCCTTTGGAAGGGGATGAATTCCATCACAGCCACTTTCGATTTTCGGGAGTCAGTGCCGGAGAAGTCTTGCTACCACGCATTTACTGTCGATGTGAAGAGCTCGTTACGTGAGCGCATTGCACCACTTCACCACACACAATGTCGGTACAGCTTCTCCTGGAGAAGGGTGGTAAAGATGGGAGGAAGATGTGCGATGGTAGCGTCGAGTACCTATGTGAGCTCTGTATTTGCAATCACTTTTGACGTCCGTCAGCTGGAAGGCAGTTCCGGGGGAGACTTGCACTACAGAGAAGCGAAAATGAGACCTTGAATGTAGGATCCACCAAAATGTAGTGGTGGGCTTGGGCGAGGAGAAAGTGGGATCCTCTGTGATCCATTTTGTCGTAAGGAAGACCACCGGGATGACACATGGTCGGCTATGAATGCAACGTCGTAATCATGCCTTCTGGACAGCAGTGCAAATCGCAGGGCATGTCTTGGGGCGAACAAAGCTCTGTACACAAACGATCTTGAATTCCTCCATTACCACACTGCTAGACAGAGCGTGTGTGCCCCTTTGAGATTGACAAGCGTTCACGAGAGCGCTCTCAGCTTCTCACCGAATGCAGCACAAACGGACAGCTTGAAAATGGCGCCTCATCGAACACCAAACACACTGCCGCAAAACTCGTTTCACGCTACGGTGAAACAGAACACGACTTAGACAATGCCAATTTTCCTTTGTGCAATGGAGAGATGTTTCTTACCTTTCGACGAGAAGACTGCCACATGGGTTTGAATGCCTCTCTGATGCAGCGACTGTGGACGCACTATACTTTATCCCTGCAACTTGTAGTCAGATGGTCTCAGTCCTGCAACTTACCTTTCTACAGTGTCGTCGATATCTTGTACGATGAGGCATTTGTAACAGGTTCTATTTTAATTATGAAAGTTATTTTCGCACTAAGCCAAATGGAATGATTCCTGGGAGTCACATCGGAAGGCGCGATCGGCCAGAAGTTGGAGTAAGCATAAGAGGGCACGATGATGAGGGTTATTCCTGCTTCGAGGACTTCTGACTGGCGGTGGGATTTAGAGCTTCTAAGCCAAGGGAGAAGGCAGTTAGTCAGAAAGAGGAAAGTGCTTCATGCAGTTGGTAGTGTGTTTTGGGAATCCAGAAGTGGAAATTGGGAGTCGCCAACCTTTTTTAGTTGTCGAGCACACAGAATTTACCTTCTTTCCTTGTGTCAATTCTATTCGGAGTGAATGCCTTTTAAACGTGATTGAACTTGCCAGGACACGAATGCCCAATTTTTGGTCAGAGGGTAGAACATTAAGAATCGCCTCTGAGATCGGAAGATTGTACATTGCGTAGCAGGAACAAACAAGTGTTTACCCATTTCAGATAGGCGAAGAGGTAAGGCAGCACCATAGGAGACGAACAGGGATTTTGGCACATCTCACTCCACCGCATAAACACACGTCGTCGCTGAAGTGTACCCGAACCAGCACCATGAAGTGGGCTCGAGCACAGTGACTAGCAGTGAGAGGCGACAGGCGAGAGGAGTAGAGAGGCGGCTTTCTTTGTTGATGGCAATGCTATGAAGACTCGTCATCTTGTCAATTGAAACTTTGCATAGATTTCTCACTTGTTTGATTGAGCACAAATGAAGTCATTCACATGTGGTGTAGATTCACTTCAGCGCTAATTCCCTAATTATGAATTCAGCGAAGAGGATGCTGGAGATGCCGATTTTGGTGCTAAGAGTAGAAAAGACGAAAGAGGAACTCAAGACTTGAGTTGATGTGTGTGAGGAAATAATTATGTTGGGTCTGGGAAGTGCAGGCAAAGACGTAGTAGACTATCAACATTCTACGTCCGAGAGGTTTTTGCACTAGGCTTCACCCTATCCTATCCTATCCTACATTGATTGCTGAGGCGCAATGCAGTGAAGGTGACACATTCTCATCCTGGTCCCCTGCGCGTTAAAGTAGTCGCTTGGTATTTTGTGCTTTTCGCTTCATGTCTCTAGTCTGTGCTTCCTTCCAATTTTGAGGGAGTACTGCACAGAAACGATTCTTCGTGGCGTCTACGCACTGCTGCGTCTGCATCCTATTTATCATTGCTATGATGAGGACAAAATCCCCACACATTGTTTTGGAGGTCTCGGAGGTTACTGTAACATGGAGCACGGAGGTGGGGCGAGAAAAATAGTCGTGACAAGCATTGCGTGGAAGAGATGAAGAGGACCAGTTGACTGCTGCTGTAGGTAGAATTGATTCATTTCGCGTGGGGCATGATACTTTAAAAAACAGCTAGAATCTGGTTTTGTGTCCTTTTGTGGTAGGGCAAGTGAGTGTAATCAGTAAGCCAAGTGGGATGCTAAGAAAAACCTTCCTCGATGAAGGAAAATTCAATGGATACACGCAAGTTCACACTCCCTCGCCCTCCCCTCTATTCATTATTGAAATGTGCAGTGCTTAAATTCGCAGCCTACCCACGTCTTGCCCATCGGCTGCCTCGCTTCTCAGCATCGTCCCTCGACCACATCTTCCACCATAGAAACGCTTGGTATTCGATAGCACCAGCTGTTGCATGGGATCGTCAAAAGCACATCAGTGGTGGGCAAAACAAGGACCAATATGCAGTCATCAAGTCAGCCTCAACTATGTCCTCAACTGCTGCATTTTTCGACTGAAAGCGACTTGAACCACTTCCTTACGTCCTATTTCCCACTCGTAGCACAAAATTTGTTGTGGAAAGTGAAGTTCACCTTCTCCAACTTGATGGGATCCTAGTAGACGCCTCATCAGTGAGGCTTGTCACGATCTACCAAGCACTAAACGAATTGCGTGATGCCAAGGAGGAAGGCATCTTGTGATCGCTGTGGACTGAGCGCAGAAGCCTAGCGTCCGAATCTCTACTTATAACTCGTTTTATTTCTAGGAATGACTTGCCTCACAAACTGGCCCCAAGGGTCCGCATCACCAGGTAAAGCCAAGTGTTTTGTAGACTTTTCCTAATTTCCATCGAACCAGACCTCATCAGCCTTAATTCCTCCTCAACCGAATAGCCTATGACAATTTGAATCACATCACATCAGTGACGGATCAAAATAAGGTGATTGGTTAGCCGGCGGATCAGCACGAACGCCACCAATTACTGCATCGTTCACCACTTCTGCCCAGTGCGTGGAACCTGTTAGGTGAGGTGTAGGTCGCTTTATCCATGTGGCTTTCCACAGTCGTTATGAACTGACGCCCTGTCATCGTTTGGGAGTAGAGTGGTGTCAGAGAGAACGTCATGCTCAAATTGCTGGGAGCTGAGCTTACAGTTCAGTGTCAAGAAATCCACTCGCGAAAGTTTAGTTTTTGCTAAAAGCAGCTTGTCTGAATGCAAGAGATGGAGACGATGGAGCCCACTGGATTAGCCGTTCAGTGAAGTCAGTTTCATGCCTTATTCACATCACGAGTAGCGTTGTTGGTTGGAGGGACAGTGAGTAGATTGGTCAGGAATTGGCCTCGATCTCACCTGACTGCAATAATCCACCCTCTACTAAACAATTTGCGCACAGTAGCCAAGCTAAACGAAAGAGTAAAATAATAGTACTCTCCTCCAACAACAAAAGCTTGTGGCACTTTATCGCAAGAATCTCATTTAAAAGAAGGAAAACAAAAGAGGTCAGCACACCTTAATGCCCACACAGTCAGTCAGCCACCCAAATAGATGAAAACCACAAACACCTAGTTTCACTTCGCTGCCACTTCTGTCCTGAGTCGTGCATCCTTGTCGTATTTGTTGTTGGGTGGTGGAGCGCAGATACTAACTGCATCTGATTCGAGAGGGCAAACTCCCTCACGGAAACGCATAAACACTGCTAATTTTGCTTCATTCTCCGTGAATATTAGACACATGTTAGAAAAGATAGGGAGGGAGAATAGATGGCCGGGTCCTCGTCGTCTCCATCACATAAATAAGCCAAGTCTGCACGACAAATGCAGAATCGACGGTACGGGATTTCTTCCAAGAAGCAGAACAGAACTAGCGTCTTCACCGTGCTGACCTGGAGCTTCACTGATCTGGAGAGAAGAGGCGAGGAATGGTGCTGCCAGTGCCACCGACCTCTTCGAGACTGGCAGCGCGAGCCAACTCGTTTGTTCGAATTGCCGGTTTCGGTCACTTGCATGGCATTCTTGTACTAGCCCGTTGGCTGTACTCCGGCCCATGCCAGCGGCCCCAAGTCCCTCTGTTTCCAGAACATGTGTATTCCACCCCAGAATTCTGTCTTCTTTTACCTTACTGGAAGTCTTGAGACGCTACAGACACCTTATCAGGGCAAGGGTACTGCTCCATTAGGGTTGATGGGAGGTTAGTTGATGGGCTTGTCAGCTGTTCAACAACTTCAATTCTAGGCAATTAGAACTTGACATCCCTTCCCACATGAATACCTACAAAGCCGGCTGTCCAGCCCAGCCGGCCAACTGGCTGGGCTGGCTGGTGGGAACAAAGAACTGCTAACACCTGCGTTTTAGCTCACAAATCTTTGGGCAGAATCGTTGACAAGACACCGTCAGTCTTCTCCCTCCTCGTGCCTTCTGCAATGTTCAGTGCAGTGTGTTAACGAAGGTCTTTGCCTAGCTGTTGCATTCGATTGAGTGAGAAACAGTGGAACTGGAACATCCACGATAGCAAGATGACAGAGAAGTAATGGAATCGTCGCCACGTGAGCCATGCACCCTTGTCCCAGCAAAGATCTCTTCCAACTCGTGGTGGCTGAAGATTAAGCACGGTGCTTGAAGCTATTTCCCAGCCAGTGTGGATCAAGGCCGTTCACAAGTGGCCTGCTCAGGGTATGCTACTATGATGTGCCTCTGCTTTGAACCAAAACAACTTTAGCTTAGCTTGCTTACTTGAACAGGTTGATTGCGCTACTCACGACTAAAGTCGCTAAATTTCGGTCCTTACCCAAATATGTTATAATTAGCCAGCATTTATCTGTTCCAGTTTGGCTCTCATTCCCTTAAAATAAGTGAGTGAAGGGCAGGTAAGAGGCGTCGATACCCTCCCTGGAACGAGTAGAGGGAGCGCAGGTAGTAGGTAGCCTAATCCATCACTGGTAATTTGATGAACAGGGCGCAACGTTGAGGGTTGTGCTTGTTTAGTGAATGCGCTTCTCTCTCACTGGGAGATGATGACGATTCCAAAAGAGGAACTACTTCTTAGACAAATACGCGCTGCAAACATGCCGACGTGAAGGAGCGGTCCAGTCATCAAACATCAGATTCGTTTGCGATCGTCGTTGAGCCATCAAAGTGGTGATGAGGCCTCGTACTAGCACTCGTCACTCACGAGCCTTCAACTGTCATCACTCTCGCCATCCTCAATGCAATAATGCCCAATTTGTCAACTTCCGCACACAGGGACGTCAGTGATGCCTGATTTGCCATGGACAACAGTTGTTCCCTTCCTATCTGCGTAGCCTGTGTTACAGTCACCTAAAGGACATCCAAAACAATGTGAAAGGATTGTGTCATCATTATTGTAATGACAACCAGGATGGAAACGGCATTACACAGACGCTACAAAGGATAGTTTCTATGCAGTTCTCCTTGCTTTCAATTTTATTTCAAATCACTAGACGATGTAGAGACTAGAGCGATCACTCACTTCTGATTGTTGTGCTTCAAGCAGACGTTCAATTGAAGTGTACTATTTACCTTACAATGGGCAATGTCAACCAACTGATGTGAAAATGCTTAGTGGGATTCACTCCGACACACTGACTCAATCGGAGACCTCATTATCTCCCTGGCTGTTCTTTAGATACCCACCAACTATGGCCTTCTGCTTACTCACTACCCTTAGGGTTCAGGAGTTGACAAGTTATGGCAAAGCATTGGTGCAGGCGCCGCAAACACTGCATAATGCGCGATCCCTTCTGTCATCCAGTGATGACTTCGTTCAACGCTTCCACATTTGTGGTTCCCTCTCTGCCGCTAACAGCGGTTCAGCAGGTAGTAAGGACGTTATTTTGTCTTAGGCACTACATACTACAGGACCACTCCTCCGAGTGCCAGTTACTATAACTCGGTTCACCTCTACGTACGAGTTGGTAGCTTTACCGTACTAAGCTGGATTCTCAGTAAGCCCTCTGTAGGTGATTGATGATAAGTCATTAGGCAGAACCATCAATTCTGCAGTAGAACCAGCATTAGTGAAGCGGAGAAGAGCGAATATCCATTATAGCAGTTGGCATCAATGTTGTGGAGGTCCCGCCATGCAAATCTTGTAGCACTGCCTGTAACTGGCATCACCTGCAACTCGTGTTGGGTGAAAAGCTGGCACCAAAATTGTAGTCTGTAAAGCACTCATTTGTGTATCTCTCTCGCAATCTTAGCGAGCCTAAAATAAGCTAGCAACAACTCCAAGTTTAAGACGAATCAGTTACTGTCAATACGCTTAAGGGAATTATCCCAGAATACAGAGTCGCACACCCAGGAGCCTTCGTCACTGCTCAGATCTCTCACTCGCACTCACTGACCGTAGCAACTTTCCCATTCATTAGGTGGGTAATCAAGGCATCCATTCTCAAGCCTCTGATGAGAACTGTACCCAGTGCGCACCTCAGCTAACACGGGAATGTGAGTAGAGCGTCTCCAGTTGAAGACAAGAAGCTGATTGTAAGTACAAGAGACAATGACTAAATGGCTGATTTGATGTCCTCGCACTGACGTTGGTAGTATCAACCAACCTAGGACCATATTTCAGCCTCATGGAGTGACCCGCGGATGACGCAAAAGCCAGCCGGCACAGCATGTGAGTCACGCTTGCTGCCATGTCTCTGGTTTATTGTCGATTTACCACGCAATGAAGGAGATGATGATTGTTGCACTGCTACTGTACCGTCTAACGTGCTAGTCAGCTGCCTAGCCGGTAAAGTAAGCAAACACAAATGCCTCACACACTGCCAAGCAGGTAGCGCACACCTGTCTGCTGAATGTAAGTGCGCTGAGCAGACAGCGTTTGTGCCGTGACTGAGTCACCCTTAATTGCAAGACAGAAGCGCACTGTGATTGCATGCCCTGTGGACGGCACTAGGAAAGTGTCTTGATTCACAGTGGCTGCGGCTGGGAGACAACTTCCAGTCGTAGTGAGGCCACTCGCTTGTGTGCATTTCATGACAGCAAAGTCAACAGTGGTGTGCCAGTCGATTCGCCACGCTGGCACACCTGGTATAGATATACTTAACTAAGCAGCACTCAGTGCTCAGTGCTAGGCGAGGTTCGTTCGACGAACACGCTTCTCACCACAGAACCGTCGTCATTCGCCTCCGAGGGAGAAGAGTGCTCGCTAAGCCTCCTTAGCCCTTGCCACTCTGCTCCGTTCATTTCTTCACCAGTAAAGAGTAATCGCTATCTGCTCTCACTCTACCCATCACCACACCAAAACTGTTGGAAGTTGACGAGGAGAACGACATCTTTCCATCATTGCAATTTGAGTAGAGAATGCAGCAACCACAACTCCGCTGCATGCCATCTTGTAGTTAATTCAAAAGAATTGCTTCACAGTGGGAATGGGATAGGTTAAATGGACGTCTAGATTCAAGAAGAGGAGACCAGGGCCCACGGTGTGTTCATGTGCCTGTTAAGCCATTGCATGGCCTAAAACAAGTCAGCGTTGCATTAGCAGTAGTAGCCAATCTAAAGAACTTCATGATCGTTTGTCAGTGGAGTAACCGCCGCTCGAATTCGTAATTCTACGCACCCAGCGAACATCCAGCCAGTGACACAACTGCTAGCTGTTGGTCGGGTGGATGGTCAGTTCGTTAGTTGCTTCAGCTAGTCAGGCATTCTACAACTTGCGTGGCTCAACAGCAGGCTGAATGAGACCCTAACAAACCCGTTGCACTGCCGAGTAACGTAAGTGTTGACACTCTGACTAAGCGGTGTGGCAATCGCCTGATTGACGTGGAGCTGCAGTCAGTTTGTCGGGCACATGACCAGGCCATGGAATCGATTGTTTGTTAGTTGGTGAGAGACTCATGGACAGCATAGAAGTAACTGATCGCGAGCTCAAGCACAAATGACTGAATGGCAAAGATGGTGCCCTCGCAGTATAGCTGACACCATTGACAAGTGGATGATCCCATGCCAAACATGGCATGAGAATGTCATCTATGTCATTCGAACTTCTTCATTTTTGCTTGCAATAGGCTAATACTGCCCAATTTATGGCTCCTACATTGACCGGCAGATCTGCAGTGCGATCATTTCGATAGGTGTCTGGCAAGCCGAGTGTTGTGTGTGTTTACGACTCAGTTGTTGCTCCTCACTCACCTCATTTGACTGACCAATGCATATTTATGTCTTCAACGAATCACAAGCCAGTCAGCCAGCCAGCCAATTGGCCGGATGGGCTGGACAGCCGGCTTTGTAGGTAGCCATGTGGGAAGGGATGTCAAGTTTTTATTGCCTAGAATTAAAGTTGTTGAACAGTTGACAAACCCATCAACTAACCTCCCATCAACCCTAATGGAGCAGTACCCTTGCCCTGATAAGGTGTCTGTAGCGTCCCAAGACTTCCAGTAAGGTAAACGAAGACAGAATACTGGGGTAGAATACACATGTTCTGAAAACGGAGGGACTTTGGGCCGCTGGCATGGGCCGGAGTACAGCCAACGGGCTAGTACAAGAATGCCATGCAAGTGACCGAAACCGGCAATTTGAAGAAACGAAGTTGGCTTGCGCTGCCAGTCTCCATGCTAGTGTGTGGCCACTTGATTTGTTCGTAATAAGGACTGCATTGTTTTGTCGCTAGCCTTGATTGCAGCCAACACTCAAAGTCCCCTACTCTTTGGATTGGTGCCGCTAATCTAAAATTTAATGAATTTTGCATGGACAAAGCCATCGCATACTCACACATCCACTCATACCACCAATGGTTGCATGAGAGGTAATTGGAAGCTCTGTTTAAAATTGCACAGTCATGCTACAGCGAAACGAGAAGGGGAATGGGAGGTTGACGGGTGGTAGATTTACCAGACACATTACTGCCATTTCCATATTACGGCTACGTGATGACGATGCCGAATGGTAGTTTGGTCTGCGTAACCTCTCCCCTTCTCCAGCAGGTCGTTATGGAAACAATGCTGCTGACTTGTAGACCTGTCAACTAATGTGGACATTAGCAAACTCGGATGCAACCAGACTGAGAGTGCCACCGCTGCCTGATAAGGAGGTTATAAATATCATTGAGGGTTGTGCACCTTGACACAGACCTGATTAACCTCTAGCTACAGTCATGCTCTACGCTCAGTTCGTCGAAGTTATGGCCATTTCATTGATTGGACTGTTGGTCTGCCAGTCAACAAGGAACGTGGTGGTTGACGCCGATTAAATGACTGCTTTGATGGCCTCACGCGTGAAGACTGTAGATCAGTCGAGTGACACAAATGCCAGTTGGCGCGTCAAATGGGTTACGCCTGCTGGCAGAGGTAAGATTTGGAACAAGTCTTTGGTTGATAGCCCACTGCTGTTCAGGGCAGCACCTCAGAGCTTCTTGATGCACCACTTACTGCGTGTGTGTTGTGGTGCGCTGACGTCAGGCTTTTTGAATTGCATCATGGGGCAAAAGTGTAAAGGGTTCCATTTCACAAAAAGCATTGCCTCTTATGATTCATCCGCTCTGCTGAACAATTGTAGAAGGGTTTGATTCAAGTTGTCATAGGCTATTCGGTTGAGGAGGAATTAAGGCTGATGAGGTCTGGTTCGATGGAAATTAGGAAAAGTCTACAAAACACTTGGCTTTACCTGGTGATGCGGACCCTTGGGGCCAGTTTGTGAGGCAAGTCATTCCTAGAAATAAAACGAGTTATAAGTAGAGATTCGGACGCTAGGCTTCTGCGCTCAGTCCACAGCGATCACAAGATGCCTTCCTCCTTGGCATCACGCAATTCGTTTAGTGCTTGGTAGATCGTGACAAGCCTCACTGATGAGGCGTCTACTAGGATCCCATCAAGTTGGAGAAGGTGAACTTCACTTTCCACAACAAATTTTGTGCTACGAGTGGGAAATAGGACGTAAGGAAGTGGTTCAAGTCGCTTTCAGTCGAAAAATGCAGCAGTTGAGGACATAGTTGAGGGCTGACTTGATGACTGCATATTGGTCCTTGTTTTGCCCACCACTGATGTGCTTTTGACGATCCCATGCAACAGCTGGTGCTATCGAATACCAAAGCGTTTCTATGGTGGAAGATGTGGTCGAGGGACGATGCTGAGAAGCGAGGCAGCCGATGGGCAAGACGTGGGTAGGCTGCGAATTTAAGCACTGCACATTTCAATAATGAATAGAGGGGAGGGCGAGGGAGTGTGAACTTGCGTGTATCCATTGAATTTTCCTTCATCGAGGAAGGTTTTTCTTAGCATCCCACTTGGCTTACTGATTACACTCACTTGCCCTACCAAAAAAGGACACAAAACCAGATTCTAGCTGTTTTTTAAAGTATCATGCCCCACGCGAAATGAATCAATTCTACCTACAGCAGCAGTCAACTGGTCCTCTTCATCTCTTCCACACAATGCTTGTCACAATTCCACCAACAACGAGGCCAATTTTTAGACATTGCTTATTTTGCCATTTGGTATGGAAACTTGCGTAGGAAAGAGAACAGAACTTGTGTCTCTACCGTGCCAAGCTCGCATTCCATGGGGCTTTCGGCGGGTGATTGGCGATTTGGAAGAAAGTAACTAGGTTACGCACTAATTGCTCCTTGGATGGAATCGTTGGCGAGGCATCGACAGTCTTCTCTCTTCCCGTGCCTTCTGCAGTGCTCGGTGCAATGTGCCTGCCAACGAAGGTCTCCGCCTGTTTCGTTGGATTCGACTGAGTGCGAAGCAGTGAAGATGGAAAATACACGATGTCAAGATGACAGCGAAGTAATGGAGCTGTGGCCACGTGAGCCACTTAACCTTGTCTGCAGCCAGGAACTCACCAACTCGTGTTGGTTCAAGATTCGACGTGGCGCTTGAAGCTAGAAGGTGCACGTGAAGTCAGCCAGTGTGGACCAAGACCGTTCACAAGTGGCCTTCCCATGGCATGTGTCCATGGTGTGCCTCTGTTTTGCACCAAATGATGGCTCAGACACAAAACAGGCACTGCCAGCTCAGCTCACTTACATGGACAGGCAGATTGCTCTACTCGCGAATAAAGCTGCTTGTTTTCGCCTCTTTTCCCATTCCTGACTTCTAGCAGTTCCTTTGAAATATGTCATAGTTATCCAGCATTCATCTGTTCCATTTCAGCCTTTATTTCTCAAATACGAGCGGATGGAAAGTGATGTCTGATTTGGCATGGACAACTATTGTCCTCGCCCCACCTCCGTGATCCATGTTACAGTAACCTCAGAGACCTCCAAAACAATGTGTGGGGATTTTGTCCTCACCATAGCAATGATAAGTAGGATGCAGACGCAGCAGTGCGTAGACGCCACGAAGAATCGTTTCTGTGCAGTACTCCCTCAAAATTGGAAGGAAGCACAGACTAGAGACATGAAGCGAAAAGCACAAAATACCAAGCGACTACTTTAACGCGCAGGGGACCAGGATGAGAATGTGTCACCTTCACTGCATTGCGCCTCAGCAATCAATGTAGGATAGGATAGGATAGGGTGAAGCCTAGTGCAAAAACCTCTCGGACGTGGAATGTTGATCGTCTACTACGTCTTTGCCTGCACTTCCCAGACCCAACATAATTATTTCCTCACACACATCAAATCAAGTCTTGAGTTCCTCTTTCGACTTTTCTCCTCTTAGCACCAAAATCGGCATCTCCAGCATCCTCTTCGCTGAATTCATAATTAGGGAATTAGCGCTGAAGTGAATCTACACCACATGTGAATGACTTCATTTATGCTCAATCAAACAAGTGAGAAATCTATGCAAAGTTTCAATTGACAAGATGACGAGTCTTCATAGCATTCCCATCAACAAAGAAAGCCGCCTCTCTACTCCTCTCGCCTGTCGCCTCTCACTGCTAGTCACTGTGCTCGAGCCCACTTCATGGTGCTGGTTCGGGTACACTTCAGCGACGACGTGTGTTTATGCGGTGGAGTGAGATGTGCCAAAATCCCTGTTCGTCTCCTATGGTGCTGCCTTACCTCCTCGCCTATCTGAAATGGGTAAACACTTGTTTGTTCCTGCTACGCAATGTACAATCTTCCGATCTCAGAGGCGATTCTTAATGTTCTACCCTCTGACCTGAAATTGGGCATTCGTGTCCCGGCAAGTTGAATCACGTTTAAAAGGCATTCACTCCAAATAGAATTGACACAAGGAAAGAAGGTAACTTCTGTGTGCTCCACAACTAAGAAAGGCTGGTGACTCCCAATTTCCACTTCTGGATTCCCAAAACACATTACCAACTGCATGAAGCACTTTCCTCTTTCTGACTAACTGCCTTCTCCCTTGGCTTAGAAGCTCTATATCCCACCGCCAGTCAGAAGTCCTCGAAGCAGGAATAACCCTCATCATCGTGCCCTCTTATGCTTACTCCAACTTCTGGCCGATCGCGCCTTCCGATGTGACTCCCAGGAATCATTCCATTTGGCTTAGTGCGAAAATAACTTTCATAATTAAAATAGAACCTGTTACAAATGCCTCATCGTACAAGATATCAACGACACTGTGGAAAGGTAAGTTGCAGGACTGAGGCCATCCGACTACAAGTTGCAGGGATAAAGTATAGTGCATCCACAGTCGCTGCATCAGAGAGGCATTCAAACCCATGTGGCAGTCTTCTCGTCGAAAGGTAAGAAACATCTCTCCATTGCACAAAGGAAAATTGGCATTGTCTAAGTCGTGTTCTGTTTCACCGTAGCGTGAAACGAATTTTGCGACAGTGTGTTTGTTGTTCCATGAGGCGCCTTTTCAAGCTGTCCGTTTGTGCTGCATTCGGTGAGAAGCTGAGAGTGCCTCGTGAACGCTTGTCTGACCATGTATCATCCTTACGACAAAATGGATCACAGAGGATCCCACTTGCTCCTCGCCCAATCCCACCACTACATTTTGGTGGATCCTACATTCAAGGTCTCATTTTCGCTTCTCTGTAGTGCAGGTCTCCCCCGGAACTGCCTTCCAGCTGACGGACGTCAAAGGTGATTGCAAATACAGAGCTCACATAGGTACTCGACGCTACCATCGCACATCTTCCTCCCATCTTTACCACCCTTCTCCAGGAGAAGCTGTACCGACATTGTGTGTGGTAAAGTGGTGCAATGCGCTCACGTAACGAGCTCTTCACATCGACAGTAAATGCGTGGTAGCAAGACTTCTCCGGCACTGACTCCCGAAAATCGAAAGTGGCTGTGATGGAATTCATCCCCTTCCAAAGGAAACTAATCGAAGTCCCTCGTGGGGCTTGGATGCTTAGAATTGTTGCTTGGTTGTGTCACAAACCGCTCTCAACAACTTTGCGCGGGACCGATGCAAGTGGCTTCTTCGTGATGTGTAGATTTGCATTAGTTCCAAGTTCCTGGTTGTGAGTGCGGCAAAGAGGATGGTGTAGGCACCGATTTGATTTTTGGAAAGCAAAAAGAACGAAGAAAGGAGCACGAACTAAGGTAAGTGATGGTGAGGAGTGATTCTGGTAGAGTGGTAGAGTGACACAAGCGATAGGGCTTTGAAAGCGATCCACAATCCTCTTTGGAAGGGTTTCGCAACCTGTCACACTCCCTCACTTGCGCTCTTTTGCAGCCGTTCATTCGTTTAAATCTATCCTGTCTTGTGGAAGGATAGGATTGTGCCCTCGAGTTCCTAATAGACAAGATCTTCTTGCAGCAAGTGAGGATTTCATCGATACTGCACGAGAGAATGGGGTGGAAAATTGGGTGAAATGATTTCCAGTTCCTAAATGGCGCGTCGCATGCAGCATCTTTGGGCGGAGTCCGCTCTTGTCATGTCGGGTTAGCAATGACTGTGGTTCACAAAGTGGATGGAGAAGGAGAAGGCGACAACAACACTGATTTCCAGCACACTACCCAGCCAAGGTGGCTGACGAAGAGGCCGGACTCCTTTACAACGAACGAAAATGAGACAGTGCTTGCGAAATTCATCAAATCGACAAGTGGGATTGGGCAAAGAAAATGTAGATTCTTTGGGATTTTATTTGGCGCAAGGACAACCATCGAAATTGGATTGACCGACCATTGGAGATAACACCTTGATCATGACTCCCACAAAGCAGAGCAAATTGCAGATCATCATACCAAACGAACAACGACTTGTATGCCAACGTTGTAAACTTCTCTCAATATTCGTCTTCATTGACATTCTGACAGGACACTTGCTTTTCAAATGAAGCATATCGAGACGGAGAGCAACTGGCGCATCAATTGTGACCCATACATAAACAAACCGTCATTTCCACGATTGTTGGTGCAAGGCTTCGAGGTAATCAGTGAGTCGCAACACATTCATTTGCATGGAAATCAGCCTCTCCATGTAGCTCTCACGTCCTCTCTTACATCTAGCCGCCGTGCTTGGGTCCATTTTATAGTCTCGGTTGGAGTACACTTCAACAGGAGTCACGAGAGGACTGTAAACACCGCTTCATGGATGACGCGCGTTCATGCAGTGAAGTCAGCTATGCCACCAGCTAACTGTCCTTACTTGAACGTTGGGGTCGCACACCCATTCATCTTTGCTGCTTTTATCCAAAGGAAGTCAAGCTTGCATTGCTGAAGGCTATGGCGGACGTGGTGCTGTGCACTCACGACACGAACTATTCACACTGAGAGCAAATGCGTGGCAGCAGGTACACCTGTGGTGTTGTGCAATGGGAGGAACCGAGTTGTGGTCCGAGTTCGCCAACACGCACTGCCGTTTCTGAACGACCACACAGTTGGTAATTCTGGTTGGTGGTATGCATTGGAATACCTATCCTGCGGAGTGAGCACCGGTCTAGCTGCGCAATCGTCGTCATTCGCCATCGAGAGAAGGTGCTCTGGACACCAGCATAACCTCCATCACTCAGACGTGCTCAACATAATACTAAGGAGGAGTTGAAGCCTTCTTTAACCACTCATCTTAGTGAGTTTGCTGGTTTTCGTGATTGCATTCGCGCATTCTCTCCCACACTTTCCTCCACAGCTTTTATTCCACTACAACGAGTGGGTTAGGAGCAGGCATGGAACATTCTGCATCGGCGGAATTATGCTGCTTCATTGAGTGGTGGGGGAAGATGCAATAGTCATCGTACTAGCTGCAGCTGAGGAGGTGTTGTATAAGAGGGATCAGGACCTCGACAATTAGTGTGTCGGTTTGTCGAGAGCGCTGGAAGAGTGTGCATTAGCTGAGCAAAGGGAAAACGTGTGAATTGACACTGTGACTTTGCTCTTCCCGTGTATTTCCAGTGCCTTGTCGTGTTGCACCGCTGATGCTAGGCGGAAGAGCTGCTGAACGGTGTGCTATTCAATGCAGAACAGCGTGGAGGACACTTCGGCATCGGCTATTTGGAGGAAGAGGGAAAGGCGATTAGCAGATTCAGTTAACTAGGTGTCAATCGAATGTGTGTGAGTGACTGTGGGTCAGAAGGTAGACAAATCTAGTCCCGAAAATCTGAAGGAGATGGCAGCATCTGATCGAATAAGCTTAGAAGGCAAACAGTGGGTAGGTCTGCGCATAGCCTGCGGAGTACCCTCTAGCATGGACCGCATCAGCATCTCTGGACCTGTTAGTTGTCGTGAGTGATGTGCAGCCACGGAGGAAATGAACGGGACATGAGGGATCCACACTTTCGCTTTTGTTACAGCCCTGCGTGTTTCTGGTTTAACATCGAGAATGGTTTCGCCAGTCGTAGTGGGATTGCTCTTGCATGATTTGTGTCCTGCAATGCAACGTGGGTGGATGCAGTTACAAAGATGCCTCCTTTAGCGGACCCAAAGTGCCTATGTAGAAAACTGGTAGAACAGAGCCTAAGGAAGCCCACCCTCAGGAAAGATACACCTTTAGCTTGTGAGGTGTAAGCCGCATCTAGAGTTGTCAACCCTCGAAGGTGGTGCATCTACTCCCCACTGGACGCAGACGAGGCGGTACAGTTGCTGACACGGTGAATAATCTCCGATCATGGCACCATTTCATCAGTGCAATACCACTTGACATTCTAGCTCCTTTCTGTAGCTAAATTTTCACCTCATCCACCTCGACCTGGAGTCCTGCCTTGCCCAGCCTATCCATAACGCCTCACACCACACCACCGCTTGAGCTCAGCATGTTCTACACACACGTCAAGTGCTCCTGGTTAGCCCACCCATTCACCTGACGAAGTAATCATCCAACTGTAAAACGGCCCTAACACGACTAATCTCATGGCATGGCGAGGTGCCAGCAACTATACCACCGTGTCTACGATCTCTGAGACTGTAAGAATTCCAGCAGTCCAAATGATTGGCCATGTCTGCGACGAAGTGAATACTGGAAGTGACTGTGGCTCCCGGTGGATCGGCTACTTAGCACATACGTTCACCAAAAGCTTACCACCCATACTATTTGGCTGTTCTGTGGGTACCTCCCGCTCTCGATCATCTACTACCCAGTCAGTCAGCGACACTGCGATTTGAACAGCTACCATCCCAATTGTTGGACGACTGACTGGCACACCGACTAACAAAGAGCTTTAATCGGGCCCATACCTCGACGTGGTGAGGCGAATCCAAGCGTGAAAATAATGTTTTCTTAATTAATGCATGTTGTGATTTGGTCTTGCAGTCAGTCAAGCCTGCAACAAGCTCGACGTGTGTCTCTTGTCAGCCTGCCTTAGAGGGCTAGAGTGGTTCACGAGAAGCCTGGAGCAAGTCAGCTGCCCTCTTCCAGTAGCCCAAATGCCAGTAGCTTGGAAGAGTAATATCATATCATATCGACAGGAAATCCATATCAACCCCATTTTAAGGCACCATCCACACACATCTAAAAGGCCGCTTTCCCGTGTAGCGATTTTGCATATCCAGTAGGCAAATTTTACTCAAGTCGTATCACTTGTCTCTAGTTCTCACACTTTGATACACTCGATGTTCTGGCTATCCGTTTACGTGGTGGCAAAGAACCTTGAGTTTAGTGTCACAAAGGTGTGACGCGTAGTATAAGCAACCAATGCAAATTTTCAGACCCGAACACACCGGTTTTGAATCCACCAAGCCGCTGCTCTTGCTTAAAGCCAGCCTGCTGAATTTTTTAACCCATCAGACAACTGGGATGGGTGAGCAGACTGGAGCTGCTCTCATTTGCATTGGATGAGCTCGCTATTTTGTTTATAAATAACCAGGTCACTAGAATCTAGACAACGTTTTGCAATGTACATTATGTGGAAAACTCTGGTGGTTAGTTGCTATTGGTTGGCTGGATGCCTGAATTGTGGGAATGAAAGTGCTCGTTAATTCAAGTGACTATTCTGCAAGCAGGGGCTCACTCCTCTGCCGGGATTAACTACAGGGGAAATGCCGTTTGTGCAGGCACTTGTGGGCAAATCCTGCCAAAATTGCCAGTGCAGTAGGCTGGACGCTTTCAATGCTCTCAGCCCCACCACACTCATGAGCTGTTTTGCTCACATACGGGTTGTGAAGGCGATAGTGATGCTAGTGAGAGTTGGATAGCCTGGTTTTTTATCCACCATCGTCGTAGAAAATGGCAGTGCTCACTCGAATGTGACTGAGGAATGAAGGGCAGCTCAAGAATTGCCTTTCCTTCAATACACTTGCCTGTATGTAAACGCTCACCTTCCATCTATCGCATCTCTTTGTCTATTCGTTTTATACGTTCATTCGCCTACTTGCTTGTCTCTCCACCCGTACTCATCCTTCCTTTCACCGCTGAAGCCATCCAAGCCCTCACTCTCCCCTTTACCACGCACCACCCAATGCATCATTCACTATTAACTCTTCCTTCTTCTTTCAGGCGCATCTAGTCTCCACACTACGTCTTCGCCTGTTAATGCATTTCATCATCAATGTTCTCAATTAGGTAATTTGAGCCTCCGACTTTCCTCCACAAATGCTTGTGCTTTTGTCCAACAAAGGCATGCATCGAATCGTTGCTTTGGTGTTACGGAGGACGTCAACATGAAGTATCGCGTCTCAAGCCAGTTCTTGGCGTACAGTTAATTGCACTGTCCATATTTCTGTCCTTGTGGCGATTTTACCAACAACTCTTCTGTTACTGCCATCTTCCTCCCTTCTGCTGAGGGCAGTTTTATTGAGGAAGGACAGGCATAAATCATGCTGCGAAAGATTGGTAAAGCTCGTGGGTTACGACTGATTTGGCTGCACCCAAATCAAGGAATAAACTGCATAGGAATCCCTCAACTTTGCCTGCGACTCGCATAAATGAATGAGAGCCATTTGGAAGTAGACAGGGAAAGGTACAGTGTGGCTCACTTGATCTTTGAATGTGGCGCGGGTGTCCGACGTGGATACATGGGGTTCAGCCATCTGCTTGATTGTTAAGGTGGCGATGTCATACGGGTTTTCTGACGCGTTTCTCGTTTCAACTCAGATGACCGTTTATTCCAACGGATGCATACTGCAAATGCGGCAATGCAAGGAAATGGCTAGAGTGTCACCAGCGTCAGTGGGTGATGTGGTCATCAATCTGGTTGCTCAACTTTGCAGTGGCATATGTGTCTGTCTGCTCACGGCGATACCGGTTGCAGTGGTGATGACAGTTAAACTATCGTGGAATCGTCAGCACTACTCTTTGATGACGATTTGAATGGGAATATGACCTCGTACTAGTGCTCGCTGCCTAAGAATATTCTTTGAATATCGGCTTCGTCATCATCCCAGTATTGATGTCAGTCAAAAATGCCAGTGCTGTCCGACAAGGCGTAGGCAATCGCCGTTCTCTACCCCACCTCTCTGCGCTGCGCTGCACTACACTGACTCCTGGGGTCTCTCATACCGCAGGAAGGCATTTTGCCCTCATTGTGGCAGCGGATGTCAGAATGCAAACATGGCGCTAAAATGGAGATCGCAGACGGAGATGAGTGTGTCGATATGAATGGAGAGGCAGTTTGGGTGCTACGGTGGAGCCAGATGGGATGATCTCAGTAAACTGAGTTCACTGGAGCGGCAAAACTGTCACATGAGAAAGTGGTCCTTTAGATGTGTTGGGATGAACATGATGAGTTATTTTGCATCAAAATATGTGGATTTGTCTAGGCAAGTGTGTGACTCTATATTCTGGGATGATTCTCTTGAACGTTTTAATAGTAACTGATTGGTCTTGAAGTTAGAGTTGTTGCCAGCTGATTCCAGGTTTGCTAAGGTTGAGAAAGAGATACACCGATAAGCGCTTTTCAGTCTACAATTTCTGTGCCAGCTCCTCAGCCATCACGGGACCTCCACAACTTTGATGTCAACTACTATAATGTAACTCGCTCTTCGCTGCTTCACTAATGCGGCTTCTACTGCAGAATCGATGATTCTGCCTAACGACTTTTCGAACAACAACTGAGCGACTTTTCGCGGAATCAACAATCACCTATCGAGAACTTACTGAGACTCCAGCTTAGTACGGTAGAGCTACCAACTCGTAAATACAAGGGACAACAAGTTATAGTAATTGGCGAACCCGGCCCAAAGGTATTGGGGGTGAAGTCAACAACATGGGGCAGTCGGCGGAGTGGTCCTCTATGTAGTGTCTAAAGAAAATGACGCCCTCACTACTTGCTGAACCACTTTTAGCGGCAGGGAGAGAACCACTAATGTGGAAGCATTGATCGAGGTCACCAGTGAATGACAGAAGAGGTTGCGCATCATGCAGTGTTTGTGACACCTGCACCAATGCTTTGCCAGAACTTGTCGACTCCTGAATCATAAGGGTAATGGGTGAGCAAGGAGCCGGAATCGATGGGTATCTAAAAGGGCAGCCGGGGAGATAATGAGGCCTCCGAGTGAGTCAGTGTGTCGGAGTGCATCCCGCTAAGCATTTTCACAGCAATTGGTTCACCCTAATCACTGTGTGGTAATTGGTACGCTTCAATTAAACGTCTGCTTGAAGCACCACAATCAGAAGCGAGTAATTGTTTGACTCTCTAGATAGTTCAGCAATTTGAAATAAGATTGAAAGCAAGGGAAAATGGATAGAAACTATCGTTTGTAGCGTCTGTGTGATGCCATTTCCATCCTGGTTGTCGTTACAGTAATGATGACACAATCCTTCCACATTGTTTTGGATGTCTTTGAGTGTACTGTAGCACAGAGCACGGAGGTGGCAAGAGAACAACGGTTGTCCATGCAAATCAGGCATCACTGACGTCCCTGTGTGCGGAAGTTGACAAATTGAGCATTATCACATTGCGGATGGCGAAGATGATGAGAGTTGAAGGCTCGTGAGTGAGGAACGCTAGCGCAAGGCCACATTGCAACGGTAATGGCTTAATGACGATCGCAAACAGATCGTATGCTTGGTGACTTGACCGCTCCTATACGTCGGTATCTGTCTAATGGGTAGTTTCTAGCCTATGCTTTAGATTGATGCGCTTTGTCACCGACAACCTCAATCCACATCTTTCATCCGTCCGCGTTGCCGTCCTCATGCCCATGCGCATCATCTGCTAGTGTCCTCAATGACCACGCACACTTCGCCCTCCTTATCACCGTCACGTTAATGCTCAACAGCCTCTGCTCATGTCATGCTAACTTCAGTATAACTCTCGTCGCCAGAATTGCCGGGATGTTAGGAATATCCGCATCACGTCGCGTGAAAATGTCAATTGTGTCAACGAGATGTGGAGAATTATCTGCCTCTTTACAGTGTCTAGCGGGTGCGGTGATAGCTAAAGCAACAAATTTGATGGCAAGGAGAGCAGAGGTGTGGTGCACACTCTTCATTTTGCAGCGTTGCATAGAGCCGATCTCGTGCCAAAATCAACGTGGGCGATTGGGTCATGAGTAATGATGACTTGGATGCATTCACCTGCCCTCTCCCGGTAGCTCAAAGCTGTCAACTTGGGAGAAGCAATGCGTGGCTGTGGATGCACTGCTTCATCATTGCCAGGAAACCTCTACTAACAGCTACTGCAATCGGCTATCTTTCGTGCGTGCTGGTCGTGGGTTGGTAGACCCACTTCCGTCTGGCTTAAGAATTCGCACCCTTTAATTGAAAGCACTACAAACCCATGAGTGGGCCACGCATTGCACCCGTTCGAGACATTGCAGTCACAATGGGTAAATGCATGAGGAAGTGTGGGTGGGCGGACAGGTCTTCTTTTGTGGTCGGATTATCATTTAGTACAAGCAAGGTGAGATGTCGTGATAATGCACACTACTAAAGCCACTTTAAGAGGTATCCAACAACACTGTTGGGGATTCAGCCTCCACGCATAGTGAAGATGCTTTTCATGCACCATTTCTTTCTACATTGTCAGGAGTTGATTGCCATATCCGGAGAAGTGTGTACGATGGGTTTGGCGTTCCTTAGCCTCCAAGTCCTCATTTCACTCGTTGTGAAGAATTGTAGACACAATAGCATAGTTGCTGGCACTTTATATTGACAAGGAATTAGCCCTGTTAGGACTCTCGTGTGGTTGGATGGTTGCCTGGTCATGTGGGTGGGTGGGTAGGTGAGTGGGTCGGGTGGGTGAGTGGGTCATTCAGCAGCACTCTGCGTGTGTGACAGCGCCTAATCACTGGAGCATGCAGAGTGCGGTCGGTGGTTAGATGTGAGACTTCGCAGTCAGCCAAAGCAAAGCACGACTTTAGGTGCAGACGCCTGCAGCAAATATGCTAGCTACTAGAAGGAATTAGCAGACCAAGTGACACTCCAATGATATGATTGCTGTTTAAATCAGAAAGCACTTACGGCGCTAGCGACTGTGCCGCCTCGTCTACGCTCAATAAAGTGTGCAGACACTGTAACCGAGAATTGAGAATTGTCGAGCCAGCGCACACTCCACTGACCGACCGGATGTTCAAGAGCAGTCTGTAGAAGTGATCAGACCGGGTTAGTGAGTGCGAAGCCTGCACGACATCAAAAACAATGTCTATAGTTGAAAAGTGTGGAAGGGGTGGTGGAATGGGCAGCTTGACAATGGAATTGGCATGTCCAAGCACAACACACATAAGCACGTACACAATCAGTGAGAAAAAGGACGAAGTAGTGAAGGCGGATGGCATGCTGGTCTCTGCAACTGCAGTGGGTAGGAGAGTGTGTTTACGACCATGTGCGCACATGCACACGGAACCGACGTGCACAGTCTCTTCATGTCCTTTTGTCTCGTTCGGTTGGTTGTCATTTCCGCATCAGAGTGGAAGGCGTTACAGAGAGGCACGGAAATTTGTGCAACTTACAACGTGTGCTGACGGTAAAAGCGATGGCCTTGTACATGCCGTCACAGAAATTCAACGCAGATCTTCATGTGTGTTTCCTTGAGGCAATTTTGGAACGATGATGCGTAAGTGATGGTGAAATGGACGCTGTTGGCAACCTTCAACACACATTCTGTCCATGATTCAGCAGTGAATTCTTCTATCTTGACCACTGCTGTGAGATGTTAGCTCAGCTTGTCATCGAGCAGCGAAAGCAGTACCTGGTTGGGGACTCTTTCTACCACGATTTAAAACCTTGCGAGGATGATGAGGAGTACACCAGGAATATGCAGCACTCCGCAAGACAGGATTACGATGCATACCACCAACCAGGATTACTAACTCTGTGGTCGTTCAGTTCACTCCTCATTGTGGGCAGATCTTACGCCTTGCAGACAAACAAGCTCAGTCAACTGGTTGAACTTGCAATGGAGAAGCGCGAGAAAATCCATCTGACATCGCCACCTTATCCATCAAGCAGATGGCTGAACCCCATGTATCCACGTCGGACACCCGCGCTACGTTCCAAGATCAAATGAGCCACACTGTACCTTTCCTTGTCTACTTCCAAATGGCTCTCATTCATTTATGCGAGTCACAGGCAAAGTTGAGGGACTCTCATGCAGTTTATTCCTTGATTTGGGTGCAGCCAAATCAATCATAAGCCAACGAGCTTTGCCAAACCTTCGCAGTATGATTTACATCGGTCCTACCTCCACAAAACTGCTCTCAGCAGAAGGGAGGAAGATGGCAGTAACAGAGGAATTGTCGTTAAAATCGTCACAGGGAAAGAACTGTGGACAGTGCGATTAATTGTATGCTAAGAACTAGCTTGAGACGCGATACTTCATGTTGACGTCCTCCGTAACACCAAAGCAACGATTCGATGCATGCCTTTGTTGGACAAAAGCACAAGCATTTGTGGAGGAAAGTCGGAGGCTCAAATTACCCAATTGAGAACATTGATGACGAAGTGCATTAACAGGCGAAGACGTAGCGTGGAGACTAGATACGCCTGAAAGAAGAAGGAAGAGTTAATAGTGAATGATGCATTGAGTGGTGCGTGGTAAAGGGAAGAGTGAGGGCTTGGATGGCTTCAGCGGTGAAAGGAAGGATGAGTACGGGTGGGGAGACAAGCAAGCAGGCGAATGAACGTATAAAAACGAATAACAAAGAGATGCGATAGATGGAAGGTGAGCATTTACATACTGGCAAGTGCATTGAAGGAAAGGAAATTCTTGAGCTGCCCTTCATTCCTCAGTCACATTTGACTGGACATTGCCATTTTCTACGATGATGGTGGCTAGTAAACCCAGACTTTTGAAGAATCCGACGCGTAGCCTTAAAGAGAAGGACGCAAACGGAGACGTTTAGCTATGTACAATATTTCCCAAGTGAAAAGCACCAAACAAATATTTAAATAACTCGTGTCACAAAGTAACACTTCAATCATTCAATCAGTGCTTACCTCAACCACTAAGTGTAGATCCGACCATGTGAACCACCATCCTTCAAGTGGTAAGTAACCAAGCGTGACCTGTGCCAAAACGAAGCATCCAGTCATAATCTTCAACGCTCTACTACAACCAATTTCCTTTAAATTGGTAGAATTCCATCAAGGCCACATTCGACTTATGCACCTCAATGTTTAAGACGAAGAAGAAGTTGAACTCCTACAATCCTATTTCGGACTTTCCCTTCTGGATGCACCAACTCTGAAAATGACGTTAAAAGGCATTTTAGCTCAAGACAACATGCTGCGTTGCGATGCACCGCATGACATTTGTCCCTTCGATGTTGGGGTTGTATGAGGGATCAGCTACATGGTTTGGACCGATCGGGAGGTGTTTCAGTTTTGGTTTACTAAACACCCACAACGTTGCATTTGAACAGTCTCACCTTTGGATTCCCAGGCAGTTCTACTGAGGACTTGTGTCCCCTCAGTGACTTACCTATCGGCAGTGAAATCAATTGGGTTAGTAGATATGGAACTGACTATAGGCTGTGACTGTGGCTCCACTCAGCACACTGCTTCACTAACACCTCACCACCTGTCCCTTTTGACTGTCCACTAAATTTGTCTTGCTATCAACAAGCTCTTAGCATCTGCAATCACTTCATCGAACCTGACTATGTCGCATCTATCCAACTCTAACTAGCACCACCATCACCTTCAACTTCACCGACCCGTGTGTGAGCAAAACAGCTGGTTACGGGTCGCGTTGAGGCTTTCTTGTAAAGCTCATGAGTGTGGTGGGGCTGAGAGCGTTGAAAGCGTCCAGCCTACTGCACTGGCAATTTTGGCAGGGTTCGCCCACAAGTGCCTGCACAAACGGCAATTCCCCTGTAGTTAATCCCGACAGAGGAGTGAGCCCCTGCTTGCAGAATAGTCACCTGCATCAACGAGCACTCTCACTCCCACAATTCAGGCATCCAGCCAACCAATAGCACCTAACCACCAGAACTTTCCACATAATGTACATTGCAAAACGTTGTCTAGATTCTAATGAACTGCTTATTTATAAACAAAATAGCGAGTTCATCCACTGCAAATGAGAGCATCTCCAGTCCGCTCACCCGTCCAAGGTGTCTGATGGGTTAAAAATTCAGCAGGCTGACTTTGAGCAAGAGCAGTGGCTTGATGGATTCAAAACCGCTGAGTTCGGGTCTGGAAATTTGCATTGGTTGCTTGTACTACGCGTCACACCTTTGTGACACTAAACTCAAGGTTCTTTGCCAAAAATGTGAGAACTAGAGCCAAATGATACGACTTGAGTAAAATGTGCCTACTGGATATGCAAAATCGCTACACGGGAAGTGGCCTTTTGGACGTGCGTGGATGGTACCTTAAAATGGGGTTCACACGGATTTTCAGTCGGGACGATGTCGGTGTCACTACTATTCCAGCTTCCCATTCCTTCTCCCAGGTTCCAAGAAAACGCCAGTTCAACGCAATGAAGACGTCAGTGCTGTTCTGTTCTGCTACCTGCACGAATTCCCATATCATGACTCGAAGCAAATCATGCAGTCCATGCCAACTCCATTTACAAATGCCATGCAAACACATCTAAAAGACCACTTTCTCATGTGGCAGTTTTGTTGTTCCAGCGAACTCTGTTTATTGAGATCATCCCATTTGGATCCACCGTAGCACCTGAACTGCCTATCCTCATATACACCGGTACACTCAGCTCCGTCTTGAGTGCCTGTTCAACACCATTTTGCATGTCAACAATCCCTGTCACAATGAGAGAAGATGCCTTCTTGCGGTATGAGAGAGCCCAGAAGTCAGTGCAGCGCAGAGCAGAGCAGATCAGAGAGGTGGGGTAGAGAACAACAGTTGCCCATGCCTATTCAGGCAACACTGGCATTCTTGGCTGCAAACGTTGTCAAGTCAGACATTGCTTCCGAGGTGTTGACGAGGCTGATGTCGAAAGAATATTGGTGAGCGAGGAGCACTAGCACGAGGTCACATCCCCATCCAAATCATCGTTAGAGAGTAGTGCTAACGATTCCACTGTCACTTCACCGTCATCACCACTGCACCCAGTACCGCTGCAGCAGGCAGATACACATGCCACTGCAGAGTTGAACATCCGGATTCACCGCCACATCACCCACTGACGCTGGTGGCACTCTAGCCTCCTCTTTGCAGTGCCGCATTCGCAGTATGTATGCGTTGGAGTAAATGGTCATCTGAGTTGAAACGAGAAACGCATCTCGTTCCGGGGTCGTCATCATCTGTCATGGAGGAAGGAATGCACTTTCCGAAGGAGCTCAATCCTCACTAGTGTGTGCTGCTCGTCCAATCAACAGCGATGGAGAACGCCATCCACCCGCAGGTAGAGGAATCGGTAAAGTAAGCAAATGCAAATGCCTCACACACTTCCAAGTAGGTAGCGCACACCTGCCTGCTGAATGTAAGTGCACTGAGCAGACGGCGTTTGTGCTGTGACTGAGTCGCCCTTAATTGCAAGACAGAAGCGCATTGTGATTGCATGCCCTATGGACGGCATTTGTGAAGTGTCTTGATTCCCAGTGGCTGTAGCTGGAAGGTAACCTCCAGGCGCAGTGAGGCCACTCACTTGTGTGCATTCCATGACAGCAAAGTCAACAGCGGTGTGCCAGTCGATTCGCCACGCTGGCACACTTGATATCGATATGCCTAACTAAGTAGCACTCAGTGCTCAGTGCTAGGCGCGATTCGTTCGGCGAACACGCTTCTCACCACAGAACCGTCGTCATTCGCCCTCGAGGGAGAAGGGTACTCTCTAAGCCTCCTTAGCCCTCTTCTCTCTTCACCAGTGAGGACTGCTCGCTATCTGCTCTCACTCCACCCGTTACCACACCAAACCTGTTGGATGTTGACGAGGAGAACGACATCTTTCCATCGTTGCGATTTGAGTAGAGAATGCAGCACCGACATCTCCACCGCATGATATCTTGTTTCTAATGGGAAGTAATTGCTTCACAGTAGGGATTTAATAAGTTGCATGCACGTCTAGAGTCAAGAAGAGGAGACGAGGGCGCACAGTGTGTTCATCTGACTGCCAAGCCATTCCATAGCCTGAAACAAGTCACCGTTGTGCTGGCAGTGGAAGACGATCTCAAGAATTTATGACTGTTGCACTGATGAAATGGTGCCCTGATCGGGGATTATTTACGGTGTCAGCAACTGTACCGCCCGTCTGCGTCCAGTGGGGAGTAGATGCACCACCTTCGAGGGTTGAAACTCTAGATGCGGCTTACACCTCACAAGCTAAAGTGTATCTTTCCTGAGGGTGGGCTTCTTAGGCTCTGTTCTACCAGTTTTCTACATAGGCACTTTGGGTCCGCTAAAGGAGGCATCTTTGTAACTGCATCCACCCACGTTGCATTGCAGGACACAAATCATGCAAGAGCAATCCCACTACGACTGGCGAAACCATTCTCGATGTTAAACCAGAAACACGCAGGGCTGTAACAAAAGCGAAAGTGTGGATCCCTCATGTCCCGTTCATTTCCTCCGTGGCTGCACATCACTTACGACAACTAACAGGTCCAGAGATGCTGATGTGGTCCATGCTAGAGGGTACTCCGGAGGCTATGCGCAGACCTACCCACTGTTTGCCTTCTAAGCTTATTCGATCAGATCCTGTCATCTACTTCAGATTTTCAGGACTACATTTGTCTACCTTCTGACCCACAGTCACTCACACACATTCGATTGACACCTAGTTAACTGAATCTGCTAATCGCCTTTCCCTCTTCCTCCAAATAGCCGATGCCGAAGTGTACTCCACGCTGTTCTGCATTGAATAGCACACCGTTCAGCAGCTCTTCCGCCTAGCATCAGCGGTGCAACACGACAAGGCACTGGAAATACACGGGAAGAGCAAAGTCACAGTGTCAATTCACACGTTTTCCCTTTGCTCAGCTAATGCACACTCTTCCAGCGCTCTCGACAAACCGACACACTAATTGTCGAGGTCCTGATCCCTCTTATACAACACCTCCTCAGCTGCAGCTAGTACGATGACTATTGCATACCACCAACCAGGATTACTAACTGTGTGGTCGTTGAGAAACGGCAGTGCGGGTTGGCGAACTCGGACCACAACTCGGTTCCTCCCATTGCACAACACCACAGGTGTACCTGCTGCCACGCATTTGCTCTCAGCGTGAATAGTTCGTGTCGTGAGTGCACAGCACCACGTCCGCCATAGCCCTCAACAATGCAAGCTTGTCTTCCTTTGGATGAAAGCAGCAAAGATGAATGGGTGTGCGACCCCAACGTTCAAGTAAGGACAGTTAGCTGGTGGCATAGCTGACTTCACTGCATGAACGCGCGTCATCCATGAAGCGATGTTTACAGTCCTCTCGTGACTCCTGTTGAAGTGTACTCCAACCGAGACTATAAAATGGGCCCAGGCACGGCGGCTAGATGTGAGAGAGGACGTGAGATCTACATGGAGAGGCTGATTTCCATGCAAATGAATGTGTTGCGACTCACTGATTACCTCGAAGCCTTGCACCAACAATCGTGGAAATGACGGTTTGTTTATGTATGGGTCACAATTGATGCGCCAGTTGCTCTCCGTCTCGATATGCTTCATTTGAAAAGCAAGTGTCCTGTCAGAATGTCAATGAAGACGAATATTGAGAGAAGTTTACAACGTTGGCATACAAGTCGTTGTTCGTTTGGTATGATGATCTGCAATTTGCTCTGCTTTGTGGGAGTCATGATCAAGGTGTTATCTCCAATGGTCGGTCAATCCAATTTCGATGGTTGTCCTTGCGCCAAATAAAATCCCAAAGAATCTACTTTTTCCTTGCCCAATTCCACTTGTCGATTTGATGAATTTCGCAAGCACTGTCTCATTTTCGTTCGTTGTAAAGGAGTCCGGCCTCTTCGTCAGCCACCTTGGCTGGGTAGTGTGCTGGAAATCAGTGTTGTTGTCGCCTTCTCCTTCTCCATCCACTTTTTGAACCACAGTCATTGCTAACCCGACATGACAAGAGCGGACTCCGCCCAAAGATGCTGCATGCGACGCGCCATTTAGGAACTGGAAATCATTTCACCCAATTTTCCACCCCATTCTCTCGTGCAGTATCGATGAAATCCTCACTTGCGGCAAGAAGACCTCGTCTATTAGGAACTCGAGGGCACAATCCTATCCTTCCACAAGACAGGATAGATTTAAACGAATGAACGGCTGCAAAAGAGCGCAAGTGAGGGAGTGTGACAGGTTGCGAAACCCTTCCAAGAGGATTGCAGATCGCTTTCAAAGCCCTATCGCTTGTGTCACTCTACCACTCTACCAGAATCACTCCTCACCATCACTTACCTTAGTTCGTGCTCCTTTCTTCGTTCTTTTTGCTTTCCAAAAATCAAATCGGTGCCTACACCATCCTCTTTGCCGCACTCACAACCAGGAACTTGGAACTAATGCAAATCTACACATCACGAAGAAGCCACTTGCATCGGTCCCGCGCAAAGTTGTTGAGAGCGGTTTGTGACACAACCAAGCAACAATTCTAAGCATCCAAGCCCCACGAGGGACTTCGATTAGTTTCCTTTGGAAGGGGATGAATTCCATCACAGCCACTTTCGATTTTCGGGAGTCAGTGCCGGAGAAGTCTTGCTACCACGCATTTACTGTCGATGTGAAGAGCTCGTTACGTGAGCGCATTGCACCACTTTACCACACACAATGTCGGTACAGCTTCTCCTGGAGAAGGGTGGTAAAGATGGGAGGAAGATGTGCGATGGTAGCGTCGAGTACCTATGTGAGCTCTGTATTTGCAATCACTTTGACGTCCGTCAGCTGGAAGGCAGTTCCGGGGGAGACCTGCACTACAGAGAAGCGAAAATGAGACCTTGAATGTAGGATCCACCAAAATGTAGTGGTGGGATTGGGCGAGGAGCAAGTGGGATCCTCTGTGATCCATTTTGTCGTAAGGAAGACCACCGGGATGACACATGGTCGGCTATGAATGCAACGTCGTAATCATGCCTTCTGGACAGCAGTGCAAATCGCAGGGCATGTCTTGGGGCGAACAAAGCTCTGTACACAAACGATCTTGAATTCCTCCATTACCACACTGCTAGACAGAGCGTGTGTGCCCCTTTGAGATTGACAAGCGTTCACGAGAGCACTCTCAGCTTCTCACCGAATGCAGCACAAACGGACAGCTTGAAAATGGCGCCTCATCGAACAGCAAACACACTGCCGCAAAACTCGTTTCACGCTACGGTGAAACAGAACACGACTTAGACAATGCCAATTTTCCTTTGTGTAATGGAGAGAGGTTTCTTATCTTTGACGAGAAGACTGCCACATGGGTTTGAATGCCTTTGATGCACGACTGTGGCGCACTATACTTATCCCTGAAACTTGTAGTCAGATGGTCTCAGTCCTGCAACTTACCTTTCTACAGTGTCGTCGATATCTTGTACGATGAGGCATTTGTAACAGGTTCTATTTTAATTATTAAAGTTATTTTTGCACTAAGCCAAATGGAATGATTCCTGGGAGTCACATCGCAAGGCGCGTTTCGCCAGAAGTTGGAGTAAGCATAAGAGGGCACGATGATGAGGGTTATTCCTGCTTCGAGGACTTCTGACTGGCGGTGGGATATAGAGCTTCTAAGCCAAGGGAGAAGGCAGTTAGTCAGAAAGAGGAAAGTGCTTCATGCAGTTGGTAGTGTGTTTTGGGAATCCAGAAGTGGAAATTGGGAGTCGCCAACCTTTTTTAGTTGTCGAGCACACAGAATTTACCTTCTTTCCTTGTGTCAATTCTATTCGGAGTGAATGCCTTTTAAACGTGATTGAACTTGCCAGGACACGAATGCCCAATTTTAGGTCAGAGGGTAGAACGTTAAGAATCGCCTCTGAGTTTGGAAGATTGTACATTGCGTAGCAGGAACAAACAAGTGTTTACCCATTTCAGATAGGCGAGGAGGTAAGGCAGCACCATAGGAGACGAACAGGGATTTTGGCACATCTCACTCCACCGCATAAACACACGTCGTCGCTGAAGTGTACCCGAACCAGCACCATGAAGTGGGCTCGAGCACAGTGACTAGCAGTGAGAGGCGACAGGCGAGAGGAGTAGAGAGGCGGCTTTCTTTGTTGATGGAATGCTATGAAGACTCGTCATCTTGTCAATTGAAACTTTGCATAGATTTCTCACTTGTTTGATTGAGCACAAATGAAGTCATTCACATGTGGTGTAGATCACTTCAGCGCTAATTCCCTAATTATGAATTCAGCGAAGAGGATGCTGGAGATGCCGATTTTGGTGCTAAGAGTAGAAAAGACGAAAGAGGGACTCAAGACTTGAGTTGATGTGTGTGAGGAAATAATTATGTTGGGTCTGGGAAGTGCAGGCAAAGACGTAGTAGACTATCAACATTCTACGTCCGAGAGGTTTTGCACTAGGCTTCACCCTATCCTATCCTATCCTATCCTACATTGACTGCTGCGGCGCAATGCAGTGAAGATGACACATTCTCATCCTGGTCCCCTGCGCGTTAAAGTAGTCGCTTGGTATTTCGTGCTTTTCGCTTCATGTCTCTAGTCTGTGCTTCCTTCCAATTTTGAGGGAGTACTGCACAGAAACGATTCTTCGTGGCGTCTACGCACTGCTGCGTCTGCATCCTACTTATCATTGCTATGATGAGGACAAAATCCCCACACATTGTTTTGGAGGTCTCGGAGGTTACTGTAACATGGAGCACGGAGGTGGGGCGAGAAAAATAGTCGTGACAAGCATTGCGTGGAAGAGATGAAGAGGACCAGTTGACTGCTGCTGTAGGTAGAATTGATTCATTTCGCGTGGGGCATGATACTTTAAAAAACAGCTAGAATCTGGTTTTGTGTCCTTTTTTGGTAGGGCAAGTGAGTGTAATCAGTAAGCCAAGTGGGATGCTAAGAAAAACCTTCCTCGATGAAGGAAAATTCAATGGATACACGCAAGTTCACACTCCCTCGCCCTCCCCTCTATTCATTATTGAAATGTGCAGTGCTTAAATTCGCAGCCTACCCACGTCTTGCCCATCGGCTGCCTCGCTTCTCAGCATCGTTCCCTCGACCACCTCTTCTACCATAGAAACGCTTTGGTATTCGATAGCACCAGCTGTTGCATGGGATCGTCAAAAGCACATCAGTGGTGGGCAAAACAAGGACCAATATGCAGTCATCAAGTCAGCCTCAACTATGTCCTCAACTGCTGCATTTTTCGACTGAAAGCGACTTGAACCACTTCCTTACGTCCTATTTCCCACTCGTAGCACAAAATTTGTTGTGGAAAGTGAAGTTCACCTTCTCCAACTTGATGGGATCCTAGTAGACGCCTCATCAGTGAGGCTTGTCACGATCTACCAAGCACTAAACGAATTGCGTGATGCCAAGGAGGAAGGCATCTTGTGATCGCTGTGGACTGAGCGCAGAAGCCTAGCGTCCGAATCTCTACTTATAACTCGTTTTATTTCTAGGAATGACTTGCCTCACAAACTGGCCCCAAGGGTCCGCATCACCAGGTAAAGCCAAGTGTTTTGTAGACTTTTCCTAATTTCCATCGAACCAGACCTCATCAGCCTTAATTCCTCCTCAACCGAATAGCCTATGACAATTTGAATCACATCACATCAGTGACGGATCAAAATAAGGTGATTGGTTAGCCGGCGGATCAGCACGAACGCCACCAATTACTGCATCGTTCACCACTTCTGCCCAGTGCGTGGAACCTGTTAGGTGAGGTGTAGGTCGCTTTATCCATGTGGCTTTCCACAGTCGTTATGAACTGACGCCCTGTCATCGTTTGGGAGTAGAGTGGTGTCAGAGAGAACGTCATGCTCTAATTGCTGGGAGCTGAGCTTACAGTTCAGTGTCAAGAAATCCACTCGCGAAAGTTTAGTTTTTGCTAAAAGCAGCTTGTCTGAATGCAAGAGATGGAGACGATGGAGCCCACTGGATTAGCCGTTCAGTGAAGTCAGTTTCATGCCTTATTCACATCACGAGTAGCGTTGTTGGTTGGAGGGACAGTGAGTAGATTGGTCAGGCATTGGCCTCGATCTCACCTCACTGCAATAATCCACCCTCTACTAAACAATTTGCACACAGTAGCCAGCTAAACGAAAGAGTAAAATAATAGTACTCTCCTCCAACAACAAAAGCTTGTGGCACTTTATCGCAAGAATCTCATTTAAAAAAGAAAACAAAAGAGGTCAGCACACCTTAATGCCCACACATTCAGTCAGCCACCCAAATAGATGAAAACCACAAACACCTAGTTTCACTTCGCTGCCACTTCTGTCCTGAGTCGTGCATCCTTGTCGTATTTGTTGTTGGGTGGTGGAGCGCAGATACTAACTGCATCTGATTCGAGAGGGCAAACTCCCTCACGGAAACGCATAAACACTGCTAATTTTGCTTCATTCTCCGTGAATATTAGACACATGTTAGAAAAGATAGGGAGGGAGAATAGATGGCCGGGTCCTCGTCGTCTCCATCACATAAATAAGCCAAGTCTGCACGACAAATGCAGAATCGACGGTACGGGATTTCTTCCAAGAAGCAGAACAGAACTAGCGTCTTCACCGTGCTGACCTGGAGCTTCACTGATCTGGAGAGAAGAGGCGAGGAATGGTGCTGCCAGTGCCACCGACCTCTTCGAGACTGGCAGCGCGAGCCAACTCGTTTCTTCGAATTGCCGGTTTCGGTCACTTGCATGGCATTCTTGTACTAGCCCGTTGGCTGTACTCCGGCCCATGCCAGCGGCCCCAAGTCCCTCTGTTTCCAGAACATGTGTATTCCACCCCAGAATTCTGTCTTCTTTTACCTTACTGGAAGTCTTGAGACGCTACAGACACCTTATCAGGGCAAGGGTACTGCTCCATTAGGGTTGATGGGAGGTTAGTTGATGGGCTTGTCAGCTGTTCAACAACTTCAATTCTAGGCAATTAGAACTTGACATCCCTTCCCACATGAATACCTACAAAGCCGGCTGTCCAGCCCAGCCGGCCAACTGGCTGGGCTGGCTGGTGGGAACAAAGAACTGCTAACACCTGCGTTTTAGCTGACAAATCTTGGGCAGAATCGTTGACAAGACACCGTCAGTCTTCTCCCTCCTCGTGCCTTCTGCAATGTTCAGTGCAGTGTGTTAACGAAGGTCTTTGCCTAGCTGTTGCATTCGATTGAGTGAGAAACAGTGGAACTGGAACATCCACGATAGCAAGATGACAGAGAAGTAATGGAATGTCGCCACGTGAGCCATGCACCCTTGTCCCAGCAAAGATCTCTTCCAACTCGTGGTGGCTGAAGATTAAGCACGGTGCTTGAAGCTATTTCCCAGCCAGTGTGGATCAAGGCCGTTCACAAGTGGCCTGCTCAGGGTATGCTACTATGATGTGCCTCTGCTTTGAACCAAAACAACTTTAGCTTAGCTTGCTTACTTGAACAGGTTGATTGCGCTACTCACGACTAAAGTCGCTAAATTTCGGTCCTTACCCAAATATGTTATAATTAGCCAGCATTTATCTGTTCCAGTTTGGCTCTCATTCCCTTAAAATAAGTGAGTGAAGGGCAGGTAAGAGGCGTCGATACCCTCCCTGGAACGAGTAGAGGGAGCGCAGGTAGTAGGTAGCCTAATCCATCACTGGTAATTTGATGAACAGGGCGCAACGTTGAGGGTTGTGCTTGTTTAGTGAATGCGCTTCTCTCTCACTGGGAGATGATGACGATTCCAAAAGAGGAACTACTTCTTAGACAAATACGCGCTGCAAACATGCCGACGTGAAGGAGCGGTCCAGTCATCAAACATCAGATTCGTTTGCGATCGTCGTTGAGCCATCAAAGTGGTGATGAGGCCTCGTACTAGCACTCGTCACTCACGAGCCTTCAACTGTCATCACTCTCGCCATCCTCAATGCAATAATGCCCAATTTGTCAACTTCCGCACACAGGGACGTCAGTGATGCCTGATTTGCCATGGACAACAGTTGTTCCCTTCCTATCTGCGTAGCCTGTGTTACAGTCACCTAAAGGACATCCAAAACAATGTGAAAGGATTGTGTCATCATTATTGTAATGACAACCAGGATGGAAACGGCATTACACAGACGCTACAAAGGATAGTTTCTATGCAGTTCTCCTTGCTTTCAATTTTATTTCAAATCACTAGACGATGTAGAGACTAGAGCGATCACTCACTTCTGATTGTTGTGCTTCAAGCAGACGTTCAATTGAAGTGTACTATTTACCTTACAATGGGCAATGTCAACCAACTGATGTGAAAATGCTTAGTGGGATTCACTCCGACACACTGACTCAATCGGAGACCTCATTATCTCCCTGGCTGTTCTTTAGATACCCACCAACTATGGCCTTCTGCTTACTCACTACCCTTAGGGTTCAGGAGTTGACAAGTTATGGCAAAGCATTGGTGCAGGCGCCGCAAACACTGCATAATGCGCGATCCCTTCTGTCATCCAGTGATGACTTCGTTCAACGCTTCCACATTTGTGGTTCCCTCTCTGCCGCTAACAGCGGTTCAGCAGGTAGTAAGGACGTTATTTGTCTTAGGCACTACATACTACAGGACCACTCCTCCGAGTGCCAGTTACTATAACTCGGTTCACCTCTACGTACGAGTTGGTAGCTTTACCGTACTAAGCTGGATTCTCAGTAAGCCCTCTGTAGGTGATTGATGATAAGTCATTAGGCAGAACCATCAATTCTGCAGTAGAACCAGCATTAGTGAAGCGGAGAAGAGCGAATATCCATTATAGCAGTTGGCATCAATGTTGTGGAGGTCCCGCCATGCAAATCTTGTAGCACTGCCTGTAACTGGCATCACCTGCAACTCGTGTTGGGTGAAAAGCTGGCACCAAAATTGTAGTCTGTAAAGCACTCATTTGTGTATCTCTCTCGCAATCTTAGCGAGCCTAAAATAAGCTAGCAACAACTCCAAGTTTAAGACGAATGTTACTGTCAATACGCTTAAGGGAATTATCCCAGAATACAGAGTCGCACACCCAGGAGCTTCGTCACTGCTCAGATCTCTCACTCGCACTCACTGACCGTAGCAACTTTCCCATTCATTAGGTGGGTAATCAAGGCATCCATTCTCAAGCCTCTGATGAGAACTGTACCCAGTGCGCACCAGCTAACACGGGAATGTGAGTAGCGTCTCCAGTTGAAGACAAGAAGCTGATTGTAGTACAAGAGACAATGACTCAAATGGCTGATTTGATGTCCTCGCACTGACGTTGGTAGTATCAACCAACCTAGGACCATATTTCAG